>JAPWTK010000133.1:0-600000 GCA_029963805.1 Aromia moschata
AAACAGATGAATAGAAAAGCATAGAGTATGTGGATTTATCGACAACCAAAATTGTGCTAAAGAGATTATAATATTAGTCTATATAATTTAGATTCAGGCAGCTGTTATACTGGAGCAACTCCAAATATTTTTGAAACGCTTTTAAATTTAATTTCCCTGTTGCAATGACTTTTACTAGTGAAATCGTAAATACATTGATACTTTTCGGTACTTCTAAATTTTTTGTAATAAATACTTCATCGTCCAACATTTTTTTTTAATCAAAATTACATTAATATTAAATACGTCTCTTTGTATATTTGAAATTGTTTTGCCGACGCAATAATTATCGGCTTCCAACATGCACTGCATATCTCCGGAAATAAATATTGTCGAAACTGGAAACATTTTCGAAGAAGCGCAATCGACTTGCTGTATTGTGCCTCTCATGAATTAATTCAATGTAAAATATCTTAGTAATAATAGTAGATATCAGAGTTGGGCAAATTTTAGTCGATTGATGACTAATGACTAATTTATTCATTATTCATTAGTCACGACTAACCGCCAATCAGTAGCCATTAATCATGAGTAACCATCAATCATTAGTTATCAGCCATGACTAATCACAAAAAAATTAAAAAAAAAAAATTGGAAATGAAATAGTGTAAAGAACGAAGTTGTAAAAAACTACGAATTGAAAAATACGAAAAACTTTCCCAAACTTTACTATAAAAAACCAAAATAGTTTAAAAACCAAAAAAAATAAAATAAGAATAAGTATTAAAGACATAAGAATAGTAAAGTTAACTAAAACATTGATAAATAATGCAAGCATTACAGGGACGTCCCATTAGGTGGTGTACAGGTCACTACATCGGTTGGCAATAACGAAAATATCATATTTTTTTCATTATTCACCCTCCCCTCCCCCCCATTCATGTCATGAATTTAGGCCTAACCGAGGCTTGGTGTACAACTGGTCTGGAAACTGAATCGAATAAAAAAAAAAAGAATCATCAAAAACGATTGACAATAGCACAAATGTCATCATCAATCAATATCATTTCTTAATTTACACACCTCGTATGTTATGGCAAGAATGGGAAGAAAGCACGGTCCACGAGGCTGAAATGGGAAGTCCAAGAGGCTGCAATGTTTCCAGGCGCAATGTTAGAGAGCTTAGCAAGGTGAAATCCCTTATTCCTAAAACAGGAACTGAAAAATTTTTTGCTTGTTAATCGTTTCTGCTAGTCCTGGGTATGCTCATTGTCCGACCAAGAAGACTAGAACAAGGAGATCGAGCTCGCGTAAAATAGGTACAGAGAGAAAGGCACAAATGACGTCGAAATCCGCTAGGGTAGGCCTCTCCAACACGAGCACTCTGTGCCGGCACGCACCGGTGCTTCACTTTGCAGCACCGATGCCTGTCCACTGCCTTCTCACTCGTCCGCAGCCCAGCCGCCTTTGCGCGACAGAGATAGACAACATCAAATTTTTGCATTTACATAATTCCCAGTGCTTGGCCGGCGCGGCGCTCGGCCGGAGCGGCAATAGCACCAGATGGAGTAGCACCAGAGTTAGAGAGGCCTGCTTTAGGGTATTAGCGGCGCTGCGAGCGCCGCATTTCTTAGTTTCGGGAGTCTTCGGGAGTTTCGTAAACAGAGCGTCTAACCCTGAATGTACCCGAATCTTGTACTTTGCGCAGGTAATAGTCTGCCGCCACATTAAGTTTATTAAGTTTATCTTTCGACGTATTTTGTGCCGCACGAAACACGCGAGCTCGGTCTCCTTGTTCTAGTCTTCTTGTGTCCGACTATCTTTGTCCGTATGTCCCAACGAGTTAACGTCCAGTTAACCATGAGCGGCGACAAAGGAAATGCCCTAAACGCCAATTTACTTCCTGCGCATGTGTTCGCTTATCCCCGTTCGCATCGGTTCCGATCACGATCTGCCGCCTCGCCTTATCGGACGGCCCGAGCGCGGTATCGAACGCTCATCTCCTTCGCTTCCTCGCCTCGCGCGCGCTAATCTCGATCTGGAGCGATAAATCACCGGTAAATAAACAATGGCGACGGAGCGGGCGAGGAGCGCACGTGTGTCCCGCGATCACACGTCGCCGACAAGTGATTGTCACCTTCGGCGCGGGAGATCTTGATGCATGGCCGGCACGCCGAGATCCACGGCGATTGTTGGTTGGCGGGTCACGATGGACCAGATACGCCGCTGACGGAATCGGATCCGAGATGTCCTGAAGAAGTTCGTGAACCCTACGCGAACAAAGTTTGCGTCTAAATGTAACTAACAAGGAAACATTTCGATGTGTCCCCCTCTGATTTCGAGTAAGCTCGGCAGGATGAAAGAGGACCTAGAAATATGGGACATGTATTTTTTTATAGAGGCCCATAAGGCCATTGAGCGGTGAAACGAGGAGTTGAAGTTCACCCCCAAATGTCATTATGTTAGAATATCAGCGGAGACAGAATAAAACCGTAATTACTACAGTAATTTTTAAAGCGTGTTATCCTGTAAATAGTATTTGTTTCTGTCTTGTTACATTTGTTACATACATATTATGTATTTAGACAGAATTGCCAATGTTCGCAACTTATCACCTTATACGACAGTAATAATAATAGGGGGTTGAGGGTGAACTAAAAATTACAATTTTTTCACCCCCGCAAAAAAAGTCGCGCATAATGCCCATAACTTACTTAAGGAAATTATCTGTTTTTTATATATTTATAAATAAATTTACATTAAACCATTATATAAATTATTTATAAATCGTAAAAACGCAAAAGAAATACAAAATTATTGAACACAAACACAAAAAAAATAAAAGTGGGGTATGATATGGAGCCATCCAAAAAAAAAACGTCATCAAAGTTGGCCGAGAAAAAAAAAGGTATCTCTATTTTAATCGATATTCTTAAGACTGTCGAATTTATAACGCATTGTCTATTTTACAAATTGTGACAGTCGCTTGTCAAAAGTTTGACATAACCGAAAAGCTTAGACATGACCGCTATTTCCATCTCACTCGTTCATAGCCAGAGTTGACGACTCTTTTTTGGGATGTCTCTATATAAACCGACTTCGGATAAACATGGTTTTATCCTTGAACGGCTTTTATGCATGGCTTACTTCATTCATAATTTCTAAGAGGCGCATGCGCGGTTGGTCCTAGGACCGAACAGTTTCTATTCATGGGATATTTGCATTGGTATGATAGACAAAAATCAAATATTATCGGCATATATATAAGTACAGTGTGCCACTTTTTGTCAGATAATTATTATTATTTAAATGTAAATTGCACTGAATTCAAATATATTAAGGTTTTTGAACACAAATGAGTTATTTTAATCACATATACCCAAACATCCTAAAAAATTGTCACCAATAAAACATAAGGTTGACATCTAACGAACTTTATCTTTACTTGACAGACTTTCGAGGTTAAAATCACGTTTATCCGAAATCTGGTTATAAACGTCACGAAAACATCTTATCTTCACAGGTACTTTCATTATCTTTTTTTTTATTAGTCTCAAACTGTGTTTTTTTTTTGCGAAAATTTCTTTTATAATAATATCAAATTTTTAGCGTACAGTAAAGAGATTTCAGATATTGAGAGAAAACCACGGGGCTGAAACTAGCATTCACGACCTCGCAACACGCTATCAGTGCGATGTTGCCAGATGCACTTTAAGTCGTAATAATTTCAGCAACAAGCTGACGCGATATTTCGTTATGTTAGATATATCCCCTTATATGCATTAACTAAAGTAAAGTAAGTCAAACTAGACATTTTGAATAATAATAATTACAATAATAATAATTTTCAGAGATGAAATAATTGACTTGAAGTTGGCATATTTTTTATAATTCCTCAAATCTGGGGAAAAATTATAAATAACGAAATGGCCGCGTGGCATCGGTGGCAGCAATCCCATAGGTCTATTTGCCTGGGCGATCCATATCCAATAGAAACGCGGCATTTTAATTTAAACCTTGATTGTTGTTGTTTTAGGAAGCGTCCCTAATGGAAAATTTTGATTCGCATAAAATTATTTTGTGCATTATTTCGTGATAAAACTATTATTTCTTTTCTGATTGGCATTTAAGGATATAATATAAATTATTCTACTTATTGGTAAGTAAATACTGTACTTAAATTACTTATCTAACCTATAAATGATTAGTATTAGTTAGGTTTAGAAAAGTTCTTTCTAGTTTACTCTTAATATGAAATAGTCTTGTAAATGAGCATGTGTACATATTAAAAAAATAGAAGTTTTTTAGCGTTTGAACTTTAAAATGGTAATGAAATATTATGTGTTTTTAGAGTTCTTCACTGTATAGAGCCATGCAACAACAAGCGTTCTACTTCATCAGTAGGAGGTATGTTCACGACGTCCAGCAGGTATGTCCAGGTCAAATACAACCTAATCTCGACGTGAAAATTTTTCTATTTTAAGCTCCTTTGACTTTTTTTTTGTTTTCAAATAATTTCTGTTTACTATGTCAATATATGTATTTTGATACTGTATTGTTTTAAATGTTTATAATTGTAGAAATATCATTTCAAGCAAATTGTTTTTATTTATTCCAACTTGAATGATAAAATCATAAAGTGGGGTATGGCTACAAATCAATTTTTTATGCAGCAACAACGAGTTTGCTGTATGAAAAATTGAATTGTAAAATGAAGTTGGCGATGCCAATGCACGGCTACGCATTTCGATTTAGCGTCGCGCATGCGCATTATGAAAAACTGGTGCATATGGCGGCCCCGATGCGTGTTTCCCTCCTTATCTATGGAGATTGCCCTTCTTCTATCTAGTAATTTAAAAAAAATTGGAAAAAAAAAAATCGAGTTCGAGTGAAAAATTATATATTTTTTATATAAAAATATTATTAGAAATTTAATAATCTAAAAAATAATTTAAATAAAATAATTATTTATTAAAAAAAAAAGTTTTTTAAATAAGTGGTTTTTATTTATTTGAAATAGATTTTGAAATTTTTATCTATTTTCGGTGTTTTCCAATACCTACAATTACTCCCACTTAGAGCCTAATAATCTTACTGCAAAGAAGGAAAATTCTTTAAAAATTTTCTTTGCTTTTTTTCTGAATTTTAAAAATATACCTACGTTTAATTACGTAAAAAAAAATTGGTTTTTTTGGGCCTATAAAATATATATGACAAAGTTCATACCCTTTGTAATCTGATGCAATACGCAAAAAAATGTTCCTTTTTTTTGAATCAGCTGAAAACAATAATTAGGGGTCATTTAAACAAACTTGCTTATAACTACGGTTCCGAATGTGTGCTGTAACGCAGGACCGCACTCGTAAACAGTCGTGTTATTGATGGAAGATGGCATATGAGAGATCCAAAAGACAGTAGTAAAAATGTGTTAACAATGTATATATGTACATGTCTATTGCTTGTGTTATTTAGAAACACCGACTGTCCTCATTGCTTGAGCGTACGTTGCCACGACCAGTAGTGTTTCTGCATTCCTTCTCGTTAAACGTGAGTGATTTAGCCTGTATATACGGTTGTAGAGGGAAAATGATCATTCCACATCTACTGAAGTTAATGGACAAAGGACGACACAACAGGCACATTATTTTCACGAATTCGCACTATTTTTTGTATTACAAACAGTTTGTTGTGGTCACTAACATCAGTACATAATTATTTTGTATATCTACAGAGGACAACACACGTGTTACTACTATTTCTATACTTTTAGCCGCTATCTGCAAACCCCGTCTATTAGCTATCAATATGGGGGGGCATTAACGACCTTACTGTTACTTAATATTACTGCAAAATCTGTCGTTTCATCAACTGTCACCCACAGAAATTTATTACGTATGTCTTCTTTGATGTTTTCCATGACACATTGACATGTCCTCTGTAAATATGTTGTACATGAATTCACGAGTGACTAACTCACGACAAAAAATTGTTTTCAATGCAGCGGTCGACATCGTTGACATGTTCGTATTTTCGTAAGGAGGCATGGGACCCACACCATAATTTAGGGAGTGGTTACTAGACCTAAGTAGAAGACTATAATGGCAAAACCTCTTCAGGGAAAACTTGCGAAATTGTTTTTCCAAAAAATGGATGCCTTTGGGCAGATCTTGGAAACGGCTTGCAAAATATTTGCGAAATATGTTTTTTCATAATCACGGAGTAAATACAATTATTTTTTTAATACTTGTGATTATCTTGACATTTGGAGATCGGTAGAAGTAATGATAACTTGAATTTTTATTTCATCCTAACATTTCGTCTGTGAGATGTCATAATAGTTGTATCTTTAAGCAAAATAAGAATTTTGCAAAAATCACAATATAAAAAAATTGTATTTACTCAGTGATTATGAAAAAAAAATATTTCGCAAATATTTTGCATGCCGTTTCCAAGATTTGCCCGGAGGCAGCCATTTTTGGAAAACAATTTTCCACAAGTTTTCCTTGAAGATTTTTTGCCATTATAACCTTCTACTTAGGTCTAGTCACCACCTCCTAAAATATAGTGTAGGTCCCATGCCTCCTTACGGAAACACGAGCATGTTAAATTCCACCGGCCGTCACTGGTTCGCTGTATTACGGAGAAATTGTATTACAGAGTCCTGGGTTACCGCTAAGTCTTCGTTCGGGATAATATTCTACACACGGACAGTGGCGTGGGTATAGAGGAGCAAGAAATATGAGGTAAAAAAATACGGTTTATACTATAAATATCATAGTGCCGGCTCTGCGTGACAGCGTACTTTTTAGGACTTTACTTATAAAATTATAGGTAGAAAAAACACGATCCGAAAACGGTATTTCTTTATTGAAAAATTTACGTTTAAATAAAAGAGACATGTCGCAGCATTTTTTTGTAAAAACTTTCCCAAATTATATATCGAGTTTGTTCAAAATTTTACGAATATATTAAACTAGCGACCCGCCCCGGCTTCGCACGGAAATATAAAAAATGGTTATTGTGGGTTATCCCTAAGAGATAGACATATACCATTGTAGTACATTATTTTGATCTATCTCGTACGGTTCAGCCAGCGTTTGCAATGTAAGCGCAAAAAATGTGTTTATTTACGACATCACATTAGAAACCTCTAAAATTATCAGTGTTTCTCTACTATATTATGCATGTATTATACATATAAACCTTTCTCTTGAATCACTCTATCTATTAAAAAAAAAACGCATCAAAATCCGTTGCGTAGTTTTAAAGATCTAAGCATACATAGGTAGTAGATAGATAGATAGGGACAGACAGCGGGAGGCGACTTTGTTTTATACTATGTTATGATGATACATATATTCCTTAGATGTACACAAGACGGTGTTACACTATCCTGCACTCATGCAGTTTCAGCCCGAATAACAGCAAATACTCATCCTCCCGCAAATTCCACACTTTCGGCATGATTTCTGCCCTGCTTCCCTTCGGATATACATTTTGCGGATGGTTTGGATATGTAAGAATGCACGTTAAATAAAGGAGCCTCGGGGAATGCAAATACAACGTAAACAGAGGCGGCCGGGGCAGCTGCGTTAATTGTAAAACAAACGAACGCTAGCCTACTCTGTGTAATATGTAAAGCTTAATTCACTGACCTAATCAGAAAAACCGCCAGTGTTGTCTCTAATGAGCTGGCTAAGCGATCTCCTCCTACATTATTCTTTGTGTAATTAGTCGAGAATTTTTAATAAGAAGGCGGGTCTACCCCGATTTCACGCTATAGAAACGTTTCAGCTTCAGAAATCATATATAAATTGCAGTTGCTTGAACTTTGCATTTTTATTTTCTATTTAAAATATTTATGCTAATAAATGTTCCTGTGAGAAAAAATACGACTTCTATAAAAGACAGGGACGTATTCTTTAACAACACTTTTAGACAAAAGTGTTTTAGACAAAAAAAATTTAAAATTAACTCTAAATACTGTATTTGTTTTTTTTATAAAACCGCCTATTTTCTCTACAATATGATATACGAGGTGTGTAAATTAAGTAATGAGACTAATTTTTAAAAAAAATTTATTCGAATAGAATTACAATTAAGTATGGTCTCCTCCAAAACAACTTCCTTGTGTAGGTAGCTACATAGTGCTGGAGACAGCTATTCCATTCCTCATAACAGTGCTGGAACTCATATACAGGAATAGCCTTTAGCTGGTCGGTTACAGCCGTTTGAATGTTTTCTACGGTCCCAAAAGGACGTCCCTTGAGGTGATTTTTCAATCTCGGAAAGAGAAAAAAGTCACAAGGACTCAAGTCAGGCGAATAAGGAGCCTGTGGAGCCACATGAATGTTTTGACTGGCTAAAACCTCGTTTACTGAAATGGCTGCGTGCCAAGGCGCATTGTCGTGATGCAATTGCATTGATATTTGGTCTCACACGCATGACCCTTTTTCGAACTTTTTCAAGAACCTCTCTGTAAAAGTGTTGATTTACTGTTTGACTTGGAAGCACAAACTCTTTGTTTACAATTCCCTGGCTATCACAAAAGCAAATCAGCATGCATCTGTTCTTCAACTTGATCATTATTGCTTTTTTGGGTCCTGGAAAGCTTGAAATGTGCCATTCCGAGTCGTATTCAAACACCCAAGTCTCATCACCAGTAATGACACGTTCCATAAAATGGGGATCATTTTCAATCGATTCCAAAAAGTCAAAGCACCTTTCTCTCCTGATGCCCTTTTGTTTATGCGAAAGGTTATTTGGAACCATTTTTGCGCAGATTTTTCTCATCCCCAATTCGTTAAGCCAAAATCTGATGAATAATGGTATGATTCAAATTTAACTCTTCCCCGATGACTCTTGTCATCAATCGACGATCTAAACGCACAAGATCCTGTATTCTATCGACATTTACATCGGTTCTTGAAGATGAATGCCTTCCGCTGCGTGGTTCATCTTCAATCGACTCTCCTCCTTCTGAGAATACCTTAAACCACAAAAACTTGGGCTCTTAAATTGGGCTCCGTAGGATGTTGAAGTTTTGTAAAAGTTTCAGTTGCGCTGTGTCCAAGTCTGAAGCAAAACCTGATAGTACACCGTTATAATTATAATTCTAGAAATTATTATACTTATTGTGCAGAAAAACCTCCTATTACTTTTCTTTTCAAACAGTCACAATAGTACCTACTTTACACTATTTTAAAAAATATAGTACCTATAAAACATAAAATTAAACATTCAAATCTGTGGAATAGGCAACTTTTCCACTGAACCTTTTAAATATGGAGTACGCAAGTTTGAATGAAACTTAAGTAATGTGTGTGTTTTCTGTTTATTATAAAAATAGCTTTTGGTACTCCAATAAATAAAAAACCCACAACCCCTTTCCCCCCATTTTTTCGGTTTTTGCGGGGGGGGTGTGTTGGGAAAGAGGGCCCGGGGTTTTTTTATACCCCCCCCTTTGGGGGGGGGGGGGGGGGGGGGGGGGGGGGCGGGGCGCCGGGGCGGGGGGGGGGGCGGGCTCCCTCTCCCCCCCCCCCCCCCCCCCCCCCCCCCCCCCCCCCCCTCTCCCCCCTCCCCCCCCTTTTTTTTTTTTATAAAAACCCCCCCGGCTGTGTGGGGGGGGGGCCCCCCCCCCTCTCTTTTTTTTTTTTGTTTGGGGGGGGGGGTGTTGTTTTTTTTTTTTTTTTCGCCCCGTCTTTCTCCCCCCCCCCCCACCCCCCCCCCCCCCCCTCCCGCCCCCCCCCCCCCGCGTTCCACCCCCCCCCCGCTGGGGGGGGGGGGGGGTGTTTTTTTTTTTTTTTTTTGGGGGGGGGGTGTTTTTTTTTTTTTTTTTTTTACCCCCTCCCTTTCCTCCCCTTCTCCCTTCCTCTCCTCCTCTCTCCCCCCCCCCCCTTTTCTCCCCCCCCCCCCCCCGGTTGTTTTTTTTTTTCCCCCCCCTTTCTTCCCCCCTCTTTTTTTTTTTTATTTTTTTTTTTCTTTTCCCTTTTTTTTTATTCCAAAATGGTGCTTACTTTCTGTTTATTATAAAATAAGTCTTTTGTAGTCGCCGGAACAAATCAATAATCCTGGGAACAGCCCTTGCAACAATTAGTTCAGATTATCGACAGTTGCTCCAGTAAGTGTCATTTAGAAGAAGCTCACTGGATTTTATAATACCTATCAGTTCATGGATAATCTGGACTGAGGAAGGTCGGCCTTCAGAGGATGCCACAGCATCCTTGGTAGCGGTCCTCCATAATTTTAAAAAATTTGTGAAAACTTTCACCTGGGTCCCTTGTGCTTTTCTCCCTTAGCAGTTCAACTCATCTAAGCTGTCAGCTCAGCCATCTAATTTTTCAGCCATCATAACGTTTTAAAAAATATGACCAAACGATGTTAAAGCATTGCTGAAAGACACCCTCTACATGTTACAATTAGCGTTAAATTGTCGGAGGTGTTTTCTTAACCAAGTCGTTGATAATTTCCAGTGAGAATTCCTGTTCACAAAACGAATATTCATCCTGGGTATCGCCAGACAGAACCATTGTGTTCGTGGTAACTTCTAAGTAAAGCTTCGATATTCTCGCAGTTTGGAAGCTACGGTCTTGATATTGATTCCCATTAAAGGTTAAACTTCGCTGGTAAGGGAAGTTTTATTTATCCAGTATTAACCAATTATCATTCTCTATAATTCTACTAAAGATTGAGATCCCTTCAACTTTATAGCTTCAAGAACAATAGAGGGCAAGTTAACAAAGGAACCAGTATCTATAATTCCAGTAGTTCTAGTGATTTAAACACTCATGAGGGCTACTTGGAGTCGATTCAAATTTTCTGGTAGTCCCTGATTCCTGGACTGCGCCTCCTACCTCCTCCCCTCCGGAAGCTAGTCTACCCGTCAGGACAATCGGACGCCCTTAAAAAACCTGTTTAATTTAGCCACAAATTGACGAACAATTAGGGGTAAATAAGTTATACTTGATTAAAAAGAGGACATAAAAGAGAGGATAGAGAAAAACGGTGCCCAGATTTGCTTCGCAAAGACACTTACAACAAACACCCAGGCACCAAAAAAATTATTGGTGTGCTCCGTGGCGTTCCGCGCGTCCGAAACAAAAACCGATCGTGATCCGTTCACGCGTGCATGTACGTAATGCGATGCTCTTCGAATTAGTTTCGAATAGATCCGATAATTGATGTGAAAGTCGAGATTCGCGATGCGCTGCGGTAATTGCCGTAATTTGTTTCGAAACGTATTTTTTTTTAGGTCGAATGCCTATTGTCCGCGCCGGTGAGTCAGAAAGTTCATTTGTTTTCGATTTAACCTATCGGTTGGATGCACGATATCGACTAGCGAAGCGAAGCGACATGGGGCAAACAGAGGGAAAATAAAACAGCGACTAAAAGAACATAAACATTTAACTAGTTTTAAAATTTAGGACAAATAAAGAGAGAGAATAAATAGAAAGGGCAAAGAAAGAGAATACAACAAGCAATAAAAGAACACACACATATGGCAGAATTTAAATGGGGAATATACGACTTTCGTTATTTTTTATCGATTTTTTTGTTGGCTTAAACGATCCCTTAACTATCTAAAAATGAGATTCAAAAGGTTTTATGAGGGGAAAATTATTTTAAGTGGTCCAAAAATTCGATTTTCCGAAGAAGGTTTTAGTACCGAAATTTAAAAAGCAAGCTGATTTACTAGTATTTCGATGCTTGCTTTTTAAATTTTGGGCGGCAAATATATGTTATTAACTACTGTCAACCCTTATTAAATCTTTCAAATTTAGTCGCCAGGTGGCGTTTTTACTACAATTTTCAAGGTAGAATAAGCCAGATATGCCAAAAGTCTATTATAACAACCGACGCCGCATCTCTCGTAAATACCATAAATAAACTTTAAACGCGTTTTTATCAAAACCATGTTTTGAAAGTCGGACAACATCGTAGCAGCTACAGTTTTTAACCGATTGACCTGAAATTTGAACTGCAGCTTCTTGACAACATTTTCTAGTCCAGTACGTAGGATTAGTTATAAAAAATTATATGATGAATTTTCGATCAAGTTTTTGGTCGAAAAAAAAATTTTTTTTCGTAATATTGACGCCATTTTTTCTTAAATAAATATTTAAAAAAAATATTAAGTACTACACTAGTTTTTTTATATCTACTTTCAGAATATTTTCTTTTTTTGTTCTAGGTTGATAATTGTGACCTGTATGGTGTCGCCCGCGGAAGACCTTAAAAAAAGACGTTTTTTTTCTATCAAACACTGCACCGTCATTTTGTTTTACAATTATTGATTTGTTTTATACTTCAAGACCTATATTAACATAAATATTGATTTGTATTTTTTAAATAAAATGGTAAAAATGACCCTTGATTTTGCCCTCACAAAGGTATATTCTCCTTTATTTAGGAAATAAGTAATAAATGGAAGATAGTGCAATTAACTTCCAATAATTATCATAGATATACATGGTGAGCCCTGAGTCATTAATTTTAACAGCGTATAAAACTATTGTAAACGAACATTTTTTCCGAATAACTTTTTTGAAACAACTCAATAATAAAAAGAGTTACTTTATTACTAATTTCGAAAATAGCATTATCCGGCCCTGCCTTTTTAAAGAAAAGGTTGTACAACAAAATTATTTACCTGCAATTATGATACAAAACCACATTAGAATTTACAAAAACGTTAAGAAAATAAAATACCAGGAATGAATGATTCACAATAGAAAATGATAAACGTTCGCTGTATCATGTTTTCCTACTGTATTCTGAATCTATCTAGCATTTAAAAATATCAGGTGCCTGAATCGAGCTTTATTTATATGAAATGCCATATTACTGTTACTTAATTGAGCAGAATACAAAGGCAAGACATTTCAAGGATACCAGCTTTGAGTTACACATCACGGGTTTTGCATAATACATGGAAGAATTTTGAATTTCTTAAATTAATGATATTTTGTAAATGTTATTATGCAGATTTTTTTTAATTGAAAGCCCTTTTTGCATTTTTTTAAATATATTCACTTAATACATTATGAACTTAATATAAGTAGACGAAACTGACGGGTAGCCTCGACCAACTAGTTGAAAAACAAAATACTAAATGTATTTAAACAGACCGATCCGACCGTAACATAATAATTTAGTATATTGTTTTTTAAGTAGATGAAAGGATTCTTCTGGATTTTTAATATTTACCTAAGTACAGGGTTTGTCCGGAAAGTAATGTCAGTGAGCTTTGAAAAATGGTTTTTATTGGTTCTATGTGTACAAATCTTTAGAAACTTTCAAAATACATTCCTCCTGCGTCCACACATCGGTTCCAGCGGGTCTTCCACGCATCAAAAGCCGCACGGTAGTCGTTTTCCGGAATCGCCTTTAAAGCGTCGGTGCAAGCCTTCTGACTGTTTTTCACCGACCCAAAATGCTGTTCTTTGATTGGGGTTTTGAGGCGCGGAAACAAGAAAAAGTCTGGGGGGGGGGACACATCGGGGCTGTAGGGAGGCTGGGGAACAACGGTGATGCTTGCCTTGACGAGGTAATCGGCCACGAGGAAGCAGGTGTGCGAAGGCGCATTGTTGTGGTGAAGCTTGGTGAATCAAAAAAGACAATCAGCATTGTCTTGATCTTTGACCTGGACATCCTGGCCTTCTTGGGGCGAGGGGAGTTCGACGTGTGCCATTCCGCACTTTGCCTCTTCGTCTCCGGATCGTATTCAAAGACCCAAATTTCGTCCCTGGTAATGACGTCATCAAGGAAAGCGGGGTTGTCTTCGCAGGTGTCCAAAAGTTCTTGGCAGGTTTCGACGCACCTCGCTTCTTGATCGTCCGTTAGCACTTTCGGCACGAGCTTCGCGCACACCTTTCTCATTCCTAAAGACTCCGACACAATTTCGTGAACAATGGTTTTCGTAATGTCTAATGTTCGGTGTTCGGTCTAATGACGGTCAGTGTTCAACAAGTCACGCACACGTTTCATATTGTCGTCGGAACTGGAGGTTGATGGCCGTCCAGCGCGGTTCTCATCGTTGACATCTTCCCGACCTTCTGCGAAGGCCTTGTGCCACTGGAAAATTTGCCTGTCAGAAAGACAAATGACGCCGAAAGCCTTCTTCAACATTGGAATGGTTTCCGCAGCACTCTTCTCCAGTTTCACACAAAACATGATCGCCATCCGTTGCTCAAGCGAACGTTGCATTTTTTTTGCACCGGGTCACTGTAACGACTCTCAAAGAACGAGTGATGCGACCGCTACAACGACCGGTAGCCAACTGACGCTTGTTGGATCTTGTTGCCAGATCCCCCCATCACAATCCCAGTACGTAAAGCGCGGGTTGGCGCGTACAGCCTCGGGAAAAAAAATTCACTGACATTACTTTCCGGACAAACCCAGTATAATTACTTAGGTATTATACTTAGTAATTATACTTATTTATAATTAAGTAATTATACTTAATTATACTGAAAAATCCTTTCGACGACTAAAAGTAGGTAGGTAGGTACCTGAAAGCAGATAGTTGAAGGTAGTAGAAACACATTTTTGCAAACATCTTCAGCACAACTATGGTATCTGTCTGAACTAGATAGAAGTTTAGAATTTAGTGATTGGAAAACAAGTAGTAGAAGATAAATTCAAGTAGTAGAAAAACATTGTTAAAAACGTTGTTTTTGTTGAAGTCTTCAAATTATTATTAAAGTATTCAAACTTTCTTATATTCAAAATCTCCAAATTTAAAAATTCAATGTTTTAACTTATCATTGTTCAGATGATAGCCATCTTTATACCTGTACATACCTAGGTACTCGTATATTTCAATAATTAAAAGAATGGTTCCAGAGAACTATAGACTCTGCTACCATGGTTACCAACTTTTCTTTGAAACCGAAATGTCGAAATGCGTATGGAGCAGTTATTGATAAATACAGTTAGATAAAAAAAGGAATACTAGCAATATGCAAAAAGTCATCGAATTCCAAAACGCCTTATTTCATAGCTTTTTTTTTTCTGTAAAAAAAAATCGCAAAATAAGCCTCTACAATAGGATCGTCCATTAAGAATATAAAAAATGCAATGAAATTTGATGAAAGTCAAAATTAATTTATATGTTGTAACTTAATGTATGTTCAAATTTACAAAGAACTTTATTTTGACTTTCTGTTCAAATTGAGAGAGCGAACATTTTAAATGCACTCTGCGTGCAAGATACACACAAGCCCATTTGTAATCATTACTCTCTATAGCATTAAAATCCCTTGCTCTCCCTTAAAATTCGATGAACGTCACTGGAAAATTATCAGCATTAAGTTAAACAAATCGTCTGGTATAGAATCGACAACTGAACGCGACTCTTTCTTCATCATGCGAATACGTGTGCGAGGATAATTTCCTCGAATTTCCTGCCATTCGGTATTCTTCGCTTCCGCCTTGTACAACTCACGGTTTCGTTTCCTAATTAAAAGTGAATCGACACCTTTCCATCCCTCATTGTATCCATTATACGCCCGCCCTTGACCGTCCATAATCGTTCAGTAAGGTGGGGAGTATAAAGGAAGCTTTTAAAGTTGATCTATTATTATCTGGCAACTAGTTTTAGCACACTATCGGACGTTATAGGTCAGAAAGTGGGTTGTTCAATCAAGAAGGTGAGCTTTTAGTGCATATTTGCTCTTTCAAATCGCTGTTATATAAAGAAAAAGAAAATGTAATATGTGAGGTTGTCTGCACTTTTTTTGCCACTTTTTTTTTAAATGTTGTCAAATCTACAGTGCGTTCATATTTTCCTGGGCGTCGAAATTTCCTTGTTTTAAATGGAGCAGAGAAATATATTTTTTACAAATTCGGAAAGTGCATACAAAGTTGAGTCAAAAACTTTTATCATCATAACCAATACGTACTAACTGACTCTATGTACTAATAGTACAGTACCTACTTTATTACAAACGGTGTCCTACTCTCCTTGAAAACAAGTATGAAATGTATTAATTTTATATGTTCAAATATACTATTATTTTTAATTTTGAAGAAACGTTTTAATTTTTAAAAGCGAGTCCAAAATTATTCACAGACATATTAGGCCTGCAGAGGACATGTTAGAGGAGTGCCCTCTAGTGCGCATAAATAGGACTCGACGTGTTCTAGTGGGTTTGAAAACATCAGCAACCGCTAGATGCCATTCCTGACAGCATACAACTAACGGTATATCCGTTGAGCTCAAGTGCAATGGTAATAAATTCCTGTTTACTATTATACGTCATCAGAAATCATATATCCGGATTTCGACCTTATTATATCTCATTAGTATGATGTATCTGACGACGTATAATACACCAATAAACAAGAGTTTTGGCTTATTTTCTCGTCAGGCAAATAAAGTAGTGACATAGAGGACTGCCCTCTATTGTGCATAAATAGGACCTAATGTGTTCCACCGGGGATATCGTTCCTGGCAACTCACCACTAAAGGCGGGATTCCACTGAGGCAACTTTTTAGGCAACATGTAGCATGCGGCATTGACGCTGCGACGCATGCTACACAAGTCTTTCCATTGAAGTAACACGATGCCACAAGAAACATGTCTATTTGTGGGCATGCGTCACCTCTCGACAAGATTGAACGTGTCGAACAGTATCGTCGCTATCCAACAGCAATCGAATCGGGCGACTTAGACAATAGAATAAAATAAAAAATGACAAGTTAAAGGAGTTGGCTATTAAATATAATTGTACTGTTTCTGATTTTTGTTGTATAAATTGTATTATGTTTCCTCAACACCAACATATAGTTCTCTTCTCCACCACCGTGGAGACCTTATTTTTTTACGACTCAAAGCTATTACCAAATATGCAGCTGCCGCGACTTTTCGTAAAGACATGATGCACCAAACTGAAGTTGCTTGAATGGAATCGTTTTGATTCATGCTACAAACATAGACGACAAAGCGCATGCGATGTGGGGAATACAAATGCGGGATACAAATTCCGCATTCGACATTATTGAATTTTGTGGCACATAGTCGCACAGCTATAATCAGGTAACACTAGGAAACATGTATCATGCCTCATGTCGTTCAGTGTTGCCTCAGTGGAATCCCGCGTTAAGTCCCGAATTGACGGTAAGTCCAGTAAGCTTAATGAAACTGCTCGTCAAAATTAGCGTAACGCTTTTTAGATTAGCGCCATTTGCGTTCTATTCGAGTTAGAAACTTGCGGTTTTTAATGTTCGGTAGCCTATAGGGTTGATTTGAATGACCCAAAGGCGCTACGCTGTGACTTAAACGGTTCGCCGTCCACATCCCAAAAAGCAACCCCATGTCGAAATTTGAATTCGCAAGATTTTGACGGCAATTTCAGAGACCTAGAGGCTCGACTAAGAAGGACGCTGTCGGGTAAAAACTCCATCCCGGCACACATTAAGACCTCTTCGATAAGTATTTGGTCGCTGTCCCATTTCTTCAACCCATTTTCAGACCCCCTAAGCCACCCTTTTGCATTTACGCAAAATTTTACGCAGAGTTTTGCGTGGTTTGACGTCTGTTGTGGGGTGCTACAACTCGCTTTCACCCTTTAACAACCCAAGCCCCCATCCAAGCCACACCTACTCCAATCTCGCTCGTAAAATTAGTGGAAAAAGGTGCTGTTATATATATGGTCTGGAAATGGGTTGAACAGATGGGACAACGACCAAATACACAGAACTTATCGAGGAGGTCTTAATGTGTGCCGAGAAGGAGTTTTTACCCGACAGCGTCCTTCTTAGTCGATTCTGTAGGTCTCTGAAATTGTCGTCATAATCTTGCGAATTTAAATTGCGACATGGGGTTGCTTTTTGAGGTGTGGACGGCGAATCGTTTAAGTCACAGTGTAGCGACTTAAGAATATTAAAACCAACCCTATAGGCTCCGCAACCAAAATTGAAAACTGCAAGTCTCTAACTCGATTAGAATGCAAATGGCGCTAATCTAAAAAGTGTTACGCTAATTTTGACGAGCGGTTTATATTCTTATCAATTAAAATTTTTGGTTATTATCGATTTCTTCTGCTTTCATGTAAAAATTGGATACCCCACTTCATCCTAAATCCAACGATAAAAGATACATATTCCACTACTAATGCGGCGTTTATATTGGTACAGCTACTTGTACCAGCAACTGGTACAAGTAACTAACCCATATCAATGTAAACACTGCTTAACAGTTAATTAAGTAATCTGTAACATTATAAAAATTAAGGGACTAACTGATTTGATTACATTTTTTTCACTATAAATTCGATTATACTTTAAATATAACATACCTAATTATACATATGTAGGTATAATAAACTTAAATATGTAATATCTACAGAGTTTTGTCATATTTATATAAAAAAGAGATGTGAAAAACTGGTAAATATTGATTTGGAATTTTGCAAAATAACTCGCAAAAAAGTAGGACGTATAAAAGAAATTTCAACTAAAAGTTGAATACTATGCTTTTTTTCTACTTTATGTCTTTTACAGTCTCGGCGTCTACGAAATATACATATGTATATCGACAATCGCAAGGAATACATAAAATATGTTATAAGTCTGTTGCAAAATCGTCGTAGTTTTCAATAAACTTTTTCAGTCTATTCACAAATGATAACGACTGTGCAATTATTGCAAAACCCAGATAATATGTAAATACAGTACGCGAACTATAAAAGAAATACGTACATCGTGCAAAATATGTACACACGTTTATTAGTTAGTCATAGACCACAAAAAATTGTGTAGATGACAAAAAAAAAAACACGCAGAACTAGTTTTGGAAGTTCTCTTAAATCAATCTCTCTTAAAAATATTGCAAAAAATATTGCATTTTCACCATGTGCAATCCCGATTTCATCAGCTTAAAGAGTTGCATAAGATCAAATAGAACCCGAAACTAGAATAACCGATAAAAAAACCTCTAAAAAAATAGTTTTGAACGTTCAAATCTGATCCATTTTAAATATGCCTTTTTCATCCTCTACAACCCCTATTTCACACCCTTACCAGGGTTCATATGATCAAATAAACCAGAAAAATAAATTATGCGACCTAAAAGACCCCCAAATAGTCCGTCTCCAGAAAATTTAACCGGTATCCAAAATCCTGTGTATTGTGTGCGTGATATTTTCGACAACGGAACCGTTGTCTTATATATGGATAAATTGTATCCAGCTGTTCCCGAACCTTCACGCAACGAACGGACACGGAGCTACAGCGGTCGTTATCAGGCACGGTCAGTGGCGTACGTATGTACGATAAGGAAATACACGCGTACATAATTTACAAGGCGCTTAAAAAATATATAGGTACTTTAATTGCTGCATATATTAAATCCCATTGCACCTCGTTTTTCCTCTATTTGTATATTAAACGAAATAAAGACAGAGCCAGACAGACTCACAGACACGCACACAAATTTTCTGCTTGCTCAAACTTAAAAAAGGCAGTAAAGTTTTTAAAAATCCTTCAACGACACTGCGTGAACGTTAAGAAAAATTGTGGTAATAACTAAAAAGTCGCATAATGTTTTTCTAATCTACCGTTGGCCGACTTAATAGTTTTAATGTAGAGACGAGTAGTTAAAGTGATTCTGCTCGATTGCTTCCCCTAACATCTTCATTTTATTCAAACTAGACCCCCAACAGCAGGCGAAGTTTTTACAAAGAGGTCATTTAAACTGACCACCACAATAAAAGTCGGACGGCGTCGAGCGACCCTGACCGGGCCCTCTCCTTAATAGAATTCGCCGATACAATCGGAAATTCCGAAAGCGGTTTGCACAGGAGACCGGAGTGTACATATGAATGTATAATGTGTGTGTGCAAATTTGGCCATTGTTCCGACTGTAATGTGGATTATTGATTCTATTCCAGATGTTGGTGTGTGCGTGTGTGCCGTGCTATTAGTGGCCGGGCCCGGACCTTACCACCCAGCGCCCCCTACCCCTCGGCAGCCTCTCGGCGGATGTTCCGGTGTGTTTTCCACCACGGTTGAGGCGATTTGCAAGACGTGCCGGAGTACCGAATTTCCGTGTAGTTTGCCTTCGGTAAATAATAATCGCCACCGCTCTCCCTGCAAGTAAAGCTCTGAGAAATATAAAGTACTTATATAGTATAGTATATTATATATATATATATATATATATATATAGTATAGTATTTCTAGTTTATATGGTTTCTAGAATCTAGTGAAATGATAGGCTGACAATGGGTGTCAACTGTGATGTCTCTTATAGTCTAAATGATATTGATTTAATCTATAAATGCTAACTGCTACACTAGGAGTATGTATACTAACTATGAACTTAATCTGAGTTTGCATTTAGCATTTATTAATGAAAATAGACATTATATGTTGCTTTAGAATTTTTTAAGAATCTGATTTTTTGACTTCTTCAGTGTGATTCGGACCTGAGGATATGTGATAGTACATCAAAAACTAGATAGGGTGTTTTAAATATATATTTTTCTTACATCGTTTCCTTTTCAAGATACAGTGTTAACTTTTCAGAAAATAAAATTGTTTTTATTTACCGAACCGCCAGATTGTTTGCATTGTATAACAAATCTTTGTTTGCTTTGTCTTCCGTGGGCTAAAAATTTGATAAACTAGGTGGCGTATTATTTTTTTAATTAAATCGAATTAGAAAAAATGAATCTGAATGAATCAAGTAGATAAGATGATAAGAAGATACTAGTATAGTATTTATAGTTTATACATACTCGTATATTAGCAATTACTGTAAACATGTAACGCTGTTTTGCAAACGTATTGACTAAAAAATTATGACTGAAAGTGTAAAATATTGTAATTTGCCTACCCCGTAACAAACTCCGCCTATGGCTTCTAGAATCTAGTGAAATGATAGGTTGACAATGGGTGTCAACTGTGGTGCCTCATATAGGCTAAATGAGATTTTTTTTTCATCTACAAATGCTAACTGCTACGCTGAGAGTATGTATACTATGAACTGAATCTGAGTTTGCATTTAGCATTTAATAATAAAAATAGACATATGTTTCTTTAGATATTTTTAAGAATCTGGCCTAAACCGGAATACTTGTGTGTTTAGCTCATTCGCCTTATTTTGATTTCTATAGGGTGAGTCAAATATAATGTCGGACCTGAAAATATGTGATCAAAAACTAGGTGGGGCTTTTTAAATGTATATTTTTCTGACATCGTACTTTTCAAGATACAGTGTTGACTTTTCAAGGTACAGTTTTAACTTTTCAGAAAAAAAAATTGTTTTTATTTACAGAACCGACAGATTGTTTGCATTGTATAACAGATCATGGTTTGCTTTATCTTCTGTGGGATAAAAATTTGATAAATTAGGTGGATTATTTTTTTTAATACAAGCGAATTAGAAAAAAATGACTGAATGAATGAAATAGATAAAGCTCTGAGAAAGAAATATAAAGTACTTGTACAGTATTTTCAGTTTATATATTAGCAAATAACTGTGAACATGTAACGCTGTTTTGCAAACTTACAATTAACTAATAAATTATGACTGAAAGTGAAAAATATTGTTATTTGCCTACCACGTAACAAACTCCACCTATGGTTTCTAGAATCTAGTGAAATGATAGGCTGACAGTGTCAATTTTGGTGCCTCCTATAGACTAAATGAGATTTTTTTCATCTAGCTATACTAACTGCTACGCTGAGAGTATGTATACTAACTATGAACTTAATCTGAGTTTGCTTTAGCCTATTATTATATTATTTATAATATTTTTATTAACGAAAATATACATAATATGTTGCTTTAGAAAATTTTAAGTATCTGGCCTCAAACGGAACACTTGTGTGTTTAGTTCATTTGCTTTATTTTGACTTCTATAGGGTGAGTCAAATATAACGTCGGACCTGAGGATATGTGATAGTACATAAAAAACTAGATAAGGTTTTTTAAATATATGTTTTTCTTACATCGTTTCATTTTCAACATACAGTGTTGACTTAAAAAAAATATTTATATTTACCGAACTGCCATACTGTTTGCATTGTATAATATAACAGATCATTGTTTGCTTTGTCTTCCGTGGGTTAAAAATTTTATAAAAAGGTGGTGTATTTTTTTTTAAAATTAAATCGTATAAAAAAATGAATTTGCTGCCATACGGTGAAAGACACAATTCAGTGATATTTATAAATTTCTGAAGGTGATAAAACAAATTTCCTCTGGTAGCATAAGAGGCTTGATGCCTTTGCGTACAGTGGCCACCCCTTTCCGTATGCTGTTGTATGCTGCTTTCAGTATCAAAGGTACGAATATTTATGTTAAACAAATATAAATAAACATGTTTTTTTTTAATAGTAAAACACTTTGCGTCTCGACAAAGAAGTTTTTTATGAAAAAAGTTGTGTTATTTTCGTATCCATTCCAAAACACCCTGTACAATTAAATATGTAGCCTATTAAAATAACTAACGAATATTGTTGAAAATCATTCCTTTTAATAACAAATTGTTTTATTCTGATGTTAGTACCTATTTTAAATAAAGAAATCTGAGTTATCTTAATGAATAAAATTGTATCAATGAGTGTGGCATCTGCATGATATTAGGGCATCACTAAGAGGAAAACGAAGTTCCACAAATTTTGGACATACAGTTCAGTACAATTCAAACGATTTTGAGATCAAAATATACAGCAAAAAAAATTATATATTTTAAGAGGAAAAGTTTTTTTAGGTTTTATGTAATACACGATGTAGACCACCACGTTTCCACAGGGTGTACAAACGTAGTAGTGTAAACGTGTAAAGTTATTTCAATTACTAAGTTAATATGTGTTATGTATTATCTACCAAAATAATATAATTTAATATTAACTTATTATAGTAACAAGTACACTATTCTAAGTACACAATGAACAAGATATTCATATCGTTATAACTTCTCTAATTACCTTTTCCTGTTCATAGTCTAAGATGGAACGACATTCAATGAAAATCTAGAATTCTTCAACTGAATAAAAACAGTTCAAGCTTCAAATAGTGTCTGATCATGTCAACTTCTATGCAATAAAAAAGCCATATCTAATAATTTCTTTACACCCAATGGGTTTCTTGTCACGTAGTGAGATCCAAGCGTAGTCCAATTAAATTATTTCCGATTTTTTTTGCCGTTACTGTAATAATTTTATTATTATAAAAGTACCACATTTAAAAAACGACGATCTATTTAACTATGCACAGCCGAATGGATAATTCCGATATTGGCGTGACATTTCATCATGCACATCTTTACATCATCCAGAGAAAACAATCGTTAATTATTAAAGTAATCGTACCATAAATACAACTGTACCAATTTCTCTCATTAAAAATGTCATGTTTTTCCAGCTCAACAGAACAGCGATAGTTTTTGCGGTTATTGCATAAATTATTTAAACAGTTACGTCAAGAGTACAATGCAAAACTTGTCTTTAGCGGTACCTGACTGTATGTTTACTTGTATTTTTTCATTAGAAGAAAAAACCGAACAGTGAAAGTTAAAAATTAGGCGTTCTTCCTCCTTCACGTTTTAGAAATTTGAATGCGTGTATTTGTATCAAAAGTGTATTGTTTTGTGATTAACTCGTGTCTTATATGTTTGTCTTTGTATACCTAATACACACAGATTATTGGGGACGTAATTATGTTTGTTCGTCACGGAATAATGGAAAAACTTAAATATCCGTATGAAATGGAATCAACCATTTATGTGAGCCGTATTGAGTAATTTTTTTATCACTGCAGCGTTGTATGTATATGTATGCCTGTATTTGTGATATATTTTGAGTATTTATTCAGAAACCATATATCAATTCATCATATCAATCAGAGTTGGTTTTTGGAATTGTTGTGCTGGTTCCTAGAAATTAAGAAAAATCAGATATTAGGTATAATTTTCACAATTTCTTAGACCACTTTTCGAAAAAAGGTCATTATTAGAGACTTAAAAGTGCGACTATTTGAATTCCTGGACAAAAAGACACAGATATTGTTATGAAAACGTTTGAGAATTGCATTCATACTAGTCAAAGAAAAAGAACATTATCCCCATTTATCCATTAGTCCCTTGCAATCAGTTCCAGGGTTAGCTATCATGAATTGATGTTCGTTTATGACAAAAACAGACATAAATTATGTTTTCGTTTTAATTTCTCGTTATTTTAGGCCTGATTATGCAATACGTATCCTTAAAAAAATGCCATACTTACGCACATTTGACTTAACGACCGTGAAATTAATTATAAGAACTATATTATTAATTTATTTCTATACAATTTCAGAAAATTTCAATTCATTAAATGAATGTTATTACTGACGGCTTTCAATTAACGCATCCTGTAGTGACCTAGATTTGGTTTAAGCTTCTATTGGTATACTAGTGGGTGTATTTGAGGATGTGCTGTCCAAACTTAAATTAATATTGGTCTGATGAAGACCACCTTTCACCTACGCGTGGTCACGATTATATCTGGACGACATTAACATACGTAATGTTCGCGTGACAAAATCGTCAATGCCGCCTCCAGAAGTAAATAAATAAATAAATCCTACGTTTAATCGATGAATTTGAAACTTGTTTGACAGAAATTAGACAATAAATTCAATAGATAAACAATAGATAGGCAATTCTTGGAACATATTTAGAAAAAAAAAAATAGTCAAGCGTTTATCAAGTACAAACTAAATTAAATAACCTTTACTGATCCACCCTTATTTTTTTAGACTTATTGTTTTTTAGATGCTATACCAGTTGTACTATAAATTTTGAGAAGCTTTGAAATATTGACCTCTCAAATTGTTTCTAATATTTAAAAATATAATAAGACACAATCATATATGTATGTATACATTCATAATTTACAACTCTTAACGCAAAGTTTTAGAAATAACATTTTATTGGGATATGTGGAAACGGAACCCTGTTTTAAATTTAGATTGTTAGATCAAAGCGGTAATATTTGTACCCAATGGCGTAGCTGGAAGCTGGATCTAAGTAGTTTTTCATCTACAAAAATGTTAAGATCGAAGATGAGAGTTCTGACACTTTTTCGAGTAACCGATGTAATTAGGAGGAACGGATACAACAAGAAATCACATGATGTTGTGTGGCAAGATCTCGGAGAAAAATATTGTTGGGAATTCAGGTCCACCAAGGGATTATGGAAAACATTCTTACATTACACCATGCCATTACCATTATTTCAGCCTCAGTGTTTGCTCTGGCACCATTTTGTTGGTAATAAATTGTATCAATTTCGCATTATCCAATTGATTTGCGAAATAACATGTAATAATGTCTTCCATGGGCCAAGCTTCTCTGGCATTTCCATCTGCGCGACGATACATGAAATGTATGTGGGTTAGCTCAATATTAGAGTAAAAACGCAAAGCGAAAATGACTACTGAACATCAATTACAAACTATGCCACCAGCAGACAGCAGCCGACTTTGATAAGAAACTATCCTTTTTACGATTAAAGAAAACAAAAAAAAAAAATGCGCAACAAAAGATGAGCAAAACATTGCACAAATCATAGAAATGAGCCAAAAACCGTATCTCCGAAACCGTCCATTTGCGGACCAGTGTATATTAAGACTTTTCTGCATACTTTGGGCTATATTATCCATCATCCACTCCATGTCACTTTAAGTGATGGAAAGTTAGGATGGATCTCTGCCCATCGGCAGTAATTTTAGTAGACCATATATCTATATTAAACAGGTTAATAATATAACGACGTCATTTATTTTAATTGACACCTCGTATGTCCACATCACGTATATTTTACGTCGATATCTCTTTTTTCTCTATTGCCTGTTTTTGTTATAAGTTAAACCAATAAAATTAATAACTTAACACAAAACGAGTAATAACGCCTTTCTACAAAAATATCTATTACATACAATAAAAAGGAATTCAAAACATCTCCGCTATTTATGGATCGCATTCAATTTAAAAAAAAAACACTCAAAACTGTGGGGGTGATTTTACCGGGGGTGGAATTTTTAATGCTGGCTAACACTGCTCCTACAACAAATTGATGTCGCTTTTGTTGCACTCCGATATTTTTATTAGTAGGTACAGTTTTTATATTTCTGAGTAAAAAATGAGTTTAACATTGTTATATTGTTCTCACAATCTGCCGACGATGTAATTCTTGTTTTTGTATAGAGGAAAGTAACCAAATATGTAATACCATTTTGTCTTAGGGATATAAAATAAAAACCTATATAATATAATATGGATATAAAATATAAATGAAAAAAAATTAATAGTAATCTCAATCAGTCATACATTTTTACGTAAGTTTAAGTATGGAATAGGTACCTACATATGGAATGTAAGCTTAAGGCACAATTTTAATAACAAAAATAAATTTAAACTATGGCAAAACTGAACCTTCTAATCCCCGATATCAAATAATTATGGTCAAAAATATGAAGTAACCTATTTACTAACAAAAATAAACTTAAACTTCTGTGAGATCAAATAATAGTGGTCAAAAATGTGAAGTACCTAAGTCAATTTATTTGCAAAAATCACAAATCCATGTATCAAGCTCTGGACAAATAATGAACGGTGGCACAAAATGACAGACAGTGACATTCATGCTAATAAATATGGAGACATCAAAAAAAAACGTCATCAACTCTGGCTATGAACGAGAGAGATAGAAATAGCAGTCATGTCTAAGCTTTTCGGTTGTGTCAAACTTTTGACAAGTAACTGTCACAATTTATAAAATAAACAATGGCTGTCATATGATGTGACAGTTTTGACAATTAAATAAGGTTATAAATTCGAATAAGAATAGAAATACGTCTTTTTTTTCTTGGCCAACTTTGATGACTTTTTTTGGATGTCTCTATATTATTATAAGTGACCCTCTTTCTGCTGATGTAAGTGAAGCTATCTGTAGTTTCCCTCTGTAACCTATGATTTGGGGTATCTTACTTTGTACAATTGTAAGGCCCGATTCATCCACATTGTATATACGATTTGGTGGATGGTTATTTTTATTGTAAACGTCCTCGAGAAGGTTAAAGAGGGCATCTACTTTTTCCTTATCAAATCCAAATGCTCTAGCAAAAGATGAACCAGTGGGTCTTCTTACTGAAAGCTTCTCCTTGTGACGATTTAAAAATAACTTTACCATTTTTTTCCAGCCATACCTGATTCACTATACGGATTTTGTAAATTGTTTCGCTTTGCAAGCATATATGCCATTCTGCGTAGATCTGTTTTCATTAAACCATGAAACTTGCTCTCCCTCATCAATATATAGTCTATCAACTGACTTTCAAGTTGTGAGCCCAATACTGTTTTTCTACCTAATTTAGTGGCTGCTGCGGAATCTGGAGACATTTCATTTTTTTGGCACAGGCGGAACAAAATTGTTCTAGGCACTTGAAAATGCTGGACCGCTTTTAAATAACCCATTTTTTTCTCGGACGAATTTAATAGCTTCCGCCATTTTTTATTCATTCCAGGTTTTTCGTTTTTTTAGTTGATTGTGAAGACGACATTCTAGAAATAAATATACCATATTATTATTAAAAGAAATTGTAGCAAGTAGGAATCACCTGACGCATTAAGACCCAAAATGGAATATTCCATATTTAGACCCTAATGAATGTCCATATTTGGATTTTCATACCGGTTCAATCTTGTATTAATATTTTTACAAGCTGCTGTATTTTAATTGCAAGAGGTCCCAATATATTAAAACAAACATAATATCGACATGCTTTCATACATATAACCCATATATGTATGTATACATACATATCACCGAAAAATACTGATTTTTACATCCCTTTTAAAGTTTTCAGGAGGCGACAAAACAAAACACTCCTGCCACAAGCACAGCGTTCGTCTGACTGACGCAGTAGTGTGAGAATGACAGTAAAGTGAGTGAATGAGACAGAAGATGGTCATGTATTGCGTTTCGAACTTTTAATTTCTGAGAAATCGTGGTATTCCATATTAAGACACCATTCCATATTTGGTTACTTTCCTCTATTGTATGACCTGAATAATACAGATTTATGGTCTTCTAAAGTTGCTTCCGATGGACATAAATCGACCCTCTAACTATTAACACTCTCCTTAGGTATCAGCAGTGAAAGGTTAAAGTGTAACCTTAAGCTGCCGACCGTGGTGGAAAACGGTCCCGTCACATAAGGACACCGAAAGCTAGATATAGTAGTTGTGTTGTTTCCTTACAAGGGTTGCGTGGGAGATGTTAGAGTGTGGTTAACACGCACGTGCTGCTGGACCTGCAACCCTTCCGAATCGCCCGCCCGCCGCCTCCGCCGCCGCCCGACCCCGCGCCCTTCGATTAATGTAATATGTATATGCCGCTGCCGTCGCAGAGAGCGCGCCGCATACGCCCGTGGTCGCGCGCGTATGTAAATTTCCCCTTTCTCGTCGCATCTGCTAATCGTATCTGAGGTATTTACGTTATTAAGGGAAGTCCGAATAACGCCCGCACACAGTTCGAATAGTTTTCGATACGGATTACTCCGCGGTCGATCGACATACAAACGTACGTGATCACTTCTGTTCTGGTCGAGCTATACAGGAAGAAAGGGCCGAAAATATCGCTGATATTAATGGGTCCAAAGTTATAAAGAAAAACATATTAACTGCTTTCGTATCCTTATAATGATATTGCCTAAAAAGTTAAATTTTGCAAAGTCTAAAACATTATGAGACGCCAAAATTTATGGGGTTGGGAGATAAATAGTAATAATAATGACAAAGTTGCTGAATATGCTTTCATCTGGAGGCAATCTTATCAAAGCCATCAACTCGTGGTCTGTCCCAGTGCTGACATACTCTTTCGGAATCGTTAAGAGGTTCGTTACTGATCTCGATGAGCGCGACCGACTTTGCCATGCGGCTCCTAACTAAATTCGGACACTTACATACTAATTGTTCAGTATCAGACTCTACCTGCCTCGAAGACAAGATGGGAGAGGCCTATTAAACATACAAAATCAGTGCCTTAACCAAGAAGCTTCCTTAAGAAGAAAAATACTAACCAATAGGGACCCACTAATAACAGCAGGAGGAAGAGAGGACACTGGTTACACGCCTTTGAGCCTAGGATGTGAACTTCTTCTGGTTGACATATCAACAGAAGAGAAGCTCCGGACACATTGGATGGAACATGCTTTACAAAAATGCTACAGCCAGACCACATCGACAAAGAAAGTTCATTAAAATGGCATACCGACGGCTATAGGTACCGAAGGCTTCTTGATAGTTATTCAGGACAGGGTTACAAATACAAGAAATTACCACGAGTATATCCTGAGAAGACGACGTCGAAGACATATATGTAGGGAATGTGGATCTGCAGGCGAAACTATAGAACACATAATAGGAGAGTGTCCTTCGCTAGCAGAGTCAGCATATCTCGGCAGGCACGACCAACTTGCGAAGATAGTCCACCAAGAACTGGCACTCAAGTATGACCTGTTAGCGACAGCTCCGCCATACTACAAATACACTCCGGAAGCTGTGCTGGAATCGGAAGTAGCAGTGATGTACGGGATAGCCTAATCATCACCGACCGAACAGTGGACTTGAACCGACCAGATGTTGTACTGATCAACAAGGAACAACCACAACACTTACCCACAACATTCAGAGGACAGAACGGGAGGAGATCGCGAAATACGGAAATATATCAATCGAGTTGAAACGTCTATGGAACCTGGAGAAGGTGGAGAAGTACGCCCTAGTAATATTGGTAGAGGGAGTGATGACGACCAGATTCACCAAGAACATCGCGGTATTACGACTATCTTATAATATTATTAGAAATGGCAAGAAGGCAGTCGTACTACAAACTTTTCACATTGTAAGAAAGGTTTTGGAACATGATTAATTTCCTCCCCTCGCCTGAGCCTAATTTCTGGTGGTTTTAAGCCATCACTGTCTGTAGCAGGAATGAGAGAATGTTTCCCGGCGTTTAAGACGAGAAGTGTGACTATAAAGTCGGCGAAATAATGATAATAATTAATAAATAAGTTTATAGAAAAATACATACTTCTTTTGGTTCAAGGTAGTATTTATTATACCATTTAGAGGCAGGTATTTATATTACTGATATATTCCTCGTTATGAAATAAACTATATCCGAACATTTATGTTTTATAGGTTTTTGAGAAAGATAAATCATGTTTTTAAGTACCTACATACTACATATGTAAAATCCAAACTGTTTAATTTGAAATTTAAAATGTAAAATTATATTTTAAAAGATTAATTTAAAATTTATTTCTCACATTTTTATCCTTAGACAAATAAATTTGTACGAAAGAAGTAGGATAATAAAAACGATTTCTTGTCTATAGCTTTCATAATCATATCTACTTTGAATTTTCATCCAAGTTAATTACAGGATACAGTTCATGTTTGATTATTTCACATTATTCAGTACATTTCTTTAAAATGATGAATAATAAAAAATAATAAGTTAGAGTGGTTGTAGTTTTTAATTAGTAGGTTTTCGGTTGAAAGCCTCAGAATAAATGTGTACTTGTTCTACAAAGACTATTCAAAGTAACAGGCTGTAATAAGACTTACAATTGCTGTCATCAAACATTTGTTTTAACATTTTTTGTGTTTTTATATATTTTATGTACTTTCTGTCTACTGCTGTGTAATTAAAATTACAAATCTTTAGTTCTCGATATTGTTGTTATCGTTACTATATTTTTTACAAATATTCCACCCTCACCACTGTTAAATCATTCTATTCAAAATATTACATATGTAATAATTAGGGTCCAGAAAATGTCCCACAACGTGAGGTCGGCACTATATAACTCTATGATAATTAAAGTATAAACCGTATTTTGTAAGTGCCTTGTAAATTATGTACGCGTGTATTTCTTGCCCGTACATACGTACGTCACTGACCGCACCTGATAATAACCGCTGGGACTCCGTGTCCGCCCAGGTTTGCGAACAGCTATATAAAATTTATCCACATAACGGGTGGCGATTGCGTTGTCGAAATTTAGTATTTTGCGTTATCCGAGTTAATCTTTACCAGCGACGCTAGAATGCCGAGTTTAAAATAATTTAATGTGTCGAGAGTGACTAACTAATAAACGTGTGTACATATTTTATTGTGTGTTCGTATTTTGCACTGTGTACGTATTTCTTTGAGAGTTCATATATATTTACATAATATCTGATTTTCTGTGGATTTTTGCAATAATGGCACAGTCGTTACCATTTGCGAATAGACTGAAAAAGTTTATGGGAAATTATATTAACGATTTTACAATAGACACATTTTGTGTATGCCTTGCAATCGTTGATATATGTATATTTCGTAGACGCCGAGACATTTAGGTTCGAATATCCATCAACAAAATATACTGGTACTGTTCCAAGAGAAGAATTTTGGTTTGATTTATGCATAATGTTTTGCGCATGTAGCCTTTCGTGAAACGTGGTTTGCCTAGTAGCAATACATTGCGTAAACCATATTTACAGAAGACATATCAACGTGTGAAAGAAGACATACGCATAGACAAATTTTCTGCGGCTGACAGTGGACGAAAAAACAGAGTTTTGCGGTAATAAGGTCGTTAATGTTTTTATATGAATTTTAAGTGTTTCAGATAATTATTCCCCAATGTTGATAGCTAGTAAACGGGTACTGCAAACAACGGCTAAAAGTATAGAAATAGTAGTAACACGTGCATTGTCCTCAGTAGATGTAAGAAATAATGTACTGATGTTAGCAACAACAAACAACTCTTAGTGATAAAAACAACTGTGCGAAATTCGTGAAAATAATATGTGTGGTGTATCATCCTCTGTCTATGTTAACCATTTTAAATTTGCATCTTTAACATCCGTAGATGTGGAACGATCATTTTCCTTCTACAACTACATGTACAGGTCAAATCGCTCACGTTTAACGAGAAGAAACGCAGAAGGGCTAATGGTTGTGGCAACTTACGCTCAAGCAATGAAGACAATCGGTGTTTCTGAATGACACAAGCAATAGGTATGTACACTAGTAACACATTTTTACTCCCGTCTTTTTGGTCTCTCATATGCCCTTCTCATACGAATCCGACCTTGCGTTGTGACACACCATGCTAATAATAAGAAATTTAAAAATTTACGTAATAAATATATTTCTGTATGGGTTTAAAATACATACAAAAAGTGACGCTTGAACTTTTCAATAATAACCGATTTAATTATTTCAACCCCGTTAGTAGGCTTGTGACGCTCCGTAAATAGGCAGAACTGCACCTCTCTACACATAACTCGTATCCATCCCAAGTTATGCCTGTACGTCTTCAAACGGAACAAACATCATCCGATGATCCCGCAACTGGACTCCTCGCAACGAGCACACACACATACCTATTCTTGACGTCGCTAATGAGTGCGTGCGGCTTCACGCTGTTTCCGCGGACACAGATCGCCCTCGCTCTGGGAAAGCCGACCCATTGTTATCCTCTGAAACTTATGTGTGGTCCACTTTGTACCCGCTGCATCGTCGCGGATCGTTCTCGTTTTAAGAGAGCTCATTAGGATCGCATATGCGCGGTAGGAACGCGATGAGGAGAAATCGGCGGATATTTTTTCTTAATATATCATCAGCTCGTTATCCGCGGTGTCGTATTCTTCGGTCACGACGTTAGGTAATCCGAGGTCGAGGAAGATTATGCTGCTAACAGGAGATATAAGAGAGTCACAAAAAATAAAATTAAATACTTTGAATAGTTTATAGAAGAAGAAGAGAAGGACGAAGAAGAACAAGAATAAGAAGCGGAAGCAGAAGAGGAAGGTCCTGCAGAAGGAGATGGGTATAAAGGATGTAGAAGATGAGGATGGATATAACGATGGAGGAAACGAAGAGGAAGAAAGATAAGTCACATATGTTTACTGCTTCGAAACCAACGTTTCTATTTTGTCAATATATACAATGCGAGACGGTAAAACAACAAAACAATTTTATGTAAAATCTGAGTAACACATCCACACAAAATAAAAAAAAATGTTCTGTGCAGCGGACGCCAGGGTATTGATTCAATGTATTTTTAATTATTAACCGTGTACTTTTTTATGAGCGAAAAACTTGAGCGATTTTGAGAGGGAGGATACACTAGTAATAAACAGGCTTTTCCAAGAAAAATCATGATTGAGTACACCAATAATGACATGTCCAGGTACTTTTCGGTGCTGGATCTTAGGAGATGATGAACTTTGAAACCTCTGGCGGAAATATCTAATCCACAAATGATATCTCCTTAACCTTTAGAGTACCGAGGTTTGTAGTTCGTAATGAAGAAAACAGCATGTTAGAATTGCTTGTTCTGTAATTGTAATGTTTTCATACATTAGAAGAAAATGTATGAAAACAGCATGTTAGATCATAGGTGAAGGGTCGATCATAGGTCGTACCACTATATTTCGTACCATTATAGTACTTCCCCGCCAATGTTAAGGTGTCCCACTTTGAGTAAAACTTTTTTATAACAATGTAAATTCGATAGAAATTATTCATTCAAGTGTTGTGGGAGAATTTTCAGATTTTCAAAATACAATATGATCGATGTGAAAATATCATATTTGTAGAATTTATAATCGATGCTCTGAGATGTTATTGATATGATTCACCGCGATCAACCGGCAGGACTCTTGAGGTAGTAATGTTATGATGAATCTTAAGTTTGCTTCTATGAATTTCGTTCTATGAAGTTTGTTGTTTTTTCGTTCTATGTGTCTCATATGGTTGGTCTCGAAATGAAGCTCTCTTTATATATATGTTCATCCTTCATGTTTTTGCAACCAGGACACCTCCACGTTGTGACTGTTTTTCACAAAAAAAAAAATATAAATCCTAATAAAAATTTAAAAAAAAAATTTATTTTTTTATTATAAATATAAATTAATAAATTTTTATTTATAATTATTTATTTTTATAATTAAAATTATATTTTTTTTTGTAAATATATAAATAAAATAAATTTTATATAAAAAAAAGTATATTCATTAAAAAATCAAATAATAAAAAATATTATATTAAAAAATATATTAATTATTATAATAAATATTTATATAGATCCTTCAATTGTTAAATAAGTAATAAATATTTTTTATAATAATATATAAAAATTAAATAAAAATTTTAAAAAACAAGTATTTTTTATAAAAGTATATTTCATAAAATTAAAATATTTTTATAATATAAAATAAAACAACATATTTAAAAATTTTATAATATTAAAAAATATTAATAAAAATATAATTTTAATATTTTGAATATTGAGACAATTCAAAATACTAATATAGAATTATATTTAAATAATTAAAAATAACTCTTACATAAAATAAATAAACACATTGTCTTTCAAAATTATTTAATTATTTATAAAAAAAGACAAAACATATGTGGAGACTTCCCCAATATGGGTTTGAGGTACAAAAGAGAAAACATACTTTAAATTTGGATCTCAACAAAAAGTGGTTTATATACATATTAAGGATACACCTAATAAATAAAAATATAATGCATCATAAAACCAACACACCCTCTTACACCTTCATAAAACAATAAATTAATTCATCAGTCAACACCTTAAATAATAAATTTAATTTTCGTATTGATCAAAAAACGAAATATTGTAAGATAAACAAAATTATTTTTATATTTACATTCAAAAACAAATTAAATATATTTTTTTAAATGAAAATAATTTTTTTTCTAGATCATTGAGATTTAAAAAAAATATTAATAAATAAGTGTTTCAGAAGGGTGTCATATTAAGGTCAGGAGAGTGTGCTTTCACCATATACCATAGCCCTATACAACTCTAGATACTTAAAGTACGTTTTTAAGGAATATTTCTTGCTCCCATACCCCAATGTCTAATTTATCCCAAAAGTTAAACTAATAATTTTTCTAAATAAGATATTCCAATAGTTTTATTTAAAGGGTACCTTAAAAAATTTTTTGTCGCATTATCACTATTTATATTATTTAATATTTTGATTTTTATGGATTTTCAATAATGCACAGTCGTTACAATTTGTGACTAGACTAAAAAGATGATTGAAAACAAGATTTTACAATAGACTGATCGCATATTTTATGTATTCCTTGCAATCGTCGATATATATTTCATGATCGCCGAGAGTATAAAAGAAATTTATATTCGAATGCCCATAAAAAATATACCTGGTACATTTAGAAAAGAGAAATTTTGTTTTGATTTGTGTTTAATATTTTGCGCATGTAGACTTGCGTGGACCGTGGTCGACAATATTTACTTTATAAGTTTTTTGCCAAATATGTCTGATTTTCCATTGCCTAGTAGCCATACATTACGTAAAACATATTTACAGAAGACATATCAACGTGTCATGGGAAATATCAAAGAAGACATACATAATAAATTTATGTGACTGACAGTGGACGAAGCAACAAATTTTGCGATAATAAGGTCGTTAATTTCCTCGATATTGATAGCTATAAACAGGTTTTGCAGCGTCTAAAAGTATAGAAATAGTAGTAACACGTGTATTGTCCTCTGTAGATGAAAAAATAATAATGTACTGATTAGGGCATCCAATCACGGGATCCCGAACATTTTTCAATACCGAATGACATAACATGACGGATTACGAGTCCGACCCTGCATTACAGCACAAGTTCGGAATCCTAGTATTATACATAAAAAAACTTAATTTATTGACACCTCAGAACCCCAAACGTTAATTATTCCCGCTCCAATTGAAACGGAACGGGCCAGCGCAAATCATTTCCCTTTTTCTCGATTTATTCCGTGTATTTTGCCCCGGCTATCGGGCACATTACAATGTAGCGGCACAAGTTGCAGTGTCACCGCCGACGGTTCATTACGTCTTTCTATCTGATTTAACATGGGAACTAACTAAACACACAGAAATGCCTGGGAAGTTAAAAAGTTCCTATCCAGCCGAGTGCGAATAACGTAAGAAAATACCTAAGTACATATCTCAAATCTAATTTAGAGAACTAACGGTTAACATTTCAGGGGAGTTTTCATAATAGCCAGTGGGGGTGAGCTGGGCAAGCGGCGCTCACGTGTGGCCATCTTGGCAGAACAAGATGGGTGTTAGCATTGAGTATTAGGTTTTTAATTACAGGTTAGGGTGGAAGTTTTAAACTGGGTGTGGATTATAATGCATTTAATAAATGATACTACTTAATCAGATGTACAGGGTGGTTCACGATTGCCTATTAAATGTCTTTGCAGAACTACAAATAATATAGAACAAAAAAAATTTAAATTCAGGTGTTTTCAGAGATGCTCTATTTACCTAAAATAATAGCGAATTTCTGTCATTTTCGGGTACACTGGAAGGGAATACTAAATTTGTTATTGTAACATATTTTTTATGTCATATTTGATTTCTAATTACTAGGGTTCTAATTACTAGGGATTTCTAATTACTTACATGAGGGCAAACATTCCGAAGCTTACTGATTACATGCACTGGTTTATAAATTTTAATTTTTGTTTTCTCCTAGAAAAACTACGTGACTTTTTGGCTGATAAGAGAAACTGATTAAAATTGATACAAAAAAGGAAGTAAAGCGGTCAGATGTGATCGGACTTTTTTGACAATATGATTGAATTTAGTAACCCTAACAACCATCAAAATTACTATTTTCATACTGGGGGAACATACCTATTAATTAGGTAATTAATTATTAGGTAATTAATTAATATGTATTTGTCAAAATGTTCAAGGTGACTCAAAATAGAAGGATTTTCTATCAACTATTCTAACTCATTCTAACAACTTTCCTTAAGTCGCTTATGTTAGATAGAACATACTGTATTTTATGATTTCGTTCACTTCCTGTTTTCATTTTCTTTCTATACATACTAGAATTCTCTACAAATAATTCATAATTTATGAAAAGGTTTATACTACGTTATTTATCTAAATGTTTAAAGAAAATACTAGAGTAATATTTTGTCAAAGTATACCATTGACAAAAAATGTATAAGCGTATTAGAATAAAAAAAATGTAATAAATTTAAGTTATTTTATATAGGTATATGATTAATATAACTATTGCCGTTCATTGTTGTATAATTTTTTTAACTCTCTATTTTATAATCAAGCATTAGCATTTATTTCATGCTAAAATAAAAAGGGAATTATATTTTAATAAGATAAACCGTGATCACATCCAAATACATATTCGAGTAAAAGCTAAGTATATGGCTGATTGATTAAAAATGTAAGTATGTGTAAAAGTGTAAAAGTGTAAAAACCAGAAGCTGTAATTTCTATTATTTTTTGTTTTTGAAGGAATTCGGAAGAATCATTTCATTTTAATTAATTTTAAATGTTATTTTAAAGTCAAAAAACCCTTGATGCCTTTTCAAAATATACATTTAGGATTGTATTTTTGAATACTAACTTAACCAATGAAGTAGATCTGGATGTAACAAAGCGCAATTGAGCCGTTAATTCTTGCAATTCTGAAAGACAATCCAGAACAATTCTTAATTGTAATTTCGAAATAATGTCCCAACAAGATGGCGCTCCTGCACACTATTATGCAGTAAAATGTTATATGGATGAGAAATATCACGGTAAATGGATTGAACGACGAAATCCAATAGAATCGCCAGCTCGGTCACCGGACCTCATACTTTTAGATATTTTGGGTATCTTTATTTAAGATACCCAAAATATCTAAAAGTATGAGGTCAGGTTCTGAAGCGTAAACCTTATATTAGGTTTACGCTTCAGAACCTGACATGACAGTATTAACGTTTTGAAACAAGGAATTTTTGATGAATGTAGAGCAATTTTCTCTGACATATTTGAACAAGTACGACGAGAGTTTAGCAATATGATGTTGTACTGTCAGGATTGACGCACATTTCGAACACTTAGTGCAAGAGCTGGTTCTTGAATCTTTATTAATTAAATGCTAAACTAAAATCTTAGTGTTATTTAATCTATCAAAACTACCTTCCAAACGAAGTGTCACTTTCCACAGGGTCTCATTTAAAGTTCTTGGTCACAGTGGTCCTGTGACATAATCTGTGGCTATTACACCTGTTATAGTAGAGAAGCTTACATTCGTTTATTTTCACTCTCCTTTCATTAGTCCAAGTACGATCGTTCAAAAGATAAGATAGGGGGGAGGCGACTTTTTGACTAGCACTGTATATTTTAAAACACACTGGTTGGAGTTTATATATATATAGGTACTAAAAAGAGCAGGAAAAATTAGTAGAAAGACACACGGTAGTTTAAAAAAAAAATGTAAAAAAAATAAAGATTTTATTTATAGTGCAATATACTGCAATTTAGTTTTTTTCTACATAAATATCACTTATTATTAAAGCCGGCAGGTCCAGGCGGCGGACCATAATCGTACGCGTCATACTACTTACTACTTGTATGTGCAAAAATAAAATTTATAAAGAGATGATTTATAAATTACCCTGTTATTTACGTTGAGATGTGTGAAAACTTTGTGAGCCGCCGCGCTGTTTAGCCGGCTCTACTTATTATAAATGTTAGAATAAGACTTTTTTTTCAGTCTACAGGAGTTGTAACCCTCTTCGGTAGGGTTACGCTTTCTAGGTGATTTTAAATGTTCAGTGTTTTTATATTTTTTATAGAAATAGAACTAACCATAGAAATATTCATGTTCAGAGCTGCTGCTACAGGTACGCTAAAATAATATATTGGGCTGTAATTTTAACTAAATATTTTAATGGTATATTTACATTTCCTCTCTAACAACTGTTAAGGGTAACCATGGACCATTATTGTCTAGATCTTATAGTGTATCAAAGATGCTATTAACTCGTGACAGTAGTTGTTTGACTGCTTTGGCATTTCGCGAACGAAAATCTGAAACTATAACACCTTGATTGTTCTGAAAATAACAGTTTTTCAATGCAAGCTAAAAGTTTGAAGCTCGAAAAAGACACAAACCACTATTAAGGCCAATGTAAGGTTCATATAATTTCAAACTGTCAACAAATGTCCAGTAATACAACATATCCACGTCGGATCTGCTGCGAACTGCATAACAACGAATATCAAGCGCGAAATTTAAAATTGAATAAGATATTCCGTTATAATTTTTATTACAATAAAATTGAGTGGTGGTACCACTGCATACATTTAATAACGTCATCGGTGACGTGGAAAATATAAACCATATTTTATACAAAATAAACTTCATGTGTCTTAAATCCAAGAACAATATACCGAAATATATTTTTATTCTTAACTTAACTGTACTTACAACAGTTTATGAAATGTTTTAATATCAGATTTATTCTATTATTTAATAAAATAATCGTTGTTAGAAACTTGGATACTAGGTATATATTTTCATATACTCAACTAAGTATAACGAAGTCCATATATTTCCTTCATTGTAAATTTAATAACTGATCTCCGATCTTCTCCGCTCGCCCCCAAAGTTCCGAGGGAAGTTTTCATAATAGCAGATATCTCGGAATAGTTAATTACCAAGCAAAGCCTGCTCGATATTAAAATCGTAAAATATGCATTAATTCCCGAGAACAAAGTTTTATGAAGTCCATGTGATAAAATCAAGGCAAATAATAAAATTGCTCGATGAATCGGGCTTTATATACGCGAAGAAGGGATTTTTTGTGCGTGCCACCCTTAATTTCCTCTTTCTCCGAGCGCCTGGAAGTACGTGAAGAAGGAGGTGACGTTACCCGAGAGGGCGGAATAGCGAGAGCCGAAGGGGTAAACTTATTCGGATTTTCGAAGACGAACCAAACGTTTGTTAGAAATTATGTTTTATGAAACACGCGGCCTGAATATTTCTCCATACATTTCGCGGATTCAATTATTTTATTTTACATGCTGTGTTTAAAATTTTATTACTGCGAATTTCGGGATTGTTTTTCTGGAGACGACTTCGAGTTCCCTCTCCTCCCTTGAATATTAAATATGCGTTGTTTATTGCAGGTTTTTGTGGAATCTTCACGGATCCCAGTTTGTTTTAAAGTGCAACTAGATACAAATATACACCATGAGACAAGCCAGTAGACGGATTGACGTTGCGTAAAGCCAAACGAGTTTACTCACCACCTGAATATTCTGAGTGATACATGGCTGTAGCGAGAAAAATTCACAACAACTGAGTAACGTTGCCTGTATCGCTATGTATTATACTATTCCAAATTACATTAAGACTGTTAAAAAACCCTTGCCTAGCAAATTAACTTCCACAACAAATTTTTGCCGCATTAAACTTTATCAAAACACTAAAAATATGGATTTTGTTCTTTAAAGTATGATATTTGGATATAACCATTATGACTAGAGCTCGGAGGTTAATAATAGATCCATGTTTTACTAGTAATGTGAAATTTGAACTTCTACCTCAAAAATCTATAAAACAGACCATCACATGAATATCTTTAATGATTGTGGGACATCATTATATTTTATGTAATGGGGCAAGGGTAGCCGAGTGGGTTAAAGCACCGTCTTTCCAGTCGCGATACCTCTGTGTGCGTTGTTCGAGTCCTGGCCGGGGAAGACGATTTTTAATTGTCTCGCTTTCTCTGTCAGGGCTTGATATGCAACCAATAATACACTAGTGTATAGATGTGGATGCATAGATGCCAATCCAACCGCACATGCCCTAGATTTGGTAATGTTCTGAGTTTTCTGGGTTTCCTCAGAACTGTAAAGCAAATGCGTTACCGAAATAATCTTAAGTCGCTCCCAGTGCGCCATGGAAAATAATAATAATAGCCACTCATTCCCGCACAGATACTTGAGAGGGACCTAAGGGGTTACTCTTCGGGGTAATTATAGGGTGAGTATTATTATTATCCCAATAATTAGAAAAGAAACTCCAAAGTGAATTTAGAAGCACTGGCATTCCTCCCTCAGAATTTGATGGTTCTGACAGAATATCTTTCTGGAATTCATAAAAGATGCTCTAGAAGACAATTTTCCCATATCCAAAAATAAAGCTTGGATGAAAAGAGTACGAGAAATATCAGAATAAGTTCCAACTTACAAGCCCTTGAAATTAAAAAGAATTTCTACCAAATATAGGAACCAAATCTAATAGAAAAAAATTAAAAAGAAGGAGACCGCCATCACGATGTGATACAAATACAATGGAGAAAAATACTTTAGTAACATTCTATATGTATCAGTACATGGGATGATGAAAGAATATAACCATCTAACACATACGTCCAAGAATTGTGGTGGTTTTCCTAGTATAGGTAGTCCATATAATTCTACCTCATGGAAAAAAGATACATGGAAACATACCGTGGATAAAAAATATAAACTTGTAAGTATAAATTATGAAGATGTTTTTTATTGCCTGTAATGGAAAAACGAAAAGGGTAATTGTATATTTAATTACTTGATATACTAGTCAAGTTATACTAGTCAATTTAAAACTGAACAATACAAGTTTAAACTGAACTTTGACTTTGAATAAATGTTTGAACTTCTCTGTTCTCGCGATTAAAAACTACATCTACAGTAAGTATTTTAACAAACACCTTTAGACAATATATAAAGATAATTTAATCATTCATTTAAAAGAAAAGAATCATTTAAAAAAATTATCTTTGTTGAAAACACAAAATTATTGAGATGTTCATAAATTTTCTTCGACAGTTCTATCAAAACGATTTTCAGTTCACAACCCAATGAATTTTTTATATCGTCTAACAAGACAAACTCGATTGGTATACACCACGTGTCTGACACTGTTGTGTCGCAAATTGTCCAAACCAATTACAGCATATATTATTCAATCCGCTAAATACTACCTTCCAGTAAATATATAGCTCATACAATATGCACTACGTGGTGCTAAACCATGTATTTATTACTTCGTCGCATGAGCATATAATTAGCGCCCATCATACGATTGCGTATATCAATTTCCCGATAGGCAAATATCAGGTCGATACGGAGGACGATGGGGGACCATTAAAAATGGATGTCCCAAACAGAGCGCGGAGGTTGACAAAACTTACAGTTCAAAAGTAATTACAAAGTGAGGACACACACACAAGATGGCATCAATTATTTAGGCGACTCTTTCCGTCATGCATGCTGTTCGATACTAATTTCAATATAAACTATAAATGAAAGAGGGCATAAAGAAGCCTTTTTTGGAATACTTACCCGGACTTAAAACGTATTTATAATTACTATTGTCATGCGAACAAGTGTATATACAACATTCGACGGTATTAATAAGACATTGCACCAGGGCCGTATCTAAAACGATGTAGATAAGGATTTTTTTGCCACGTCACCACTTTAGCAAACAATGTTAAAGTTTTAACGGTCGTAGCATTCGCTTCACAGAGGCGTACACATCGTAAGTATAATACACGAAAGTAGCTACTATCTTTTCGCATGTTTGCCATATTTTATTATGAAATTATATCACACTACTCAGTGGAGGTTGTACAACGGCTCCAGCAGTCACAGGACTACTGCAATCAAATCAAATTGAGGCAACTCCTATCGCATGCATTGAATCATAACTGCTGTAATTGGGTAAGATTAGGCTCAAGTGGTTAACTGAGGCGATTATTCATTGTCAAAGTGTCCAGTGCAGTTTTCTACTCATATTCACTAAGAGCATCAATAATGGGTACTGATTTTATTTTATTGAGTAGCCTTCTTGGTTCCAAAGCTTTTCTACCTCATGTTGATTAGATGAAGGGTTTAACTAAAAAAATGATTTTTAACAAATGATTGAATGCTTAAGCTTTGTTTTTGAACTTATATTTGAACACCAATGAAAGGTTCGATGATGTTAATCCCGGTAAATACAAAATAAATTACGTAATTTAAATAAAGAACAAATGTTTTCCGGTTAAAGTTCATTTTCAAATTAAAGAATTTTCCACGAATATTATTTTAAATTACAACAAATGCTCAAAATGCTCTTACAGACAATCTGAAGTTTGAAATGAGACCCGTTTTAAAGACAAAAGTAAGGCCTTCAGCTGTTTGTAGTTATTTCTGATTACTACACTATTTATATTTACATATTACTTCTTTACTTTACTAATCATTTGATTTTAATTTTAACTAAAGCGCTCGTCCATTCAATATTTTGCAAGAGGTAAAAAAGTTTCGAAACCGAAATATGTTTGTTCTAAGTTATATTTGTTCAATAAAAAAAACAAATCGGTAACCTTTCACACAATAACAAAATGTGAGTAGAGAACTACGCTCTATATTCATTATCAGGTGGTTCTATATTTTCGAAAAGCCCTGTCTAGCAATACAGTACTGTCAACTCCAGGCCGTATCCTAGAAATTGCCAAAATTTACAGCCGCATTTTAGAGTTATTCAAAAAAAACTAACATATTTTAGGTATTTTGAGACCCTCTAGTAGCTAGATGAAGCAACTCTGGTATTACGTTGTACACTCAATTACCGAATACCTTGCATGACTTTTAATTTTCAATTTACTCTCACAATCACACTAGACAAATTTCAGTAACAAATTGTTTTTTGAATTGTGTGGATATTTATTTTGATCTGGCTGTGTTTTAAATGTTTATTGTTCTATATAGAGCGCTGAAAGGTGTAGATGCCATACATCATTTCAAATTTTAAGAAAAAACATTATTAAACAATGCAACCTGTATAAATGCTATTGCTGATCTGATACCTGCCGTATGCTCTGTAACTGACATTGTGGTCAAATGTTCCACTGTTTTACAGTTCTACTTTATTTGACGTAGATATTAAATCTTGGTACATACTTGATGGTAACAATTATTTTCGTTTGAAAACTTTTTGAAATAATTGTTTATATACTACTAATTATGTATTACCTTTCAATGAGAAACTGATTCAGTGGAGTTGTAATTCACATAAATATAAATGCGTATACTTGTTAATTATCAAATATTAAATTTCCGAATTTGTATTACAAATTCGGAGCAGAAAACAAAAAGTAGACCCTTTAAATAGTCCTTTTAAAAAAAAACTGGCACGCCTATGCCGTCTCCGATATCTCCATATTGTCCCAAATTACACGTAATTGAACAGTGTTTCCCTCATTTGAATAAATTTCAACACTTGTTCAGATCGCATTGTGCCCATAAAAAATTCAGAGCACATTAATAACACGTTGCTCTACGAAGGGCATTAAAGATGCATGACTTCTGCGTCTTGGTTCATATGTTTTCTGGGGCTCGGCAACACAAGTCGAAAAAAAGAAAAAGAAACCGGCAAAACGAAAGGTATTGGGCGTGTCTTTATATATTTGTACACGAAAGAGGAAGTTATATGAAAGTTTAGTTATCTAGATTTTAAACTTTGTTGCTTTTGGTCATATTATGATGAAATCTAAATATATAGTTAAATGAGTACGTTCTAACGAATCTTTAGAAAAACTTTCTTCTACTGCAATCTCTTTGCATCAATAGTAATATAAGCTTAATAACTTTTCTAGAAGACTACATGCTATGAAAATTATGTTGAAAATTTCATGTTTATTTCTTGAAAAATAAGAGCATCCGATTGGGATGAGCATAAATTATAAATAAATGTTACATGTACTACGTGCGTATACCGGGTGGCTCAAAAGGTCAGATCTTTACAAACTAATTAACGGTTTTTTTTTGACATTTGGGGCATTCATACTAGAATTAATTTCAAACTAAGTGACTGAAAAATCCAAGATGGCCGACTTACCCAAATGTCAAATGTCGTTTTGGTAATGCAAATCTTTTTTTAAAATTTTTTGTATTCAACGTAGCTAATTGCGACACTGCTCTAAGTACTCAAAATGTATCTGATATTATCCATAAAATACAATTTTCCTAAAAATGTAAATTATTTTCAATTTATTGACGATCAAAGTAAGTCATATCAGCTTTTTACTTGTTTTAAATTGTTACCATTTAGTTCAAATGGAATATCTAGTGGACCATTCTTGTTTTAAATCGTTCATTTAATAAAGATTTAGACGATAGACGAAAACCGTTATTACCTTTGAAATTAATGTAAAAAAGTTTATACGAAGTTCCGAAACTAAACTTTTATTTTTTTTTTCACCGTCAAAACGACATTTGACACTAAACTTTCATGTAGTCTGATACGTAAAATCCAACTATGCAAAAATATACAGGGAGTCCCATTTAAAAAACTGGATTTAGTGCCATTTTCGGCGAAACAGGAAGTCGGATATCTTAAATCTGTCACTTAGATTGGAAATTATTTCTAGTATAAACGCCCAAAATTTTAAAGAAGTCCGTTAACTTGTTTGTAAAATATAAGCTTGGCCCGACCTCCTGAGCCACCCGGTATAACCAAATTCTAGAAAGAAAAAAAATGTTCATGTGTTATACCAAACTACAAATGTAATAAGATCACAGTTAAAATACGCAATAAACGTCACATATTACAAAACTTTTCTGTCAGCTTGTCTGACGTACTTTATAATCTTGTTTCATATTACACTCGAACCCCTCTTAAGTCGCCAAATCCGTGCATCATTAAGTCGAACCTCGCTTAAGTCGCGAAATTTTGCCTCTCTTAAGTCGCGATCATAACCTCAACTTTTGTGTGTTTTAACTGCAAAAAGAAATATTTAGAGATATACCACAGCACTTGTTATAACGAAAAAATGAGCCAACTAAACGAAAAATCAATGTAAGTATACCCAGTCGTGCGTGACAAAGTTCAATTTTCCACTTGAATAATAATTTTAAAGATTAAAAATGTTTAAAAGACACCTAACCTATTTTAAATCAATAAATGTATTACACAATCATTTTTTTCAATAAAAATTGTACATATTCATGCGAGAATCCAATTTCCAAACGTAGTTCTAAAACTTTTACAGGCGGCGACTTAACCGGGACGGTTTCGCGACCTAATAGGGGCAAACGTGGTGAAATAACAGAGGATGTGAATTAAGCGAAGGTGACATAAGAGGGGTTCGAGTGTATATAATAAAAACATATAATAAAACAAGATGTCAATATTTCTTAATAATATTTAGATGCGAAATTTTCTTACCGAATTTCCCACTTGCTTGAATGAGTAACGGGTAAAATTATCTCTCATCTTCGATTCAGGATAATTTTCACAAAATTCCAGACCTCGAAAAAATTGTCGGTAATAATTCCGGCTCTAGGGACACATAAAAACTGCAACTCTGCTCATGGGAATATATTGTGTTCAAAGGACACGCGGGAAATTCAAGGACATTAGGTGGAAGGAAAACACAAGTTGGACTCTTTCATAAGTCAAAGACTTTCTAACAGAAATGCATTCTAACAGAATTCCAACAAGAATTCTAAATGCATATAAGCCTACTTATTTCGATTCCATTGTGGTAATTAGCATTCAAATCAATTGCAGGGTAAATCGCAACTAATACCTTATCCTATCGAAATTTGAGATTTTGTACTTTCACCCCCTCCACTGCAGTCGGACGCGGCAGAGAGAAAGTATAAATACGAAAAAGGCCCACGGTCGGATTAGGGGTACGCGGTAATCATCCCTAATTTAAACAGTTCACTAATCTACCGTGATCCCACACTGATTCCGGCACTACTAATTGAATCATATATTCCCATTTTGTAAATACTTTTAAATAGACCCTAAGCCCCCCTTTTAGGCGAGTACGTAATTTTCTCCGCTTTAATTATTTTTTCATTTAGGCCGGTCGACGCGCAACGGTTCAGATGCGAGAGGGGCCTGGGGTAATTTAAGACGTTTAACGGTTTAAGGGATGTTTAAGATCGTCTTCTCCAATGCCAATATCGCAGATCACGTTGTCGCAAGTCATGTGATTAAAATGCAATAGTTGGTTCTAGGCTGGTGAGAATTATAACTGAGTTTTTTTTTTTTTTCGTTAAAATCACATTTTTTTAAAGAAACACGAAAATCCAAAACGCTGCAAGAAAACATATTTTCTCGTTTCAACTTGAATTCAAAGCGGTGAAATACACGGTGTGTAAATTAAGTAATGAGAGTGGCAACGTAGCGCCAGATCTAGCAACACTGCGGAGACGTGACTTGAAAGGGCGGTAAGTTAACATGTAATGCACCTTTAGTACAAGAGTTAACAGTTCAGTTTCAGTACAGTTTCAACTTGTTAGAGTCATTTGTTTGTTCGTTGTGACTGTTTTCGTAAACTAGTTTTTTCTAGTGCGTTTTAAAAATAAGTGACATTAATTTTGAGCAACGATGTGCTATCAGGTTTTGTTTCAGACTTGGACACAGCGCAACGGATACTTTTCTCCAACACGCCTACAGAGACAGTGTTTTTTCGAGAGCCCAGGTTTTTCGGTGGTTTAAGGCATTCTCAGAAGGATGAGAGTCGATTGAAGATGAACCACGCAGCGGAAGGCCTTCATCTTCAAGAACCGATGCAAATGTCGATAGAATACGGGACCTTGTGCGTTCAGATCGTCGGTTGATGACAAGAATAATCGGGGAAGAGTTAAATTTGAATCACACAACTGTTCATCAGAATTGGGGATGACAAAAATCTGCCCAAAAATTGTTCCAAAATACCTTTCGCAGGAACAAAAGGATATCAGGAGAGAAAGGTGTATTTTTTGAATCGATTGAAAATGATCCCCATTTTATGGAACGTGTCACTACTAGTGATGAAGACTTGGGTGTTTGAGTACGACCCGGAAACAAAGCGCCAAAGCATGGAATGCCATACCTCAAGTTCTCCAAGACCCAAAAAAAACAAGAATGAGCATTATGGCAAGTGAGCATTATGAGGCAAGAATGGCCAAACAGTAAATCAACATTTTTACAGAGCAGTTTTTGAAAACCTTCGAAAAAGGGTCATGCGTGTGAGACCAAACATCAAGAACTGGATGTTGCATCACGACAATACGACTCGTCACATAGCCATTTCAGTAAACGGGTTTTTAATCAGTAAAAACATTCCTGTGGCTCCTCAGCTTCCTCATTCGCCTGACTTGAGTCCTTGTGTGAATCACATCAAGTGACGTCATTTTGGGACCATAGAAAACATTCAAACGGCTGTAACCTACCAGCTGAAGGCTATTCCAGTATACAAGTTCCAGCACTGCTATGAGGAATGGAAGAACCATATCCAGCGCTTTGTGGCTTCCCAAGGAAGTTATTTTGAAGAAGACAATACTGAATTGTAATTCAATTCGAATAAAAGTTAAGAAATCATTCTCATTACTTGATTTACACACATCGTACAGGGTGATTGATCGAAACCGTTCAATAAATGTTTTGGGGCTTGTAGAAATGATTGATTTTTGAAAATTTGGACTTAGCTAATAGGCCTGTAGTAGGCTTGATGGATATATTTTCAGTATAGTCGCACTTCGAGTTATACAGAAAGTCAGCATCAATTTCGTTATTTTAAATGGAATATTGGGTACATCTTTATTCCAGATTTCGATCCTACACGTTATATTATTCTACACGCCATAATCTTTGAAACTATCTGTAGTGGTCATTTTAGAAAATTAAGTATCGATATTAGCACTATCTTTAGTAGAACCCTAAAGTTATGCAGCAGTGCTTTCATTATTTCTCAATTATGTACAGGGTTTTTAAAATAGAACTTCCATTTAACCCAACTTCAAACCATCGAAACTCATTTTTTTTTAATACGATGCCCCATATTTTACTTTAGATTTGAATGTAGAATTACAATCTTTATAATTTTTCTATTCTATATGTACAAATTAAAAACGCTAAATAACTAAAAAAACATTAACCATAAGCATGGGAATGCTAATATGGATCGATGCAGGATTTAATTTCACATCATAACATATAAAACAAAGTCGCTTCCCGCTGTCTGTCCCTATCTATCTATCTACTACCTATGTATGCTTAGATCTTTAAAACTACGCAACGGATTTTGATACGGTTTTTTTAATAGATAGAGTGATTCAAGAGGAAGGTTTATATGTATAATACATGCATAATATAGTAGAGAAACACTGATAATTTTAGAGGTTTCTAATGTCTATCTCTTAGGGATAACCCACAATAACCATTTTTTATATTTCCGTGCGAAGCCGGGGCGGGTCTCTAGTTAAAATATAAAGTAAAATATGAGTCATTATATTTACAAAATTTGAGTTTGGATGGTTGGGAGTTAGGCTAAATGGTAGTTCTCTTATAAACACTGTAACGTTCAAAATTTTACCTATAAACAATTTCAGTTTTTATCCGAGTAACTCCGTGCCACCCGGTATAAATTCAAATTTATTGCCGATTTCTTGCCGAATAGTAGACAACCAAACATACATTTCGATAACCGAGATAATAAATAACAGCTAGGAATATCTGTATACCTAGGTAGCAACTTAGTAAATTTTATGTCGAGAAATATTTGGAGTAAATAATATAATTGAAAATATAACGATATCTACAGTTCATATGCATTTTTGTATGTTACATAGGATTTATTTCAAATTCAATCCTACATTGTATTTTATCGCGGCGGCCGCGATGAGTGTTTTTGTAAAGGGAAAAAAAAACTAGGCAAGAAGTAGCCGGCGACGAATTTCACTTGGCACGGGTCACGTATCTTTCGCTGATAGTAAGGTGTGGTCGACGATTTTCTTTAAGTTAACACGTTGGTGTTCCTAAGGGATTTTTAGAAAATTCGTTTAAAATTATTGTGTTCGCGTGGTTGTGGTCACCTTAAGGTCGACACATAATTCGGCAAGTTTGCTGGATCTGAATACACCTTTTACGATAGATTGGTACGTGGTGACCGATTTCACAATCCAAGTTATATCACTTGGTTCACCTCAAGCCATCCACCATCCAAGGCTTTTAGGTTGGGCTTTTGTTCCAACTTTCAGTTAGAATTTTAGTTCTACTTTTTATATGGAATTTTATATGGATATTGGTTGGATTTATTTCTATTTTGGGAACTGTTTTGGAGTTTCTTAAGCCTTTGGAGTAGCTGCTCATTGCCTGATAGGGGCGTTGACTAGATCCCTCCAGTGGCGTTCCTGTTTGCCGGAAATTTTCGACATCTCGGACGAGGCGTGTATACCAGGTGTCCCACTAACTGTACCACCGTACCGATACGGAGGACTAGGCGGAATCAACAGACGGAAAAAAAAACAGATAAGCTGTAGATGTAGTGAAATTGTGATTGTTTGGTATAAATAATAATCTCGGTCATATTTTTTTATATATATATTTTGGAGTACACCTGCATATGTTATTCGGCTTATTATTTGAATACGTTTTACATATACTGCGTAGTATTATTTTGGTAATAATTTAATTAATTATTACATGGTTTCCTAATTTTTTTTCATTGAATATATTTTTTTAAACTTAATATCGTAATATTATGTATTTGGGTTGTTAGTATATGTATGTATATATATTTTCTTGGTAATTTTACAGTTGTAGGTAGTAGCATATCTACATTATACAAAAGGTTTTTTTATATATAAGCAATACCTACTAGTGTGCGCCATCGTGATCACGATCGGTAAAACTCCCATCTATTTATTTATATTAGTTTATTTTCAAATTTAACTATTGGTTTACAGTTAACTTGTCAAATTGTCTTGGAAAACCATCAATTTTTTATAGTATACATCGAATCCTTCTACCATTGAATATGTATGTATAAATTTGGGTATTATTTCAGTAAACTAATTTAAAGTATTAGCGTGTATAATGTTTGCTTAAGTTGAAATACCCCATCATTCTTTTAGCTTCAGGTTATTTATATTTTGGTGATCTTTGGCTATTTAATATTTTGATTTGTTTTTTTTGTTGATATTTTGTAACCGCGTATCAACGACGCTTAAGAAACGTAAGGCACTTAGGTTACTGGCGCCCAAAGCTGCCACCACTTACTAGCAGCTTAAAATTGTTTACCGCACGACCACCTCCGGTTGCAGCTAGCCCACGTTTCTGAAATTACTATAATAACATCAAAATTAAATAGTAATTTTAATATCAAGATCAATACCTAAAAGAAGAGGTGACAAAGAAAATTTTTTTTAATACGATTGTAAAAAAAGGATTTTTTTAATACGATGCCCCATATTTTATTTTAGATTTGAATGTAGAATTAAAATCTTTATCATTATTCTATTCTATATGTACAAAATAAAAACGCTAAATAACTAAAAAACATTAACTATAAGCATGGGAATGCTAATATGGATCGATGCAGGATTTAATTTCACATTAAAATGTAAAGTAAAATATGAGTCATTGTATTTACAAAATTTGAGTTTGGATGGTTGGGAGTTAGGCTAAATGGTATTTCTCTTATAAACACCTTGTACATAATTGAGAAATAATAAAAGCATTGTGGTTCTACTAACGACAGTGCTAATAGGTTCAAATATTATTTCGCTAATAAACAAAATTTCAACGGAAATAACTCAATAACGTGTAGCATCTGAATTTGCAATAAAAATGGTACCATTCCATTTGAGATAATTAAGTTGATGCAGACTTAGACGGCATAACCGGAAGTGCTGCCATCTTGAAAATATTTGAAATATAACTAAATAAGAAATAACTCGAAAAAAAATGAGTTTTTTTTAAATGTACCTAGGTATTTTTATGAATATGCGTTTTTATTTTATAGTATAAGGAAATATTTATTTATATATGTAATTAAGAACTAAAAGTTGAAAAACGCATTTGACTACTTTATTTTCCGAACCATTCTTTTATATTGTTGTTACGAAAAGGATAACAAAAAAAGAGAGACTATTCAGACTTATAGGCACATCTTACGACCATCAAAATACGTACCTAGTAGATGTTGGAAGTCGTTAATGGCTTCAGAAAGTACATAGAAAACGAAACACTATCTAGTGTTTCCGGTTGTGATAAAATGGCGCAGTAGATTTCAAAAGACGCCAATTCGAAACCATAAATTATGGAAACTCTTACTTCACAAGGTATTAAAAAAATTTCTAACTGATCGAGTTGTTCATATTGTTAATATTAATGCAGATTCAAAACAGATACAGATTTTTTTTCCTTGTTACCATCTTATATGATCTAACGGTTAGTCATGTATCTCATGTTGCCATTGTAAAGTTAACTATTCCTAATTTTTTGATTCCGAACAAACAACACAAATATTGTCCACATACTTTCATAACTACATATAGTATACAATTCTCCAGTTGCTTTGTTTATTGTCGACTCTTAGCATAGCAGCGCATAGCTGCACGTACTAGGATAATTTTACCAATTTTCTTCATATAAGATGAGTTTGTGTCGTATACACGTTGTTCTTATACAGGGCTGTCACAGATGCGAAAACGTCCTTATCTGAAATTATTTTAGACGTCATATAGTTTGTATATTAGACCACACAAAATATATAGTTACTCATTTTTTTGAATATTTCGTTACTGTTTTATACAGTGTCATTCATTTTTCTAATTTTAAAACAATAATCGTCAACGTCGAAACTAGAATAGTTTTTTCAATTCGGTGATTTATATCATTGAAAGGCTTCGATTTTTATTAATTCCATTTATTCTGCAGGTGAATGTAGAAGTTATATACAAGTGTGTATTCTTCATCAGTTTTTGAATGGTATTTTAACATGTTAATTTTAGAAAACTGAGCCGTTCTTCCACCTAATATTTATGTTAAACGTTTCTTGATATTTCTAACCTCAAAACCCGCCGCATTCCAGATTTCCAAATTGATATTTAATAATATAAATATAAAAACACAGTAAATATGACCCGTCGTTCTGCGATGCGACTAAAAATAATGAGTGGAAAAGTTCACGAAAATAATTTGTGCAGTTCCCGAATTAAGACCCATTCATACCTAAATAAGTAGAAAAAACATCAGGACCGACTAAGGGCGGATGCACTGCTTTCAATTACTTTGTCCTGATGAATTTTGAAGCTGAGGCGCTAATTGTATACGAAGCCTAGAATAGAAATAATGAGACGTCGATACAGGGCGTTCATTTGACAAATGCAGACTTTTGTCAATTTATATAGAGTAATTTTCACTTCCATTTTTCATTAATTACTTCCAATATGTAAATATTGGAAGTAAAGGAAGCACCATAAAGGAAGCACCAAGTAAGTATATATTAATAATGTAATTAATTATATTAAATTAAGTGTGTTTTTCCTACATGTATCATAATGGCAACAACATGGAAATAACTTTAATTTAATCTATGAAACAAAATATGTATGTTGTGTGACAAAAATTTTTAAAGGGTGTGTCCTACAGGTGATTTTAAAGGAGGTCTTTCATATAGATTTTTTTCGATTAGAGCCCTCCTTGCAAAAATTATTAGCGCATACAAGGCTAGTCAAAAAAACATATTTAATTTTTTGTCTCAGTAACGGAATATCATAAGAATTTGAGATTTGGTGTGTGTCTTTTACTAACAGAAACCGTTTTTCTATGTAACGGTTATCAAGGACAAAAAAACTCATTTTATTTTCCTATTTCAACTGTCAATATGTATTAGTAAAAATGCATCGTAGGCACGACTCACTTGTTTCTCTTAATTGCACTTTACAAAGTATTTGGCATTTGTCCAATGTGAGTTAGTAAGTTAGTTTTATGTAGTTCAATTTATTTTTTGTGTTGTTGATGAAGGTGATGAAAATAAACTGAACTACACAGAACTAATGTAAAATACTTTATAGAGTGGAATTATAAGGAATATTAAAGTGACACGTGCGTATTATGTGTTTTTACTAATTTATATTCACAGTTTATACGACAATTAAACAATAAAACGAGATTAATTTCTTTCCTTGATAACGAAAAAATAGAAAGAGGTAAGAAAATTTTCAAAAGAACTGTGCTATATCGTGCATATTTTTGTAGTGTTAAAAATGGACCCACAAAAAAAATTTTAACCCAAGATGTCCTTCTGTTACTAAAAGGACACACAGTAAATCTCAAATTCTTACATTATTCCGTTATTGAGATAAAAAATTGAAAATGTGTTTTTAGTTCCCCTTGTATGTGCTAATAACTTGTCTAAAAAATCACCTGTAGAACACACTCTTTAAAAGTGTTAACATAATTATGGAATACCATATATAGTGGAAATTTAAAAAAAATAATTAGAAATATCACGAAGTATTTAATGAGGAATGTCAAAAAAAAACAGTTTTATATACCATTCCTGTATTTGTTTTAATAAGGAACTTTGAGAACTTTAACTGTCTACATAAATTTATCTACTTTCTTCAATAAAGTGTTTTTAAAATTTTAAGACATGATTTGTTATAATTTCTTATACAGTGAAGGGCTAAAGCATGGAATAAAATTAAAAACTTGGGTTTTATTGATATTTGAACGAAATGCTTCGACACGTCAATTATTTTCAGTTTAGAGTTTTTCAAGAAATAGTGAAAACATACAGGGTGTTCGAGTTTCATGTATCGCTGTGAATGTTAGTTCTTTTAAATGGAACACCCTGTATCGTTTTATATTTGTGAGCAGATCTTTGAGAGGCAATTTCAAAAATATAACATTTGTTACGGGTTACTTTTGTCGCTATCGAGATAACATCTGTTGAATTGGAAATGTATCTAACTAGTATCCGTAACAGAAACGACGTACCATAGAGAAAGCAGTAAAAGATACATTAGTAGTTTTCAAGATAGACAACAAATTACAAGAAACTCGAAACTGAAAATAAAAATTGACGTGTCGAAGCATATCGTTCAAATATCAATAAAACCTGAGTTTTTAATTTTATTCCAAACTTTAGCCCCTCACTGTATAAATACGCAGGCCCGGAAGAACATATGGGTATAGTGGGTAGTTCTACCCACTCGGAAAATTCCGCGTGGGTAAAATACCCACTCGGAATTTTACGACAATTTTCGGAAAAAGCATCGTCCTCAAGCGAATACTATTGTTTTTTTCATTTTTTGAATTTACCGCGAGCGACGCAAGCGGTTTATGTGTGCCCCTAGCATAAACTGCAATATTACATTTTCGTCTGCTACGTGTACTCGTGAATCCGTCGTGAATGTACAAATGAACGAAGTTTTTCTGTTCTCCATCGGCTCAAAACGTACTTAATATCAACAATGTTAGAGGATCGGCTTAATAGCATTGCTATATTGCATGTTTATCGCGACCTGACCGACGAACTAGATTTGGACAAATTACACAGGACCACAACATTTTTTTTTTCATGTGCGGAATACTACACTATGCCCACTATATGTTTTTTGGGTCGCTGATTACATTTCCGGGCTTACTTTTGCTTGATCAGCTAACCTAACATCAAAAAACCTTCAAAAACTCAAAAAATTGTGTTCATAAATTGAATAGCACACGGGATCTGAATTTTTAAACTTGATAGCCCCTTCAACTGAACTCTTGCACCTCAAAATCCCCGAATCCAAATCTTCAAATCTCTAAAAATAAACCCCCAAAAACTAAGAAAAACGAGTCTAAAAACTCAACGGCAGACTAGACTAGACTATTGTAAAACAATAGACTTTTCAATTTATGTGATGCAAAACGAAGCCTTTAAACTAGTGTTTGATAACCCATAGCCTCTTGTCCTTGAATTATGTTGATGATATGTACCTTCAGTCGTCATTTCTGGCGATAAATTGGTGAATAGGATATATTGCTTCGCCAGTAACTAGCGACGTTATGAAAAAGTGCCTCTAAAACCTGAAATTCCACCACCCTGAAAACAGTAATATGCTGAAGTGGATTTAGCGTTACCCATCCTGGACCACGAGGAGGTACCACTTTTTGAACGTTTTTTGAGGTTAGGTTAGCTGATCAAGCAAAAGTAAGCCCGGATTCGTAATCAGCGACCCAAAAAACATATAGTAGGCATAGTGTAGTATTCCTCACATGAAAAAACTTTTGTGGTCCTGTGTTATTAAAAAGAAAATTATATAAAAAAATGTAAATAAACAATACTATTTTCTATTATTCACCATTGTAAAGTTCTTCTTATTCAACAAAAATTTTCTGCACAAAGTACCCCCGCTTTCTTCTATTTTTTTCTACGGTCAACTACCCACTCGGGCTGAGCATATTCTGCCCGCTCTGTAAATACGAGTAGATTTTAAATAAATGTGTAACAAAACTAACAATGATTTGAACCTACAAATCGAATGTCTTCGACAACTTGAAATATGTTTGGTGATAAAAAAACAAATTATGATTATATTCTTTAAATTCTTATAGAACATTTATGAAACAAGAACATTAAGCGAATGAAGCAAGTTAATCTTCGACATCTTCAGAGCCCATAACGATCCCACCGACCAAGAAGCATCAAACACATATAGGAGAAGGCAAAAAATTACATGTCATATCCGTTGCCAATAATTAAAACCTTGAATTCGAAGACAAAACAAAGCGCGACGAATTTTAAATTACATATATGTGTGCGCCTTATTAATGACAACAGAATTCACTTGGGTTTTTATTTGCGACTGGCGGCCTTTTCAATTACATTTTCTTGATTACGAACCTTGTCGGCAATGCCACGGGAATTTTTATATGCATGTTACACTGTATGAACAAGAAAATCCATTAATGCCTAAAAACCGCTGCGGTCCGGCAAGAAACCGATGGTATATATTACGGCTGTGGCGTAAAAACGCACTGTTTTAAAATAAATTCTCGATTCAGTACACATAAAAGTAGGGACCTTGCATGCGTCTCTAGAACTGAGTTAGATATTTTTTAGAAGTTAACACCATTCTCACTTTTCGCTTATTTGTACAGCGTTTGACACCGTAATGCATGAGCTACATGTGTGAAAGAAATAAACACTTCTAAACACCACCGTCAAATTTTAATTGTATGATAAGTAATTTTATTTTTGTATAATATTTATTGTTGTATAAAAATTAATTCCACTGGTCGAAATTTTTATGTAGTAAAAAATTTCAGCGTAAATAACAATTGGTGTTGTAGGCATTTGTATCGAGAAACAAGTTTTTCTAAATAAAACTTTTGTATACAGTGTGAGTCAGAAAGAATGGGCCAACATTAAACTGGAGATAGACACCAAAATATTATGATTGAGCTCAGCATGCCTTATATCAATGTCGCTGGTTTAAGAGATACGGCGTGTTCAAAGTTTAAATTTTATTCCACTATTTCTCAATAATTATGAATGTTTTGATAGTATAAATCTGAATATTGGTAGTTTTATGTTTTTTTGGTGTGAGAATTACGAATTTCAGGCTTATTTTGACGTTGCTTCTAGAGGGCGCTAGTTTCACCATATTATCTAGGTAAATTAAAACATATTCTTTATCTGTTGAGCCATGCATACAACAAGTCGAGAATCTAAAAGAACGCTCAATTCACAGAGAAAAGGTACTCTTATTTAGGTCGTCCAAATCTATCGGTTTTTAAGTTATTTGCATTTAAAAGGTTCAATGTATTTTGTTATGATTTTTTATAGACAGAAGCAATCAAAGCAACAAGTAAATAACAATCGAGCATTTCTTTTTTCTAAAATTCTACAAATGGACGATAGCTTAGCCCCGTTGTTGCATTTAACCGACGAGTACTCAAACCTGGATTTTTTCGAAACACGAATTAAAATTCCATTCTTCTTCCACTGTGATAGTTTTCGGAGTACCATTGTTATGTTTTGGGGGAAAAGATCCAGTTTCGCGAGTTTCGAGAAATTTCAGAATAAAATTTAAACTTTGAACACGCTGTACCTATTAAACCAGCGACATTGGTATAAGGCATGTTGAGCTCAATCATAATATTTTGATGTCAAGTATCTTCAATTTAGTGTTGGCCCATTCTTTCTGACTCAGCCTGTATAATGCCATATACTACTTCAGTTTCATATATTTCGGAAGTTAACACTACTAACTTTTGTTATCCATTACATTTGCATTTTTATCACTAGATAGGTACTGAGGTAGTTCCAAAATGTTCGACTATCAATTAGTTTTCTCAGAGGCAAGCCTACATAATGTACATTCATGATGTTCTAAAAGATGTCATTATTATTTTTTGGAAATACTGATCTCAAGAAGATAAGAAAAAGTATAGAAGAGGGTGGACAACATAGAAGTACCATAGACAGTTCAGATAACTGAGTTTATATGCTTTAGGAGGATACTTCAAGGTCGTTGATTTTTTTTTACCAGAGATTTATTATTACTTATGGGGTAAGTATAAGCCCTGTTCACTGAAGCCGATGTTTGTTGTGCCCTCACATATTGTTTATTCCATTAGTCCTGTTCCCTTAAAGGATTTAAATACAGTTTCTAATGAAATGTTTGTTACTCTTTGGGTTCCTCATATCATTTCGGTCATTCATACAGCCCCAAAAATCGATTGTCCAACAGCTGTTAGAGCTGAAAATTCGCATATGTAGTAATAGGTTTATTTCTCATCTCCATACCTTCCACAATCGGGATCATTTTCATCCCCAATTGGAGGTTGTTGCATCAGTTGGCAGTGCCCAGTGAAAATAGTTCCATTAGTCTCAACTGGTTCCTAAACAATTTAATTAAATTTAGTTTTATTCCAGCATGGTTCATCATTGAACATCCGCAATTGCCTTAAATCAGTTTGTCAAATCAAATGTTTTCATCTTAATAGGTTCTTTATAGCCATCCCTATTGTCCGGAAAGCCAAACCACGTGAGGATTCCGACCATATCAGTGTAACTACTACCCTTTTCTTTGCGACAAAGTTCGCTCTTTCGTTCCCTTTATGACCCTTGCGTGGATTGATTCATTTAAAAGTTATGCTGTTATAAACCAAACACCCGCAGATTAGGCAAAACCTTTATCAATTTTAACATGGCTTTAACCAATTTTAAGAAAACTACAATCGTCTAACAAATAAATGAAAAAATGTGCAATAATATGGGTCATAGACTAGCTAAAAAGTTCATTTGGAACTTTTAGAAATAACTTTTCTTTTCAGTTTTTAGAAAAATCAGTTTTTTAAGAACTGGCTTGACTTTAGCTAATGAGTTTTGCCTTTAGACCGACATTACAAAAATATTTAAGCAACTCAAAAGATAAAAAAAATAGTAACGAAATGTCAGGAATTTAAAGATTGTGTACAAATAGATTAAATAGATTCAAAGCACATGTAACTTACTTAAAATATGGTTGAAATTAAAATATTGTAAAACATCTTATATAGCTCAACATGCTTTTGACAATAGTCATAGGATTGTCATGTCAACAGAATTTTGACAATCAACATAGGTCGTTAGTGGCTTAAAACTAGCTAAAGAAATGTAACACAATAGACAGTAGACTGTTAGATGCATTCTAAAGTATAGAAATTGTTTAATGTAACAGCAGCGTGAATAAAAATAATGGACGGATATCTAACAGTCCACTGTTTTGGCGATTAAACAAGGACAAAAGTGTACGGTTCATCGAACTTTCACGGGTCAGTGAACTGCAATGGAAACATTTGAATACATAAGGCAGACAATTAGATTTAATGTTAGTTTTAATCTTCTGATGATGTGATTGTTAGTGCAAAAAAAGCATGTTGGTGTGAAGTTGAAAATTGTTTAAGTGTGAATTATAAAATGTATATCGTGTATTCGGGATGCTCTATTTCAGAGGCCAGCACTCAAGCTAAATCGTGCCCTTTTTGCTCTCCGATCAAGTGTGGCACAGAGTGAATGCATCGCTGCATACAGACCGTTGTAAATCTTCGGTATATTGCCCCATCAGTCACTTCGCTCGGATCGATTCCTCTGCGAACAGGTAATACGTACGTTTGCGAAATTAATACGAGATCGTTGTTAGCAGGTTCCCGCTGCTAAGAAGATTATTAAAGTATCAAATGGGAATAACGACAATTATCCTCGCGGAATGATGTGGATGCCTTTTCAGCTTTCTCGGCTGCAACTGCGGAGCGAACTGTTGAGTCACTGTGTTATTTCCCTTTTGATTGAAAAAAAAAACAAAAAAAAGTTAAAAAGAGCGTTTCCTTTCCCTTTGAACATGAAAAATAGCATTTCTACCCCACTTTGAGAAGTGGAGTTCTCATTGGCCAATCTGATATTATGTTAGTGGAGAATTTCATTCTCATTTGTTCATTTTTTGTGTTATTGAATAATAAATGAGAACTTTAGTTGGAAGGTTGAGATTTCTTCCTCTAAATTTGCAATCTCAGTCTGTCATCTGTTAACAGTTAAAACAGATACCAAAACCAGTTTGTAGATGATTCTCAAAATCGTGATGTGATCGTATGAGACCATATTAAATGCGATTAACATCACTTCTTATGTCCAAACTGTATGTTTTATTCGAAAAATACGTCACAGGTGTTTAGAACAACGTGGTTTTCAACAACAAAGTCTTTTAGAACAAAGCCATTTTCTACAATTTTAACGTTTCTTTTGACTCTTTTTTTCAATTAAAATGCATATTTTTATTTCATTTTATATTTTAATTGACCCATATTAAAGGCAAAATAGACGACAAAGTTGGTTGGACATTTAGTTTTTTTTCCACAGCAACTTGAGATATTATTTGACGCTCGAAATAGGTAAATACTTACCTATAATATGTATAAGTATTAGTAAAAATGTAATAAACTTTATAAAGTTATTTTATGTACAAAGTATTGATGATAGAATTGTAAAAATTTGAAGTATTTGAGCGTGTTCAGAATCTATGTAACTGTAGTCGACTATCAGTACCAGAAGGACAGCTTAATATTTTATTGACTGTGCAAAAGAAGCAACGTTCTACCAGTGGCGGCTGGTGATAAAGGGCACAGGGGCACGTGCCCAGCCCAAATTTCAATAGAAAATATTTATTTTGTGTTAATTTACTATAAATTACTGTTACAATAATATCAATTAATTGTATACGACAAACTATTCATATTCTAATTATTATTCCTTTTATACCACAAATAATGATTTTTATCACATATATATGACAGACTATCGATCGAGCACCGAGCCACTGTAGTCTGAATTCGCATCGAGCCACCGTAGTCGCATTTCGCGCGCGTGGGCGAGGGCACACAGTTTGCCAGCCCTCGTTTTTAATCGGGCTTTTTCGGTGATTGGTAAAGTTTGGCGACCATTGCAGAAAAAACGTCGTTAAATTGTTCGAAAATCAGCTGAATGGGTCACACTTGTTGAATGACCGCTTTTAGTTTTATAGTTTATTTTCTTCGCCGAGAAGTGTGTTTTTACTGTTTTTGATTGTGAAACGTTTCAAAATGAATTCGGTGGACTTTTTATTGACTAATAAAGATATTACATACGAGATCCGAACGGAAATTAAACGGTTAGGAAGGCCGATACCCGATTTGATTATTTCCAAAACAGACGTAGGAAAATCGCGAAATTATTCACGAAATTTTAATAGCAGTGTCTACGACAGATTTAAGTGGTTATGTATCCTAAAACAAACAAACTGTTTTATTTTATTTGTTTAGTGATGGGTGGCAACCGAAGTGCATGGACTCAAGAAGGGGTGAGTGATTTAAAACATTTAAATGAACGAGCTAAGAAACATGCTAGCTACAATGAAAAACATTTACATTTACATCTTAGATTTTAGTGTGCTGGGAAAGGTAGACATAAGGCAACAGGTTGATAGTGCTTATCGTGAAAATATAAGACGTCATAATGAAAATCTGGATAAAAACAACCATATTTTAAACCAAATAATTAATTGTATTAAATGTTGTGAAACAAATCCGGGACTTTAAGGCGATTAACATTTTTGTGAACAATAAGGACAGGTATGCTGATTTCCTCTACAAATAATGGTAAGATACCTATATGAAATTTTTTCACATGTTGCCACCCATTATTTTAATATATTTAAGCCCTCAATATTCGTTCCTAATAATTATTTAAAAAAGCTACCAAATCCCAAAAATTATTCTTGTGAAAGTCTACATTTTTATATAAAAGAATTTTTCATTGATATTCTGAAGTGTCAGTAAAACGCATGACCTTGAAAATTTTAAAAATTTTCGCCTGCGGCGCCATTGGTAGCTAATAAGTAATCCTACTGACACACCCTGTGTCCACCCATGTAACACACCCACGAGCCGCCACTGCGTTCTACACTAACTTACGTTAGATTCCATTATAATATAGTTACTTCTACTACTCATAAAATACTGACAACACCAATTTTAAAGAAGATAAGGTATTTTGTTGTCATCGTCGTCAAATATTCGCCGTCAGATATTTTCATGTGTCCCTAACGAAATCGAAATCCATGTCTGTAGTTTCTGTTGGTCCAGAATGAGCTTGGAATCATTTTCGCAACTTTAAAAAAAGTTTGTCTTTTTTCTATACTTCCGAAAAAAATTAATGTTTAGGATAACGAAGACTCTTAACTCTTAACTCTTAACTTTATAACCTTCTTTTATTATTGTGGGTTTATTTTAATTGACTAAAAAATCCCAGTTTATTAGATATAAGGGAATTAGTGTAAAGATATAAATAAAATATAGTGTGGAACAGCCAAATGGAATAAATTCAGTAGCTCCATTATTATGCATTATTTTAGAAACTTCTGAGACACGTCAATTTCTATTTCTAAAATGATGTAAAAATGCCCTCTCTAATTCAACACCCTCAGGTGACAGCTACAATCCCTAAATTTTCAAATTTGAAGTAGGGGCTTGTGATACTTCATTTGAAAGGTCTTTTCATTCTCTATTCAAAACTGCTACGGTTTTAAATTTTATTGCACAAATTAGCAAGAAAAAAAGTTTCTCCAGCGTAGGAAACTCGTTACATTAAAGTAAAAAACAAATAGTTATTAATGCAACAGATGTTCAAAATGCATGCCTCCAGCATCTTGGCAGCATCCTAGAGGTGAATAGAAATATCTTCTAACGTTAGTTAACATCTGCGGGGTAATCGACCTAATTGCAAGTGTTATTATTCTTCTTAAGTCAGCCAAATCGTCGGGTTTGATTTTCTAGACCATACTTTTTACATATCCCCATAGGAAGAAGTCTAACGACGTGACATCAGGTGATCGTGTGATTCTACCGAACCACGTCTCCCTATCGAGCGATTTGGAAATATTGTGTGGAGATATTGCCGGACATTGATTTCATGATGTGCTGGTGCACCATCCTGCTGAAACCATATTGCATTACCTGGAAGTTGTGGGTTTCCTTCAGCTGGATACAAGTTTGCCATCGTCGGTACAACATTATTTTGGAGCAACGCTAATTAAGTTTCTCCATTCAAATTGCCGTCAATGAAGAAGGGACCAGTGATATTTTCTCCAATTATTCCTACTCAAACATCAACTTTCTCAGGGTTTTGCGTGTGTAGTTTCCTCATTCAGTGAGGATTTTCTCTCGACCAGTAACGACTCGTTTTTGTCGTTCGATTGTCAAGCAAAAAATTGTACGTGCTTATTAGTAAGTTTTTATCAAGAGGACAAGAACTAAGGAGACCGAACTCATTCGGTATCTAGGGATCAAATCTGTCCGCCTCCAGGAGGCGTTGTAAACAGTAATGTACTCGAGTCACGTGATGAGCAGCGGTCAGCGGTCCACATGTGAATGTTTATCATAGAAAACCATGCTATGGTTTTATATGACGTTCATCATTAAGCTGTCAATGCGGGTGCTTACATGCCATTTGGCTTTAACAAAAATATATACAAAAATAGATATGGTTAAAAGTGCTGTGTTGTATTGTGTGATTTAAGAAGCGATCCGAATAACCGGCCATTATTTCAAATTACTGATGTATGTATGAAACGAAATATTTTCCTTTGTTGTATTGTTAACGTTGAAGCACGTAACATGAAATATTTTGAGTACATTTTCATATTGAACATTGCGAAAATTTGTAATTGCAAAGACATTACTTGTGTAGATTCAATATAATATTCAACAACAACAAATTAACGAAAAATATCGAGCGTCTGTCAAATGTATTCGCACCACGGACATTCACACTTCACACGGACTCTAACCTCTAATGCACACAGATTAGTACAGAACCACGGTATCGGGTATACGTATAGATATCTGTTTATATACCGTAGCAACCAGAGTACACAACTGTTTACAGCGCCTCTGGAGGCGGACATATTCGAGCCTGTCGCGTTATACAGCGAAAAGCCGTAGTTCGATCTCATTAGTTCTAGACTTCTTGGTTTTTATCTTATAGTAGGGAATGTCAGCAATTGCAGACATTCAATTTTTGTTATTATTAACATTTCTGAACCTAAAATTGACAAATAATGTTACTTATAAAAGTTTTATTTTAATGTAACGAATATCCTACGCTGGATAAACATCTCTTTTTCTTGTTAATTTCTGCAATAAAATTGAAAACCATAGCAGTTTTGAATAGAGAATGAAAAGATCTTTCAAATGAAGTATCACAAGCCCCTACTTCCAATTTGAAAATTTAGGGGTTGTAGCTGTCACCTGAAGTAGTTGAATTTAGGGATGATATTTTTACGTCGCAAGATGTCATTTTAGAATTAGAAATTGATGTGTCTCAAAATTTTCTAAAAAAATGCATAATAATGAAGCTACTCCAAGTCCATTTGGCTATTCCACACTGTATAACATTATGTGTTGCAATGTACGTTTGCATGTATTTTCTGTTGGATATCCCATAGTCTCTGTATTTTGCCCCGAATTTCGCTGAAAATTACATAATCATTAGGACATTTGGCCCTTGTACCGCACAGAATCAGTGCGTAAAAGTTATGTCCGACGGGACAAAGCTGTAATCCCGATTCGCTTTATTATTAAACCCCACCATTACCGCCTTAATCCTAATTGTCACCTTCCTCAAGAATCACTAAGACGACCTCGACCTAAACCCCCACTATAAGTGGCTACAAAATCGCCTCATCTTCGTCGACCCGCGTGGGGGAAAGTGGGGCATTTCGACATATGTGGCTCCAACTAAACCAACTAGACCAAGCGCGGTCGTAACATACATGTCCATTGTATGAGAACAAGTGAAGCCAACATTCCAGGATTGTGACAGGTAGAAGGAAACACAAGCCCCTACTACTTAAAAAGGGCCGCTTTCAAGGAAAAAAAGACTAATTTATTCAGATTTTTTTTTTTTTTTTTATTAACTCATATTATTTTAAACAGATAGATGCAATTCGGATGATTTTAGTTTAGTAGAAAGTCTAAATATATTTTACAAATACACAACAAAAAATTACCTATAAAGTTTTCTATACATGCTTATAATTGAAGCTGATGCAGATATAAAAAAATAAAATTACGTAAATAACACGCGAGCGGTTAAAATTTCCGGCCCAAAATGTGATCAAAGAAAAAAATTTCCATGTAATTTTACCAAGGACAATTGTCGAAAAAAAAAAGAGTAGTTGTGAAAATTTCTTGAATAATATAATATACATATAGTCTGCAGCCTATGGAGGTTCCTTTAACGATTCTTTTAACAGTCTTTTAACGTTTTAGTAACGTTCTTGTTATTTTTTATTTATTTGTTTATTTATTTTTTTTAATTTTGCCGCGTTTCACTAAGAAGTGCTCAGTGTATCACTTTGCTTTTTATATAAATATGAAATACTTAAGAACAATAAGTATATTTGTTACCCAGTCAATTAAGGGAGAGTTAATAACAAACGACGTTAACGGAGAGAATACGTACGTTGACTAAGAGACAACTTCCATAGGTAGCAAAATAAACACAAATATTTAGCTAATGAAACATATTCATTTTAGAAACAAGAAGGCATATTCTTTTTTAAAGTTTTATTTTACCTTCACACTATGGCAAAAAAGCCTCCCTAAAGGGCATTCTTTCTTTGGAAAAAAAATGTGAGCAATTAGTATATTATTCATCAGTATAACAAGTATAACAAATATTTTAACTTGACTTAAAGAACATATGTATGTCTGTCTTAGAAAAGAAATTTCTAATGTGGCCCTTTGCCAATGCTTTTGACAATAACAGAAAACGCGGAACTAGAAAAGTTTATTTTTCATACCTCATACAAAATGTACACATCACAATTTTCGCACTTGTGTGTAAAAATATGCTTTATGTAACTAAATTATATTTGATACTTAATTTCTTTTGGTTCCATCATGTGTTTGTACTGATTTGTTTAGATTCAGTATGTTTTAGTGAATATGCATGTATCATAAAATAATATTATACCTCCGTGAGATACTATGTACATATGTCATTACTAACATTCATATTTTGTGACATACGTGGACCGTTCGTTTCACATTTACATATGTCATATTAATGTCTAATCACATTAATTTATCTTCTAAACATATGTGACCAGCTCGGAGAAACGGAATTAGGGTCTAAAATCAAGTTTTCGAGACAAACGTATTTGAACCCCTTTGCTTCAGAGTCATTAGTAACCTGTAATGTCTCATATTGATAGGCCTATACAACAATTTTCGGACTCTAAATTGTTGTAAACCTTTAGATGAAGCCTCTGACAACTTCTGTTAATGTAATATAAAGAAAACCACGAGGATAGTCATTAACCTCCTTTCGTAAGAGCCATTTCGTGTTTTCTTACAATTTTTCTACAACAGCAAGGGTTGTAGCAAAAAAGAAGAATTTTGAGTTAGGACAAACGGCATTTTTTTTCCCCTTGAGTCGACAATATGAAATAAAAATCCCAAAATTGATTTTTTAGACATTAATCCCCTTTATTCCGAGCAGATTATTTTTTAGTCAGTAAAGGGATTTTACACACAAATTGAACAAAATATTAGTTTTTCTACACTCGAATTTCTAAAATTTATAAAAAAGAAAAAGTATTATAGGCATTAGTGTCAAAAAAAGCTGATGCGTAGTGCAAAATTGGTTCTTTTGGCGTAAAAAATTCGGTTGTAGAAAAAATGTTGTATACAATTCGTGTACACAATATTCAAATCCCCAAATAGTGTACCTTTAAACATTTGCATAAATACCTATTTTAGCGATCATTTTAATCATTTAGATTTTAGAAGCCTCGAGAAGAACGTATTACGGAAACAGAACGTATTGCGTAGTTCGTGTCCGGTTCTCCCCCACATACGTGCCGTAGTGGCCGCGCTCACCCTCCGCAACCCTTCCTAGGGTCGCATTATGTCCCGGCTTGCGGGGGTAGTACCCGTTCCACCTATACGTGAGTTATTACCGGATATACTGCAGACATAAGCCCTACTGTCATCTTCCCAATTTATATGTGTATGAGAATTCTAATGTCACACGTATCCCATTCCGGCCATTATCCCGCGCGATTGTTTAGATAAGTTCGGAGGTATAACGGCGATAGGCTGCGGCCGTAATTCATCGTTAGAATTATGGGAAGGGTGTGACCTCTATCACATTCGTCGATACGTATACAGTATATATGTAGTTCGAATTTCCAAGGCCCGGCATGTGTGTGAAATTGACTACCCATTTTAAAGTTTGAGGTCCTTTGCGAAGCTTTGCGATTACACTTTCTTCGTTTGCGACGCAATTGATTTAAAAAAAAGCCTAGTCAAAAATATAGGAGAAAAATTGAGGCTAGCACCGTAATCCATCGTTAGAATTATGAGAAGGGTGTGACCTCTATCACATTCGTGGATACGTATATTTTATACAGTTCGAATATTCAAGGCCGGCATGTGTGTGAAGTTGACTCACCATCTTAAAGTTTGAGATCCTTTGCGAGGCTTTGCGATTACACTTTTTTCGTTTGCGACGCAATTGATTTAAAAAAAAGCCTACTTACAGCTATAGGAGAAAAATTGAGGCCAGCACCCTAAATTCATCGTTACAATTATGAGAAGGGTGTGACCTTTATCACATTCGAGTATACAGTTCGAATATTCAAGGCCATCATGTGTGGAAGTTGACAACCCATTTTAAAGTTTGAGATTATTTGCGAAGCTTTGCGATTACACTCTTTTGATTTGAGACAAAATTATTTAAAAAAAAATCCTAGTCAAAAATATAGGAGAAAAATTGAGGCTAGCACCCTAATCCATCGTTAGAATTATGAGAATGGTGTGACCTCTATCACATTCGTGGATACGTATATTTTATACAGTTCGAATAATCAAGGCCGGCATGTGTGTGAAGTTGACTCCCCATTTTAAAGTTTGAGGTCCTTTGCGAGGCTTTGCGATTACACTTTTTTCGTTTGCGACACAATTGATTTAAGAAAAAAAGCCTACTCACAGTTATAGGAGAAAAATTGAGGCTAGCACCCTAAATTCATCGTTACAATTATGAGAAGGGTGTGACCTTTATCACATTCGAGTATGCAGTTCGAATATTCAAGGCCATCATGTGTGTGAAGTTGACACCCCATTTAAAATTTGAGATCATTCGCGAAGCTTTGCGATTACACTCTTTTGATTTGCGACAAAATTGATTTTAAAAAAAAGACTAGTCAAAAATATACGAGAAAAATTGAGGCTAGCACCGTAATACATCGTTAGAATTATGAGAAGGGTGTGACCTCTATCACATTCGTGGATACGTATATTTTATACAGTTCGAATATTCAAGGCCGGCATGTGTGTGAAGTTGACTCACCATCTTAAAGTTTGAGATCCTTTGCGAGGCTTTGCGATTACACTTTTTTCGTTTGCGACACAATTGATTTAAAAAAAAAGCCTACTCACAGTTATAGGAGAAAAATTGAGGCTAGCACCCTAAATTCATCGTTACAATTATGAGAAGGGTGTGACCTTTATCACATTCGAGTATACAGTTCGAATATTCAAGGCCATCATGTGTGTGAAGTTGACACCCCACTTTAAAATTTGAGATCATTCGCGAAGCTTTGCGATTACACTCTTTGCGACAAAATTGATTTTAAAAAAAGCCTAGTCAAAAATATAGGAGAAAAATTGAGTGTAGCACCGTAATCCATCGTTAGAATTATGAGAATGGTGTGACCTCTATCACATTCGTGGATACGTATATTTTATATAGTTCGAATATTCAAGGCCGGCATGTGTGTGAAGTTGACTCACCATCTTAAAGTTTGAGATCCTTTGCGAGGCTTTGCGATTATACTATTTTCGTTTGCGACACAATTGATTTAAAAAAAAAGCCTACTCACAGTTATAGGAGAAAAATTGAGGCTGGTACCCTAAATTCATCGTTACAATTATGAGAAGGGTGTGACCTCTGTCACATTTGTGGATACGTATATTTTATACAATTCGAATATTCAAGATCGGCATGTGTGTGAAGTTGACTCACCATCTTAAAGTTTGAGATCCTTTGCGAAGCTTTGCGATTGCACTTTTTTCGTTTGCGACGCAATTGATTTTAAAAAAACCTACTCACAGTTATACGAGAAAAATTGAGGCTAGCACCCTAAATTCATCGTTACAATTATGAGAAGGGTGTGACCTTTATCACATTCGAGTATTCTTCATTTGCGACGCAACTGATTTAAAAAAAAACTAGGTAACTGACACACCTGCAGCCTCTTCTGGCCATTGATGATAACGTCTTTACGATGTAGGGGCTCTTAAGAAACACCTCTTTTCTCCTCAGCAGCCTCTGGTCATTGTTGACCACTTTTTGTACAGGTAAAAAAATCTCGGGTAACACACAAAGCTTAGATTAAACTTCTAAAGCTTACACCTTCGCTCACTTCTTCACCACACCCTCTGGTCATTGTCAACCACTTCTTGTTTGTCTTGTATACCCTCTGGTCATTGACAACCACTTCTTCAGCACCTCTAGTGACAGTTCTTGCATCACCTTCACGGAACCCCCCTACTAGATGATTGTTTCTGATAGACATGCCATCGAAGTGTCACAGAAACAGTACAGCTATATTACTTATTTAGAAGAAAAATTAAGGCTACCGCCCTGGGTCAAAATTATCCCCAGAATCTATCTATCTATCAATCTCCAGAATTTATCTAGTACGCTCAGAAAACTTAGTATGTGTTTTGATTATTTGATTAGTTTGTAAGGGAGTTATATTAGTTTGTAAGTGAAAATATATGCATTTTATCCGCCTAAATTAGTGATTGGCTCCACTAGCCGAGGCCACGGTTTTCCAATACAATGGAACAGAATAATGTAGGGAGCACGTCAACAATCGAATTTTTCAATGATTCTTTTCGCCATCGTTTGCGAAGGTTGCGATTATAATGTTTTTATTTCCGACGCCACGGTTTTCCAAAAACAATGAAAAACGTTGTTTGTGCGTCTTGTCACACTGAGTTTTTAAAGAGGCAAGATTATTTTTTGAAACTGTTGCAAAAATGACTGAAAATTAGATTATGTATAGGGTGAGTTCGTAAGAATTCCCACCCCACCTTTCTCCGTTAGTTTTAGATCTATGAAAATATTTTTTACGAAAATATTTTTTTTTTAATTTTATGTTATCAAAAAAACAATTGACATAAAAATATTGCACCTGTTTAATTAACTTACCTTTTTTTAAATGGAACACCCTGTACCTGCACCTCTCTTTTTTTTTCATTTGGGGAGTTCTGTTTGTTCTTCTGAACAAATACAAATACAACGGGAGTTCTCACGCCCATTGTTGACAAATGTTAAAAAGCTTTTCTAAAATTAAGAAAGTGTAACCAAGTGGAACTTTTATATCGTTTTCGACTATTGTCTACATCCTGAACACGATACATTCGCATCTTCATCCAGCACATAGGCATATTTTTCCAGTTTGAAGAATACAATACAAAAATATGTGACGAAAAAAAAAACCAAAAAAAAATAATAAGTAAACACTATAGTAGTGAAATCTAGAGTTCGTGCCAGCGCGGAGTGTAACAGGACCGTAGTTAGTTTACGAATGAAAATGTTAATATGTTCACAGAAACTATGTTGCATCATAGTACATTATTAAATATTATTACTTATTACCAAGCGCGAATGTCACAGGGCCGACACTGTGCATGTCCTGCCCTTGACTCGTTGGCCTTCACAGCTCACAGCTGACTTGCATTACGAAAACTGCACTAGCAATTTTAGTTATTTATGGCACGCTGTAACAGACAGTCGCCGGTATTGTATCGCGTTGATACGTTTCGTTTTTACATATTCGCCGTGTGTTTAAATAACTTTATAAATATTAATAATTATTAGTTGAGGGGAGAAGTGAATACATTATTAATAATAATTATTATTATTAGTTGAGTTACCATGCCAAAGGTGAAAAGAAATAGACTGGAAGTCTTTCAAACGTGGTTTGATCCCGGGGGTTTTAAGGACATACGTATTCAAGCAAATGACCTTTTTGTACTGTGTGTGAACGCATTATAAATTCTTCAGATAAAACTAAAGTAACAAGGCATCTAAAAAGCCATGCCTCAACTTACAAAGCCTTTGTTGCAAGCAATATTCCATTAAACAAACTAGAGAACCCCAAGTTACGTACGTTTTTAGAAAAATATATGGACCGAAAAATTCCTCATGAAAGTACATTAAGACTTGCATATGTCGATCGGATTTACAACAATGTAGTGGCATCAATACACGAAGACATTGCGGACAATTTCGGGTATTTTATCGGCTTGCGGGAGTTTTCCTTTTCCATACACAAGTTAATATTAAGTGATAAACGTTGCCGTTTCACTCCAGAACACTTAGAAAAGCACATAATAATATGTTTAAACTCGCCAACCTGCCATGGGAACCTTGTCTCAACACTGACGTTTGTCGGATAAGTTTTGCCATTGTTACGTGTTATGTTAATTTATATAGGTATTTTATCCTTGAATTAACCGTACTATTTGGTAAAAATAGTACTATGTTGCTACATCATTTAGTGTATGTAAACATATTAATATTTTTATTCGTTAACTCACTACGGTCCTGTTACACTCCGCGCTCGCACGAACTCTAGAAATAACACTAAAAACTATTCAGGTAAAAACATTGTCTCTGTTACCTCAAAAGAGCGGTTGAAGACAATATTTTTATCAAAAAAACGAAACGCTATACATATGTGTAAAAACAATTAAAAACTACTTTTAGATTGACATAGATTCAGGTTGCTGGACAAAGACAACGCCGACCCTGCAGCATCGGACAGGGACGGTTATATATTGTAATCAATAGATTCATATATACGCCACGGCCATATCTGCATGCACACACACGATCCGGGGGCGACGGTGGGTGGCAGGGGGCGGCGGCAGGGAAACTGTGCGAGGACCACAGGAAACGGGAAGGGACCGCGCCGCCACGAGAGGTGGAATAAGGAATTGATTGTACACGGACCATGCCTTATTCCTACTGAATATGTACAAGGATTCGCCGTCCTTCTCACCCTCCTAGGTGGCCCTGATATGTGCCCTGGCAACGTAATATAACTAGCCACGTACAGGATGTCCTCGGGGAGTAGCCCGGGATTGATTCGGGCTCGTGATGAAACATGGAGAATTCGATGTAGTTTGGAAGTAATCGGTACAAATCGAATGGACAATGGGTCGTGTGGATTTATGGGTCGTGATGTAAATTGCGTACATCAAGAATATGAAATCGATTGTACTGCATCTGAAAAAAAGTATATTGACTAAAATTGGAATATAGTTTCTATGCTTATAGGGAAAAAGGGAAATTTGATCAAAGTGTACCATCAACTGGTATCATCAATGTTTCTGAAGGTATGGATCTACATTTTGAATCCTTCATACACGGTGTCAATTTGAAAACGAACAGCATTTAATATTGCCTAAACTAATGACAACATTTCACGAAACACGTTAATTTACATATCAAGAAGGACAACTTTTGAGGCATTTGTTGTCGTATTACTTTCAACCTCCTAACCCCCCAGGGCACTTACCCCTAAAATTTTAAATGGCAACCCCTATTTATTTTGCCATTTTTAGTGTCTTCAAAATTATTATTTTTTTTTTTCAAAATAATGGTATTATTATTAATTATTAGGTTAAGAAGTACTTAACCTCCCGAATGCGTGAAATGTATTTATTTTTTTAAATTGACATAATGCAACTTTTATGTGAAGGGATTACTTTCACTGATCCGTCGTGTCAGTCACATCCATTCATTTAAAAGTATTTGTTGAAAAACTAGGTACCAAATTCTTTCGTTTTTTACATTTCACCGCTAGAAAACACGAAATAATTTAAATTTTTTGGCCGTCTTCGAACCTAGTTGTCTCTTTTTGCTTGAAATTTATGCCGAAATGTTAGACATAGCCATAGAGCCTCTTATAATTCATGAGGTGGAAAATAAAGGAGATGTCAATGAATCTTGGAAACATTTGCTGCACTTCCAACACGATGGAGCACCTCCTCATTATGTACTCCGAAAGTGGTTGGATAATCATTATCCGGAGCAGTGGATTGGTAGGAGAGGACTCATTGAATGGCCACCTAGGTCATCAGATCTGACACCTCTCGATATCTTCCTATGGGATCACTTGAAATCAGTTGTATTCAATACTCAACCAGATTCAATTGAATAACTGCAGCAAAGAATTGTACAAGAATGTAGGGCTCATTTACCTGAAACTCTTTAACACGTCCGCGAACAGTTTGAATATCGGCTGTACATGTGTCTAGAAAATAATGGAACCCATTTTGAACAATTAATAAAGTAATTATAAAGGTAAGAATTTGAGTATTTCAGTATCATACTTTTAAAAGTTGCATTATTTCAATTTAGAAATTAAATACATTCCACATATTCATGAGGTTAACCACATCAATTTTGACAAAAAAAGAAATATGGGACTTATCTAGAATTGTACAAGAAACTCAAAAACGGCAATAGAAATAGGGATTGCCATTTAAAATTTTAGGGATAGGTGCCCTGGGGGTTAGGGGTTTGAAAGTAATACGACAACAAATGCCTCAAAAGTTGTCCCCCTTGACATGTAAATTGACGTGTTTCGCCAAATTTTGATTCTGTCATTAGTTTAGGCAATATTAAATGCTGTTCGTTTTCAAATTCAAATCAAATCTGGTATATCTGGTATACAGTTAAAAAACTCCTGCTTCAAACGACAATCATTTAACTGCACTGTTCAGCTGATGCATGTTTCACTCCAAGCTCATCCATGCCGCAATGTAAAAATAAATGCAATGAGATGAAATTAATTTACCTCTTAACTTATTTTGTCCAAATGACAGTTCGGCAGAATAATTAAGAAATAATTGTTATTTGTACTTACCTACTTTAAGTATATTTCATTTATTACGGGTACTTGTGGCCAGAATAAATAAGGCACCCTTGGCTCTTTGATTAAACACAATATATAATTGTAAATATTGTGTTTAATCGAGGCTTAATCATTAAAACCTGACACTTATTCTATTTCTTTATAAAAACTGTAGTCACATGGCTAGATATTGGACTAATGTGTATTAAAATTCATTATTAACATTTATCTGATTGCAAAGTAAGTTAACTTAATAATAAGTAAATATGTAATATATATAAATATATTTTATGTAAGTAGGTATGTGCTTTATGATATAATTTTATTGACCATATTCATTTTTATACATACATGTTTTAAGAAGAATCAACTATCATGCAATTTTTAGATGCAATCTGATGCAGCAACTTGCTGCCCCAATTTATTGCATTTTTTTTAATATATAAGAATCAGGTACTTGTGACCTGACGATATTTTTATTTATTTCTTTATTTCTTTATTTTTGCAGTTGACACTTATGATGATTTAAATAATCCTTAAATAACTCAATTGAATTGAAGAGGTTTTACAGAGGTTTTTATATTTTTGTGAAACATGTCACTATCAGCAAAAAGCCTGTTATTCTTGAAAAATTAACAACTACCAGTGCGTCCAACATTGGAGTATCTGTTGGTATTCAGTTAATCGCTAACTGTGATCAAAATTTCATGCAACAAATTGCACTAATGTAAGTTAAAAGGTATTGTTTCCAGGCAACTCGGTGTCATGCAAAGACTGCGTAGTCTATACAAATGCATTGTACATTCTACAGTGCGTCCATAAAGTGACGCATAAATTCATTATTAGCTAAATGAACAATATTATTGAAAATTCCCGAGACAGGTCAATTTTTGATTGCGATTTACTATTTTGTCACATAATAATTTAATATACAGGGTGTCCCACCTTCGAGTAATGACGCCACCACCGATTTTTTTAAATGGAATCCTACATTTTTTTTTTCAAGTTTCGGATGACCCTGGCCGAGCTGAGTCCAAAAATGTATCACAAGTTGCTTCTATCTATTACAGGGTGGACAACAATACATAAAGTGTTTATGAAAAATTTCATTAGAAAGTTATACGTTTCTGTATTTTTAGAAAAGTCACAATAAATGCTCAAATTGTTCTCCGTTGACTGCTAAACAATGACCGAATCGGGCAATACATTCGCTTCTGACATTTTGTAACATAGCAGGTGTTATGTTTAACGTTTCTTGCCTGATTCGATCTTTGAGCTCACGGATGTTCTCGGGTCTATTAGTATAAACTTTAGATTTCAAATAACCCCATAAAAAGAAATCTAGTGGAGTAAGATCAGGTGATCTAGGGGGCCATTCCACTGATCCTCTTCTTCCTATCCACCGATCTGGAAAGGTTCTGTGTAAAAACTCGCGCACAGCTATAGCAAAATGTGGTGGTGCACCATCCTGTTGAAACCAAATTCTGCCGTCTAAAGTATTGGCTATTTCAATATCAGGAAATAGCCGGGTCAAGTCAGGAATTAATGTATATTGTAAAAAAATTCAGATACAATGCTCCTGTCAAATTTTCATCAAAAAAGTATGGACCAACAATTCTATTTCTCACAATACCAGCCCACACATTGACCTTTTGTGGATGTTGCGTATGGTATTCTTGCATCCAGTGTGGATTTTCCTGAGACCAGTAGCGGGTGTTTTGCCGATTAACATGCCCGTTCAAAAAAAACGTTGCCTCGTCAGAAAATAAAATATTAGCAGTGAAACCGTTATTTTGATTATTGTGGTCCATCATGTACTCGCAGAATTCAGTTCTTCGGTCAAAGTCGTCTTCAGCCAATTCATGGATGAGGCGTACTCTATAGGGATGGTATTTTACCTTTTTAAAAATATTCGATACTGAAGACTTTCCAATATTCAAATCCCTAGATACTTGCCGTACTGTACAATGTGGATTTTCTAGTGCCGACAAAATTACGTCTTGTTGAACATTTTCATTAATTTTAGGTCTACCTTGCCTTGGTGCATCCTCACGTGTCCTAATTCTCTGTATTTTCGCTCTATTCTGCTTACTGTAGATTGTGAAACAGGTTCACGATCTGGGTGCATTTCATGGAATAATCTACACACCTCTTGTTGGAGTCCGCATTCTGTCGCCAACACCAATCATCATTAAATTTCAATCCTATCCCTTTCATTTAAAGGCATTTTCAACAAAACGTTTTAAATAAATTAGATTTAGGTTTCACTTAAAGTACCTACTTTGAAGCGTTAACAATACAAAAGTGAACTCTAAATAGCCGTTTTTAATATGGCAAAAAATGACAATGACAATCAAAAAACAAATGACAAAAAAATAACGAACCACGTATCGCGCCTCGCGTCATTCGCGCGTCTTGTCCAAACTGGTGTTTATTAAAGTAGTTGTATTTTTGTATCACAATAACGTTAATTTAATTTTTTTTAGTGCGTTTAATCAGCAATACATAATTTGTAATTTTTGTACTGTTGTCCACCCTGTAATAGATAGAAGCAACTTGTGATACATTTTTGGACTCAGCTCGGCCAGGGTCATCCGAAAATTGAAAAAAAAATGTAGTGTTCCATTTAAAAAAATCGGGGTGGTGGCGTCATTACTCGAAGGTGGGACACCCTGTATATTAAATTAGTATGTGACAAAATAGTAAATCGCAATCAAAAATTGACCTGTCTCGGGAATTTTCAATAATATTGTTCATTTAGCTAATAATGAATTTATGCGTCACTTTATGGACGCACAGTATATAACATTTATGCTATGAGTACTTACTTTTTATCATTCTGACAGGTTTAACACATTCCACGATGTTTTCCACATGTCTATGCATGTACTTATTTGCTATCAAAAATAAAACTGAAGTCGTTTATGATCCTGCCTCCGTATCAAAATTTGCGTAAATTATCTGTTTTTGCTGAACATATATATTAAAATTAACAAACAATAGGCAGTAAATGCAGGCATTAATTTCGCCATAATATTAAATCCTCAGATTTGTCACAGACGCAGGTACAGTAGGCATATTCCACGCTTAACGTTTCCCAGGCACTGTGGAATTTATAACTATGTTGTAACTTTTACCATTACTGTGTCAAAAGCTCATAATTTTTATTTTTTCTGTCTGATTTTTGATCCTTGTATTCGTTCTAAAAGATGGAAGTACAGAATGATGGATTACCAATCATGTATGTAAAATTTCAAAATAAATTTTCAAAAAAATAAATAAAATAAAAATTAAGTAGTTTCATAATAAAACATTTTTTGATGTGTCAATTTTTCTCTCCACCTGCCGGCGACAAGTAAGCAAAATTCCTGAAAAAAGGTAAAAAGTTAATATTTTGTACATACTACTAAGATGTTGCGGTTACCGATCCCAATTCTGATGTCAAAATTGGACTCAACTGTCACTTTTTTGAGGAGTTTTGACAGCTATTCGATAGTTGTCGTTATGACTAATTTCAATTTTGACAGATTCGAGATCGGCGACTCCGAAGGCCCCAAAAAAGTTAGTTGTAAAATTCCGGTAGAAAATTTTAATTCTGTCAGTGTAAAGTTAAATTCGTGTAAGCACTGTTGTATTCAATATATATTAAAATACTTGCCGTAGAACCCATAAAAAAGTATCTCTTTTTAATCAAACAGCGAGCCGAGACTTGCCGAGTGAAGCTATTCCTGAGTGTCCACTTTTTGTATCAAGACTTTAACCTTATTGTAGGCCAAGTATTCCCCATGCACGCCGCGATAAAGCCCTTCAAAGTTCGTCCGCTCCTCGCTCTCTCACTTTTTCCTTCGCCGCTCTAGAAACGGAACTCATAAGAACGATGGAAGCCCATGCGAATGACGTAACATGTAGTAGAACACTTCCTTAATATCCAAAGTTGGGTATAGACAGTTAGCGCCAGAGGAGGAGCGTGAGAGAGAGGACGCGCGGGAGAGGGGGACGTCTCGGCAGGACAAGACAACGGGAGAAGGATGGGAGAGCAACGGCTCGGTCCGTCCTTGCGTGTGTCTGTGTGTGTGTGTGACTAGCGGGAGTTGATAAGGGCGTCCAGCCTTGTGCGAGGACGAGATCTTGGGACGGGCTAAGCTCATTTGCATCCGTAGACTTAGAGGTTGGTGACAGCCAAGGCAGCGGCGGTGTTTGTCCACTCCACGGTCCTGATCCCTCATTGTTTTATCAAAGGCGTTATTAACAATTATCTCGGGCCGATTTAATGTACGGGTCGAGGGACGACCGCACGCGAAGGCAAGAAGTGTCCTCTTGGAAAAAATGTCTTCGTGTTGCTGAACGCTCAGAAGCGACTGCCAGTTCCGTCTAGTCCAGTGACGGATGCATTTTCAAACGAATAATTCCAGGGCACCAATCAAATAAACTCCATAACTTTATTTATTGTCAGTATTTTCGAAGTTATGCAAGTTCCCTCAGGAAAAACCTATTTGTATTTAAGTTCTAAAAAAATTCAAATAAAAAAAAAACAGTCCTTGCTTACACATATGATAATTTCTAAACAACAAAATAAGTTACAGATTACGAGATTATTTATTTGATGAATGGCATTTTATCTTTGACATCTTTATATTTGAGTAATCTCTACGATGAAATTGAAATGGGATCTCAGATTATGCTGACTGTACGCTATAAACATGGAATGAAAACAGTGTGTCGAACTGTAAACTTAAAACTAAAAAATGGACTGCTTAGAACTCAGAAAAGAGAACAACTGCAGGTATGCACATATTATAACGACTCCAAGATCTTGTTGGACTCCTGATTTATAATTACTTTTTACGCTTCTTGAATATTGGAAGACTATGAGTGGACTGAGTCTGCCTCGGTACTGAGTCAGACTGAGTCGGTAAATATGGAGATATAGTTAATAAAAATGCATAGTTTATAGACTTGTTGTTATGAAAACTTTACACCGAACTACTACACTTTTCTCGACGCGACTTTCGCCAACCAAGTTGGCATCTTCAGGAGAAGATTAAAACTACGCCGAAGGTTCCAGTACCCACTCCAGGATGAAAACTTTACTAGGTTGTTTTATAATATAATTCAGTTGATATATTCAGAGTAAAATTATTGCACTATATAGCACAACTACAGCAATTGATAATCACACGATTACTATATCTGGTCACCGATCCGAGTGTAATGACACACGTCACTGTGCAAACATGTTTGCTCCTCGTAGTTGACCAATTGCTCGTCTATTTCAATGATTTGTACTTTCTTTTTTGTATGATTTGTATTTTTTTAAACTATTTTTACAACAATTGGTAAGGGTATTAAAAAAACAATGTATCCGTCATTTATGGTAGAGTAAGAGGTTCGGTTGTGGGCATGGTTCGGTTGTGGACATCCCTGCGTATCTTTTGACAGAAAGCTGGTTAGGTTTTTCTGACAAATGTCATTTGTGTATTAGCAGCACGCAGCACGTTCTTTTTGTGCCGAATACCGAAGCGAACAGACGTGTCTGCTTTGTGCTGTGAACACATTTATTTTTCTGTGCTTGAAAAAAAATCACAATTTTTTTAAACGTTTTCAATAGTGTTATAAATCTAAGTGAATCAATCGAAAAGGTTCGTGCAATGCATATTTATTCAGTGAATTTATTATACTTTGTGATTCAAAATCGATTGCAACCAATATGTTGACACCAAATTTTTTTTTCACCACTTCTCATGAGGGCTGCGAAATTCAGTTGTGGGCACCGAAATTAGTTCGGTTGGGTACCCGTTTTTTTTGTTAATTTTCTAGTTTATTTCCCGTAATTAAAGTGATTTCAAAAAAGTGTCCTGGGATAAGGTTAAATATGAAAACTGTCCGGGTCCCCTTGGGGCCCCGGCAACGTTCGCAAAATGTAAATTTTGATTTTTTTGTAAGTTAATAAATTGTAAACGCTTTTTTTAAAATTGTGGAATATCGTCGTTGATGGTGTTTTTATGCTGAAGCCGGCTGACAAGCACTTAACCGTTAACTTCAGAGCCATCAACTCCAGAGCCATCTACTTCGGTTTCTCACGCCACGTCAGTGAGCAGTTTTTCGATTTTGGATTAAGTTGGTGTGCCAGTGCGCGGTGTGACGCCGAAGATACCATTGAATCGCGGTCGCAAACCAATAGAGAGCTCGGTGCTGACTTCTCCGAACGTTCTTTCCGATTTGAAGTAGAAAGCAGCTGAGCGGGATGCTTAGAAAGCGGCTAAGGTAGCCAAGGAAGCGACACCAGCTAAGCTCGCCAATCCAACTCCAGCTAAACCATCGGCTAAACGTGCCAAGCCAACTCCAGCCAAGCGCGCCAAGGCAAAAGAGTCTCCGCCATCTGACGATGATGTGGACTTCTGCCTGATTTGCTTCGAGCTCTTGCCACGCAAATTGACCGCCGCCAACTCAATCAATTGCAACGAATGCGATCGGCCCGTCCATCTAAAGTGTGCTGGCTTGCGCACCAGCTACTTCACATGCGAACATTGTGCTTCAGACGATGAGTAATGCCAATGAAGGCTTCCAAAATAAATAAACTTTCATTTTTTCTATATTCGTGGTGGTTTTTTCTTCATATTTTCCCATTTCCAGCAGATTTTCCAAGGGTGCCCACAACCTAACCAAAAAAAAAAACTATGCCAAAAATGGCCAAAAAACCACCTCACAAAATAAAAAAAAAATTATAATTCACGGAATCGGTTTAGTTCCTTCATTAGTAGTTAGCTAAGGTCTCTAGCTTTCCATAGATACCCATATGTCCGAATAATATGCACTTGGTCAAAGTTGTTATGAGCCAAAAACAAAAGGGTGCCCACAACCGAACCCTTTCCACTATTTAAAATATATTTAAGAATATTTTGTAGTAATTTAGAACAAAAACTGAATTTGGAAATTATTTATGACTGGAGATGATGATATGAAACTGTAGCAATGCATCAACTATTTATGAATAAGAATCTTTTTGACACTTTTTTCGGAAAATATACTATGAGAATGTGTAATACATTTAAAGATTAGCAAGTTTTTCTTTATACATCATTTTAATAATCTACCTACAACACTGACAATCAGTTATCAATGGTTCATATAACAATGCACAGAAGAATAGAACAAAGTGGCACTCTTTAGGGAAATAAATATATCAAAATGAATAGCAGGTTAGAGAATCTTAAAATGAACATCATTGTCATTAAGTTGTTTCTTGTTTTATCAACCATCAACAATAATTATAACAATATATCTTAACAAATATTTCAGAAGACAATAAGCTTGTTATATTTTATATATTGGTTCAGACAACTAAAGCCTCTTTTCTTTATTCCTGCACAATTAAAGTTTTTCTGGTGTAAACATTGGTATGTTAAATCGAGGTTTGTGGAGATGTATCTACATTATTTTTCTTTAAGAAAATATCCCGTTTCCAACGGGAGAGGCATAAGTTTTCATTATATAAAGATATGGAACTAGTTTTCCTTGCGTGAAGAATGTGACGACATATAATGACTTCAATGCTGTTAATTTTATTGATTGCTTTAAAAGCAAAATCAGTCAATAGAGGTTAATATTTATTTTGCCTTATTTGTTCTTTCTCGCAGTTAAGATGGCATAAACACGAATAATATTTTACAAACTCAGCTGTGACGCCAGTTCAGCAGTATCTTTAAAACTATTTATTCGGTAACGAATTTATATATTTGTCCACGACGAAAGTATTGTGGTTTATGCTTCATTCCTCTACCTTAAAAACAATGAATAAGCATACAGGTTAATTTCATCTTTCGTTGCAACGTTTGTGTGAAGTTTTCTGGTGCACTACGCTATCAATTAATTCTAACACGGGTAAATATAACATGAGCGAAAGTTGAGCGTGAAGCAAGAACGTGTTTGAGTAGGGAATATAGCAAATAAGTGTATTTTTGAGGTGAACAGTTTTGAAGTGAAATGTTTGGCATATCTCTAAGCAATAGTCGAAGAAAAATAATCTTCCAAAAAATATTCTTCCTCTGAATCGATTAATATTAAAATTAAACAGAAATCAATATGAGATGCAAGTGTTTCATATTTCATATTAATATCTTAAAGCATTCACGAGTTATCGCGTTCACAAAAAAAGGTTAACAGACAAATACAATATGTTTCGCTCAAACTAAATATCTAGACTGTCAGAATATTTTAAACCTTTGTAGTCAATTTGATTTGTTTTGATATTTTATTATCGATACTCTCACTCGCCTATGAAAGTATTTAAACCTTTTTAACGTCTCGTGTGTATGTTTGTCGTTTGTTAAAGTTTTGCTCTTTAAGCTTTTTGAGCTTTTCTTTTGCAAGTCCCACTTTCTTATCACCTTTACTAATGATTCCGCAAAGTATATCCAACACACGTATCTTTTGGGGTTTTCTCGAGTTCCCCTCGCACGAAACGGACGCCCAAATATTTGCCCTTTCGCCGTCCGAGCAGGACCATTAATTCAGGAGCGCGGCCCAAGACGTTAGTTTCAGATATTCATTACAAGATAAATTTAGGGTGTACAGTACACCTCCATTAATCTTACTGCGTCGTCTTTAATGCCGGCACACATCGATTGCCCTCTCACACACGCCGTCGTCTCGAATTAACCGAATCTGCATTGGTTGGAATCGGAGCGATCCGGCGGCATAATTAGCCCGGACTGGATGCCCGCCAGCACCAGCTACCGGAGGGGGATAATGAGAGTAGATCCGTGGGATATCGTATTCGTGGAGTACAATAAAACTAACAAGCCATTCAAAAACACCTCTTCAACTCACTGGCCACGAACAAGAAAGTTGACCATAGCAGTCGCACTAAGGCCAAAGGTTAGTTCCATCTACTGACCCAAATTTTTTTTGTGAGATATTAGACATTCCTAGCAGATAAGAAGGAAAGTTATAAACGTTATCACAATAAAAAGTTTTAACTGTCATTAAATATTCCCAAAACATTATTATGGTGAATCCAGTCTTTATCCAAGATTAGAAGGGAGAAAGGTTGTAAGTACAGCAAAGGTTTCTAAAGCGGCTCATCTGCAGTTCAGATATATGTACATGATATTAATCGGATAAAATAATACGATGGATTCCCCGTCTGTACCCATTCCTAGAAATTTGTTGTCTGAGTTCAACCAGCGCATAGCATAGCAACGGCTCATACTCGGATATGCTTGTCCAGTCCCAGAAATAATCTATAGGGCCCATATCTGTACTTCTCGTTGGCCAATCCACGACTCAAATGTTGACATTATTGAGCTAAGCTATCACGCATTTTGAGGTGTGCGGAAGGGCATTATCGTGCATAAATACGATAAGTTTTGGTTGATAAATGGTGCGAAAGGCCTGACATGTATGTTCCTGTAAGACCTCCTAAATAATGTTCAGCTGTTAATGCACCATAGGGTATTACAGTGAATTCCGTACGAGCCCCCAAAGTGATGCTACGCCAAGCAGTACTGAACCACCACCACTACATGGACTGAAAGGAGAAGCTTGATTTCGTACCCCTGAGGACGTCTATAGATTCTCTTTTTTCCATTTAACTTCCGTAAACAAAATCAAGACTCGTTATTGAACAGAGATCGGCTCTATGTCTCAACAACTACGAATGGTACGACACGATTTTTGCTTATTTGTACTGGTCTCACGTTCCATGCCGGTCAGTGTATTTCAAGAGTAGTAAACAGAAAATTAAATAACGAATACTTAATTACTCATTTCATAACACAAGTTTGATAATCGACTTAATTGTAAGAAATAGTTTTACATAATATACAGAATAAGACAGTGTACATCTTTATACGACAAAGCGTTTGTGCGCGTATTTTTTGCCTGTAAAGCCCCACCTGTGCCATACTGCTTGTCCGCAAGCCGCGGTGTTCCCAATCCATGCTCAAGCGATAGACGACGATCATCTGAGTGACCCATTCCACACCGCCTTCCCTTTCACATAGGTTTTTTAGCTGGTACCTAATATTTGCTATACCTAAGTTAACATGGACCAACCCGGTATAATATGCTGTAAAAGCCCGAAAATAGGAAAAACCTAAGGTAGACGCGCTAAACCTAGAATGTACCGAAATGTTCGAAAATTATTTTTTTTGTTTCAACTGGTAAATAATAATCCTTAGGAACCAAATGGTAAGTCTTAGGTTTAGTTGCTTTGCCTTGGGAAAACTGCGCAAGACATAATTTTTCATCTCACGACATATGTAGCATCCAAATTTGTTTAATGTTACTAGTTTTAGTATTCTTTATGTTGTTATATTTTGTTGCGGATATGCATATTTTCTTCAAATAAAAAATATTTCTGTTGATGCCGGTGTGACTGGTGAAATTCATAATGTTAATAGATATCTTGACAAAGTTCCAAACTTTAACAAATCCAAATCTGTACAAAGATTCCAGGGTTTTGATTAAATATGTGGTCATTTAAATTTTAATTTTATATTGAGGTTAATTTTTTTTAAATATTGTTATTTCATAACTGATAGAAAAACAAATGAAATGTGTTGATAGTTTTATATCCCATTGACCGACTGGTTGATGCTTATGCTGAATAGTTTGTCGTTTGTCCAACCCAGGGCGACAAATCCTATGATGTACCATTTGGTTAAAGTAACCAAACATAGCACTTTGTAATAAGTTTTAATTTGGTTAAATTATATTCATTCTCCGACCTTCCCTATTCGTGAAACCATGATCAATTTATTTTTTAAATATGTATCTGGATTTTTTGTTAAATTCTCAAAGCATTTTTTATTGTTAATTCAGTTCATAAATCACGATGCTACTAACGCTGCTAAGGTTAATAAAATGAATGAAGAACGTTTAACGATTTCAATTTAAGAATATTTAGATTTAACAAAAAAATTAAACTTTTCTATTATTTTTCCCTAGTTTGTCCTTCAGTAAGAAGTAAGCTTTAAAAACAATGCTCTTGCGAGTTATTTATATATTTCTTTAACAAATAACATGGTTAGTTGTATATTAACATATACTTGCAGCATTAAGAGAAATACAGGTACAAGTAAGTCTTATAAGTAAGTCTACATTTGTCCAACAAATCAGAGGTACACTACGATTGCACTACGTGGAGCTCCTCTACTACCCTGCCGGCTATTTCTGCGGGGATGTTGCCCCTAATCCCACACTCTAACCTTCACTCACACGTCTCGGCATTTCTTGTCTTGCATTCATAATAAAATAACTAAATAAATAAACTGAACGTTCTGTTTCTAATTGCGAGAAATAATTAACAAGAAGATGGATTACGAATGTGCACTTCGTCTATGGTTTTCGCTGTCATTTTTTAATGTACAGGTGTACTTGTAGGTACTCAGTTTTAACTCCACAAATGTGTTTAAAAAAGATAATAGAAATGTAAGGTGGTTTTAGTATTCTTTTCATTTTTTGTTTATAAGATATATACACGGTGGAGACTTTAACTGGAATATATTCGCTAACGGGGTGGTGAATGATTTTTTCAAAAAATTCCCGAGACAAGTCAACTTTTAAATATATTTACCTACATTTTGCAAGTAATATGAAAAATATAGCCCTTCAGGGGTGGCTGAAACCACCCTCGACATGATTTTTTCAAATGCAACCCTATGGCTTGTGACCCGTCATTGTAAAGCTGGTGGAAAGAGGAATCCAACGCACTGATCAAATTTTTAATTTTTAGTATGTTTGTAAGGTTGCATACAATTAAAACAATTTAAAAATTAAATTTATTTTCAACGTTGTTCAAAATGTGCACCATTCACTTGTTGGCAGCATCCCAGTCTGTGGTAGGTTTAATTATGCACATTTGGACATTGGTTATTTTTCCGATTTCATCTCTTATCCTTTCCCTGCAGATCTGCTATGTTGTTGGGTTTCTGAATGTAAACCCTACTTTTAAGTTGTCCCCACAAAAAGAAATCCAGTAGTGTAAGATCTGGAGATCTTGCTGGCCACTCAATATTACCTCGCCCCAATCCACCTACCGGGAAAATTCTGTCCAGATACTGACGAACAATGGCAGCATAGTGTGGTGGGGCCCCATGTTGCTGAAACCATAACCTCTCGTCGGTCAAGTTAGGGTTTAAGGGGCTTGTGGATTTAAATAAGACATAGCACTGGCATTAGGTCGTGCTGGAGTAAACGCAAGTATCTTGCTCCATTAAGAGTTCATCAAAGAAAAATGGTCCTACAATTCTATCTTGTATTATTCCGGCCCACACATTAGTTTTTTGTGGGCGCTGAGTATGAAGTTCCCTCATCCAATGGGGGTTCTCTTCAGCCCAGTAACGACAATTTTGGCGATTTATGTGCCCATTTAATGTAAAAGTAGCCTCTTCAGAGAAAACTATCCACTATAAAGATAACTGGTTTTGATCAATACAAGTCATCAATAAATCGCAAAATTCCACTCGTCGATCTGGATCATCTTCAAGTAGCTCTTGAACAACTTGCATTTTATATGGGCGTTATTTCTCATATTTAAGTATTTTTAAAACTGTTTTGTGATTAAGATTACTATCACGGGTCATTTGACGGGCTGGAGTGATTGGATTTTCCCTCTGAGCAAGCAACAAATTCAACTTCGTGTCGTCATCAACAACAGCGTGCCTCTTACTGATACTTTCCTGACATGACCCATCTCTCGATATTGTGCCTCAATTTTACTAATGGTACCTTGATTTAGTGGTGGCAAGTTAGGATGCGTTTCTCGAAACAAGCGAACAACTTCTCATTGAGTTCGCGCCCTATCACCATATCCAATCTCATCAAAATTTCGATTTTTAGTGATTCAGTTAAATAAGACATTTTCACCAATTTGAAATAACAATTCGTTTCAATATACAGCAGAATACAGCATACAAACTAAATTATCTTTTTGCCCGTATAAAAAACTTTTCAAAAAATAACAAATACAGATGTAAGATGCTTGGTTTTATATTGCATTTGGAAAGTAAGGTTTACATTCCAAAACTAAACAACACACATTTTGAGTACGAAATTGTTGCGTTAAAAATAAATTAAAATAGTATTTGTTTTAATTGTATGCAACCCTACAAACATACTAAAAATTAAAATTTGATCAGATTATTACCAGCATACAATTTAGGGGTACTTTTAGCCTACGTTATTACAAAAGGGTCTGCCTTTGAGAAAAACAAAAACTATATTTTTGTTTACAAATACAGTCAGCAATAAAAAATATACTAAATTAATTATCATGCAAAACAATAGCCAAACAGTATAACTGATGTATTTAAATAAATATTTGAAAACGCATATGTCAAAAAAATAATGAGATTAAAAAGAACATTAAAAAAAGGAAAATCCTATTCGTTAAGCTTGTAACCAAAATTTTTCTTACACTTATTTTTTCCAAACCCAATTATCACTTTTAAATCTTGTTTTACATAATAACTGATTAATTCAAACAGTAACCAAATATTGTTCAAATACAATATTAGATTTGTATAAATAAATGTAAATTTGCCACGTAAGGTATTTCAAAACAGTACAGGTCCAGCAAAAACGAAATGAACGGTTGCAACCATGTTATCATTAGAGATGCACAGTTTGTCTTTTTTGCGAAACGTAGCAATGGGTGGGCGCCAACCTATAGTGCGTTAAAGTGGAGTACAGCTCGTATATCGAGATACGTACAATTTTCTTCGGTGCTTTCTCGACCTGCCATATGGTGGGAAAATAAAAAATGCACAACTTTCACGGCTTTCATAAGTTTCATCGTATTGAAGAGGACCACGATTGGACTAAAAGGATAAGAAATTGTGAGTAACTGTGGATAAAACCATAATAACATGTAAATGCTTTATTCTGAATTTTAGAATACAACAAGCATTATTACTAAATAGTAGACTAAGTAAGTCTACTATAGAAGAAGTCTTAATGATCCAGGTAGGCTAACAGCTTTTCACATTCGGAATGATAAAACATTTATATCTTTTTAATCACTTTTTTGATATATGTATAAATCGTGTAATTATTGTAACCCCGTTATCAGACTTGCCTCCCAGTGTAACGCCCCATAAAATCGACAAAATTGTATGTCCACTCATCACCACCGGATATCTCCTCGGAGCTTAATAACCACATAAACGTCTACTATATAATTAGCATTTGAATCGCAACCACTCATTATACCTCGGTTTAGATAAAAGCCTAACACCTTTTGCCCCTACCATCGCGGTGGTCCTAAGTAAAAACGGAGACGAAATCTCGTCATATCACGAGAGAATCCATCAAGACCGTCTGACTGTTCTCCGATGACGAGCATGAACACTTACTAGAGGCCAAGTAAGACGCCCGTAGTCTCTCTTATTACTAGCAACTGAGTTTTTCGAACTAGAGTAATTCCTATACACGTACCTATTTATTTGTGGACTATTTTAGGATTTATTATTATTTCAGGAATAGTTTTTGTAGGATATTTCGGAAAGTGTAAGAGAATGAAAAATTTGGTACAGTAGTTCCGGACTATTTTTTTGTGAAACTTACAATCGGCAACAGATCATGGCTATCGCGATCAGATTTTTTGCTACAGAGGGATTCTCAAATTTTGGGCTTTCTTAAAATGTCCGATATTTTATTTATTTATTGTAGCAACTTTATTTATTGAAAAACATTATTTATTTATTGTAGAAAATATGAAGTAACAAATGCAAGAATATATTGATTCTTTTTTCTATAGAGTCCATTGTAGAATCCAATGGATTATATATTGATGTATGTATATGTTTAGATGATGTCTGTAAGTTTCACAAAAAAAATTGACCGGGAATGCTACATGAAATATTTTATCCCTCTTGCGCTTTCCAAGATACCCTATAAAATATATAAATTGGTGCAGCTGATATACATATATGTATATCGCGAAATTGATACCGTGTAAATATCATAACGAGAAGCTCGAATAAATTGTAGTAATGTAGCAGTAGGCAATTGGTAAATTACTTATTACGTAATTTACTTAAAACGTTAATTTCGGAAAAATAATAAGCAAAAATGAAATTTTCTTTTCCGTAATAATTTTCCTGGAAATTTATCTTAAAAAAACTGAAACTTGTTAACAAGCACATTTTTTTAAAGGAGGTATATTTGCTTAAATTTATATACAAAAGTTATTCTTATGTGAAATACCTTTAGAATTAAAAAAAAAACTCAGATCAGAAGTACGTAACTTGTAGGTACCTACATGTATTAGGTATTTCTGGTATTTTCTGGGAATTCTCAGACAATATACGGAATCTGTATTTAAATTAAAATACGACTACAAACACCGCATAACGGTAAATGGTAATAACACAGACGCACAGTGTTTATGTTCAAAAATATATTAAATTATTTTACAAATTTCAACATCTCCCAAATCCAGAACTAATTTAGCTCAAAATATATTCAGCTAGCATCTTAAAACTTTCTGAAATTGTAGTAAAGCAAGTGTATACACGGTGGAGACTTTAACTGGAATATATTCGCTAACGGGGTGGTGAATGATTTTTCAAAAAATTCCGAGACACGTCAACTTTTAAAATGTATTTACTTACATTTTGCAAGTAATATGAAAAAATATAGCCCTTCAGGGGTGGCTAAAAACCACCCTCGACATGATTTTTTGACATGACAAATGCAACCCTATGGCTTGTGACCCTCATTGTAAAGCTGGTGGAAAGAGGAATCCAACGCATTAATCAAATTTTAATTTTTAGTATGTTTGTAGGGTTGCATACAATTAAAACAATTTAAAAATTAAATTTATTTTCAACGTAACAATTGTTCAAAATACGCACCATTCACTTGTTGGCAGCATCCCAGTCTGTGGTAGGTTTCGTCCCTTACATTATGCAACATTTGCGGTGTTATTTTTCCGATTTCCTCTCTTATCCTTTCCTGCAGATCTGCTATGTTGTTGGGTTTCTGAATGTAAACCCTACTTTTAAGATGTCCCCACAAAAAGAAATCCAGTGGTGTAAGATCCTGTCCAGATACTGACGAACAATGGCAGCATAGCGTGGTGGGGCCCCATCTTGCTGAAACCATAACCTCTCGTCGATCAAGTTAGGGTTTAAGGGGTTTAGAAATAAATGACATAGCACTGGCATTAGTTCGTGCTGGAGTAAACGCAAGTATCTTGCTCCATTAAGAGTGTCATCAAAGAAAAATGGTCCTACAATTCTATCTTGTATTATTCCGGCCCACACATTAGTTTTCTGTGGGCGCTGAGTATGAAGTTCCCTCATCCAATGGGGGTTCTCTTCAGCCCAGTAAAGACAATTTTGGCGATTTACGTGCCCATTTAATGTAAAAGTAGCCTCGTCAGAGAAAACTATCCACTCTAAGGATAACTGGTTTTGATCAATACAAGTCATCAATAAATCGCAAAATTCCAACCGTCGATCTGGATCATCTTCAAGTAGCTCTTGAACAGCTTGCATTTTATATGGGCATTTTGGGTAACGACAATTTTGGCGATTTATGTGCCCATTTCATGTAAAAGTAGCCTCGTCAGAGAAAACTATCCACTCTAAAGATAACTGGTTTTGATCAATACAAGTCATCAAGAAATCGCAAAATTCCACTCGTCGATCTGGATCATCTTCAAGTAGCTCTTGAACAGCTTGCATTTTATATGGGCGTTTTTTCTCATATTTAAGTATTTTTAAAACTGTTTTGTGATTAAGATTACTATCACGGGCCAGTTGACGGGCTGGAGTGATTGGATTTTCTTCTAGAGCAAGCAACAAATTCAACTTCGTGTCGTCATCAACAACAGCCTGCCTCTTACTCGGTACTTTCCTGACATGACCCATCTCTCGATATTGTGCCTCAATTTTACTAATGGTACCTTGATTTAGTGGTGGCAAGTCAGGATGCGTTTCTCGAAACAAGCGAACAACTTCGCATTGAGTTCGCGCCCTATCACCATATCCAATCATCTTCAAAATTTCGATTTTTAGTGATTCAGTTAAATAAGACATTTTCACCAATTTGAAATAACAATTCGTTTCAAATACAGCATACAGAATACAGCATACAAACTAAATTACTCTTTGCGGCCGTGTAAAAAACACTAGCAAAAAATAACAAATCAGTTGTGGCAAAAAATTGCTTGGAATTTTTTGTGGGGACATATGAAAAGTAAGGTTTACATTCCAAAACTAAACAACACACATTTTGAGTACGAAATTGTTGCGTTAAAAATAAATTAAACTATAATATTACGTTTTAATCGTATGCAACCCTACAAACATACTAAAAATTAAAATTTGATCAGTGCGTTGGATTCCTCTTTCCGCCAGTTTTACAATGAGGGGTCACAAGCCATAGGGTTGCATTTGAAAAAATCATGTCGAGGGTGGTTTCAGCCACCCCTGAAGGGCTATATTTTTCACATTACTTGCAAAATGTAGGTAAATACATTTAAAAGTTGACGTGTCTCGGGAATTTTTTTTAAAAATCATTCACCACCCCGCTAGCAAATATATTCCAGTTAAAGTCTCCACCGTGTATAAATAACAATATACGAGGTATATACATTAAGTAATGAGTGATTTTTTAAATTTTTTTTATTAGAATAGAATTCGGTATAGTCTTCAGAATAATTTCGTTGAAAAGCCACATAGTGCTGGAGACAATTCTTCCATTCCTCATAGCAGTGCTGGAACTCATATACTAGAATAGCCTTCAGCTGGTCGATTACAGCCGTTTGAATGTTTTCTATGGTCCCAAAATGACATCCCTTGAAGTGATTTTTCAATCTCGGGAAGAGAAAAAGTCACAAGGACTCAAGTCAAGCGAATCAGGACGCTGAGGAATAACAGAAATGCTTTTACTGGCTAAAAACTCGTTTACTGAAATAGCTGTGTAACAAGGCTCATTGTCGTGATGCAACATCCAGTTGATCTCGATGTTTGGTCTTACCTCTTCAAGAACCTCTCTGTAAAAGTGTTGATTTACTGTTTTGCCTGGATGCACAAACTCTTTGTGGACAATTACCTGGCTATTAAAAAAGCCAATTAGTATGCATTTAATCTTCGACTTGCTCATTCTTGCTTTTTTGGGTCTTGGAGAGCTTGAAGTGTACCATTCTATGTTTTGGCGCTTGGTTTCTGCGTCGTACTCAAACACCCAAGTCTCATCACCAGTAATGACACGTTCCATAAAATGGAGATCATTTTCAACAGATTTCAAAAATCAAGACACATTTCCCTCCTGATGTTCTTTTGTTGCTTCGGAAGGTTTTTGGAACCATTTTTGCGCAGATTTTTCTCATCCCAAATTCGTTAATCAAAATCTGATGAACAGTGGTGTGAATCAAATTCAACTCGTCGTCAACCGACGATCTGAAAACACAAGATTCCGTATTCTATCGACATTTTCATCGGTTCTTGAAGATGAAGACCTTCCGCTGTGTGGTTCATCTACAATCGAATCTCTTCCTTATGAGAATACCTTAAACCACTGAAAAACCTGGACTCTTGAAAAAGCACTGTCTCCGTAGGCATGCTGAAGTCTTGTAAGTATCCGTTGCACTGTGTCCAAGTCTGAAACAAAACCTGGTAGCTCCCCGTTACTCAAAATTAAAGTCACTCATTTTTAAAACTCACTAGAAAAAAAAAAGGTTTATGAAAACAGTCACAAGGAACAAACAAATGACTCTAAGTTCAAAACTTGTACTGAAGGTGCATGACATATTAACCTACCGCCCTTCCAAGTCCCGTCTCCTCAGTGTTCCTAGATCGGGCGCTACGTTGCCAGTCTTATTACTTAATTTACACATCTCGTATTTTTCTTCCGCTCAAACTTTGATGCTTCAAAATCATTATACGGTTATTTGGAAATTAAAAAATTAGTAAAACGTTCAAAAACGTCTTTTATAGATTTAATATGGATGTGGAAGTAAATCCATTTCTCAAAATAATAAATTACCTAATGATATAGTTTTAAATTATTTAAAGATCTTGATATTATTATTCACCTCGACGAGACTAGACACCGAATCCTAATGTCAGAACTAGCCAGCGTACACTTAAGGGTAAGGATTTTTTTGGCCCTCTCCACTTCCTGCGGAATTACAAGCCTACTGCGACCCATCCCACAGGCCAACCAAAACCTACCAACCTAACTTCGGCTACATTAAAGAGGGATCCGTCGTGATAAACATTGTTCTCCGTATAATTGGAATACATTATGTCATGTACAGCTGAGTGACCAAGATCCGGAATACATTATACGACTTTGCATTATCCCCCGAAATCTCCGTACATCCTCCCAAGAAAGGACCTCGTCCTGCGGCGGACAAAGGCGTAAGAGGCGGTGGGGCGGGAGCAGGGTGGCGTCGCACAGCAGTCCCAAAATCAAATCTGAACGGACAAAAGTCATAATCGCTACAATTGGATGTTTTCATAGGAACTGTCCAGTCGATATAGTTAAATAATTGAGATTGTTTGGTTCTTTGTTGTTTGTTCCATCTCTGTTCATTCATAATTCGTATTATGTGAAAAGTTACATTTCAACTAAATCAGTTAATGGAATAGTTTTCGTTCAGAAAGTAACAGTTTTGATTGCGATTATGTAAAGTTTAGGTTAAACAGTTAAATTAAACGGTTTGGTTTACAATATTGAAAAACTATGTTGTACTCGACGCGCGTTTTGTTAACCATGTTGGCATAATCAGAAAAGTTATTCTTTAAATCTCGACTGTTTTTAAGTCTCGAAGTATTGTGAGCAACCGCCACTAACTCAAGACTTCCATTCCATAATCAGTAGACTGTCATTATGAAACTAAATTGAATATGTATTATAACTTTTCAGTAATATAATTGCAATTTTATTTGTAATGTTCATCATATTGATCCTAAAATTGCCCTATGAGTGTAGAAATTCCACAAAATAACTTCATAGTTGTTTGTGAAGCTTTTGGAAATGTTACACTGGACCACCACGGAAATCTGTCATAGTAGGTTACAAACATACAGTTTACGATTTCTTTCTACCAAAATGTATCTGCATTTTTTGTAAGTTTCAGCTTCATCTACCCCTAAAAGGTTTCGTCATGTTAAACATTTTGGTTGTTCTGATTAAAGTTTGGAAGTCCAAACCCATAGATTTCATGTTTTTGCTGCTTTTTTCCAGAAAGTTTTATTTTGCGCCAAATACAAAGTGAAATTAATATCTTTTTTATCCGGTTCCTACATTGTCATTTGTTGGTACTCTTTGCATCTTTGCGTATTTTGTCTTGAGTTTATCACGAGTAAACTTATTTTAGCTCAACGATATAAGAGCAACGTGGTAAGTTTAAACCATATTCGATTTCAATCCACATGTCGTGCTTGTAAATTATCCCATCTTGTAGATCTATTTAAAAATACGCTATGTTGTATGACAAAAAATATTAACGATGCGTTTTTTGACATTTTAAACCATGGAACCACTTTAACCATAACAAAAGCAAAACTCGAAGCAAAAGCTACCTTCTGCCTTCCTTGACATCTTATATTCTTTAAAAAATAAAACCGAACTGATATCTTCTCTTCGCATATTTGAAAAACTTCTGTCTGAATATCCATAGCAGCAGGTGTCTTTATTTTGTTGTGATAATTAAGTATAGCTTGTTGTTCTTATAACAAATAATACGATATGTGTAAAAAATATTCAAAATGTAGTTATTTTTTAGAAAACATGGCTTCGTAAAGTGAAAAATTTACTGATGCAGAACTAGAAGAGATATTCAACACCAATAATAATTTGAAGATAATCCTGAACATTAAGGGTTTAATAACGAATAAAAACCTGATTGACAAACTGCTCAAAGTCTTATTCTCTTGACTGCAGATGAAAGCGATGAAAATGAACAGGATGAGGAATTGTATGGCAAATACTACACAAACAGCAAAATTGATAGTTGAAAGATCAAAGTTACTAGTAGTTCCGCCAGTGACGAATCCGATCATCCTTCACCTAAAAATAGGAAAAAAGCGGTTATTTCGTTATTTCAAATTTAAAATCTTCAAAACTGTTGCCTGTTGCTAGAAATCTTAATGTAACTGAAAGTCGATCCGCCGGTGAAATGGCCTTCCTCATATTCGTATCCTGCTTTACTATAAATGGTGAAACCAATGCAACTAGGTGTTGAAATAGTTGTTCATCCATTCTTAAAAAAAATTGTAGTCATCTGGCTTACTGTTAAGTCCTCGAAGCAATTCCCCATATCCATGACTCGTACGTCTATTTAACCAGCTTTTTGTCCACGCTGTTCTTTGCCTCCTTCTTTTCCTCTTCTTGATGACCAAAGTAGACGCGATTAGAAGCGGTAGATCAATCCTCCCTGACTGCACAATTGAAACTGACGCTTTATTGATTAATATTAGTGAGTCGTGTGAGGGCTCCCGTTTTCTTACCATATATTGCCGCAATAATATTGCCTCAATAATATTGACCGTGTAAGGTGCCCTTAAATTTATGAAGAGAGAATGAAGATAAATAGCTGAAAAAGTACAATATAAGCATTTGAAGCTGAAGGAAGAAATAACATTAAAAGTGATAGTATGAAAACACGATATGTGATGAGTCCGCCTCAAACATATTGGATTTCCCTATACTAGGACCTTCGTCCACCTAGATTTCGATTTTGGGACCACTGTGTGGCGACGGCGGTGGCAGTAGGCCATGTGCACGATACAAAGACATTCTGTGTGTATCTGCGGACAGGCAGGCGAGGAGGCCGCGATACAATGCCGTATCTGGGGGTCACGGCTGCCGGAGTCGGCCGCCGGGACCCCTCGCAGGAACTAATTACAATGTATGATTAATTATCGGACGGCTGCAGACTGAGGACGGTTCGGCGTGTATGTCCGCCGGGCCGCAGCCGACGTCTTAACTGCAGGCCCCCCGACCGCGCCGTCTTAGCTTGCTAATGTCACCAGCCGACGTTATATATCGCCCCCGACCTCTGAACCCGCCGTATTACCGGGTGCGCTGCCGTCCGGATACCCCTGGACTTCGGCGATAACTTTTAAAGGTCGCATTCGCTTCGGATCCCACGATTACACTACCTACTTTGCAAGATTTTGCCCCTGGACAATGAATAGCACAGCTCCACAACAAAAAAATTCGTTTGCACGGGTCTGACTATGTATACTACATGTTTTTTTGGGTCGCTGAAACCGAATCCGAAGTCCAAATTGCTCCATCATATCCGGTTCTTTTCCTAACCTCAGAAAAACAGGCTTAAAACCATGAAATTCAAGCTAAAAATTATATAATTTGATAAAAACCCAAACGAAATCCCATAATCATATATTTCATCAATTCTATAACCATATAATCTCAAAACTCCATAACCTTAGGCCCCATAACCTCAAAAACCCAATAACCTTATGATTCTAAATCCCCATAACTCAGTAAAAAAAGGGTCTTATACGCGCTTAAGCAGTGTAAATCGATATGTTTGAAACGGATTTGCCCTTCAATCCTAGTACCACTTAACCTCAAAACCGCGTGATCCTAAAACCTCATAACTTCAAAAAATCCTATAACCTCTGATTGAAAAACCTTATAAACCGGTAAAAAAAGAGATTTAAAGTTCAAAATTATATGTTTTGTGTAATTTGATTTGACACAGATAAAGTATTAAAAACACACAAAATTTGTATAAATTTTACCGTGCGAAAGATAGCACATTACAAACAATTTGTATGATTGTACACAAATTTTGTGGTATCATTCCATATTTTACACTACTTTTGTGTTAAAACTCAATCAGATTTAGAACCGTATAAGATTATGAAGTTTTCAAGATTACGAAGTTTTAGGATCACGTGATTTTGAGGTTGAGTGGTAGTGAGGTTGAAGGGCACGCCCATTTCAAACATATTGATTTACACTGCTTGAATGCGTATAAGTCTCTTTTTTTACCGATTTATAAGGTTTTTCAATCACAAGGTTATGGGATTTTTGAGGTTATGTGGTTTTAGGATCACGCAGTTTTGAGGTTAAGTGGTACTGGGATTAAAGGGCAAACCATCCGTTCCGTTTCACACATATCGATTTACATTGTTTAAGCACGTATAAGTCCCTTTTTTACTGACTTATGGAGTTTTAGAATCATAAGATTATTGGGTTTTTGAGGCTATGGGGCCTAAGGTTTTGGAGTTTTGAGATTATATGGTTATCGAATTGATGAAATATATGATTATGGAATTTCGTTGGGGTTTTTATCAAATAATGCAAATAATACAATTTTAACTTGAATTTCATGGTTTTAGGCCTGTTTTTTGAGGTTACGAAAATAACCGGATCTGATGTAGCTATTCGGATCTGATTCGGACCGGATCTGATGGACTTCGGATTCAGTTTCAGTGACCCAAAAAACATATAGGATACATAGTCAGACCCTGCAAACGAATTTATTTTTGTGGAGCTGTGTAGTTGTTTCCGAAGTAATTTTTTGAATTTCTCTATCACGTCAGGTTTTTGAGATATTCTAACCAAGAAGACTAGAACTAAGGAGACCGAACTCATTCGGTGTCATGGTCTCATATCTGTCCGCCTCCTGATGGCGCTGTAAGCAGTGTTGTACTCGACGTCACGTGATGAGCAGCGGACCACATGTGGATGTTTATGAATGTAGGCTGTCAAAGCGTATGCTTACGTGCCGTTTGGCTTTAATAAAAATACAATCAGAATATTAGATAAATATGGTTCGAAAGTGCTGTGTTGCATTGTGTGATACAAAAGCGTTCAGAAGCGTCAGAATAACCGACATTGTTTCAAAACTATGATGTATGAAAAATTTTCCTTTTAATTGTAACGTTGAAGCACGTAACACGAAATATTTAATTTTCGTAATGAATACGAAAATAGTGATAACAACAAATTAAGACAAGTAAGATAACAACATATTAACGAAAAATATCGAACGTCTGTTCGTAGTTAATGTAGCTGAGTAGTTATGCAGCACCGCGTCTTTTTTCTCTCAAAAAACTGTGTATGTGATCTTAAAGTACAAGTCGAGTTTGCTCAAATATCTTTTTTTTTTCGACGAGATATCTCATTTTGAAATTTTCATGTTTGTGATTTTCACTATACCTGAAAACTCATTAGGAACACGTGTGTATCAAAATATTGTTTTTTTTTTTATTAAGAAACGTAAAAAATATTTAAAAAGCAATTTTCTTATGTCAAAAGACCTGCTCGTTCAGAATCTAAGGTCAGATTTTCAAAATTTTTAGAACAAAATTCATTATGGCCGACTTGAGTTGACTAAAGTTACAATAGTGTATATGGAACTTTTTTTTAATGAAAGAATGGACCATTGATTTAGATTTATTTGTATACTAGAAAATAGTAACATAAAAATAAATATAAAGGTTAGTAACAATTATATCTATTTCTGATGGCGGAAACAATATAGCGACGAAAATGCGAAATTAAGATAAAATAAAAAAATCGAATACTCAGATTGGCCATTCATTTTTTATGTTTTCAAAGTAGCTGAAGTTAAAGATGTTATATTTTCATTTCTTTTAATGAAAATTTCAATATGGTGATCATGAAAATGCGGAGAATAAGTAGGATTTTTGAGATATTCTAACCCAAAGTGCAAACTTTTATTGATTTTTAAATATTTTTTGCTTCTTAATAAAAAAACACAATATTTTAATATACACGTGTCCCTAATGGATTTTCAGGTATAGGAGAAATCACAAACAAGAACATTTCAAAATGCGATATTTCAGCGAAAAAAAAAAAATATTTGAGCAAATTTAACGGTATTTGAAAGATGAAGACTTGCACTATAAGATTCCACACGTTTTTTGAGAAAAAAAAATCGCGGTGCTGCATAACCTCAAATATGTCAATAAACAGTGTTTTTTGGCACTTTTAAGTTAGAATATCTCAAAAACTGACGTGACAGAGCAATTTTGATTTGTTTTCAGCGGGAAAAATTACTTCGAAAACAACTATTCACTGTCCAGGGGCACAAAATTTTCATAATTTTGCAGAGTAGCAGACATTAAAGTCGCAAATAACACAAATACTCTTACGTAAGTACTCTAAAATATTGAAAGTGCATTGGATGCCGCGAATATTGGTTAACAACTTGTTTAAGTAAAATCGCTGCCTTTAAGGAACTGCATTGAGCAACAACTGAATGCAGCAGCCATTGTGTTGACACGTACCAGCTATTTCATGAATGCTATGGTAGCATTTCGACCCACGACATCGGTTTCTTACGTTAATTATGGAAGACACAACAATTGGTTAAAAATCGGATTTATCTTTATTAAACTTGATCAAAGTAGATACAGCTAAATGCAACAACATTATGCTGAAATATTTATGTCACGAATTTTGTAGGATTTTAAAAAAATGCAGACAGAAAATTTAAAATGTAATAATAACCAAATCATAATAGAGACGTTATGTTACAAGGTCTACATAATATTAGTACGTAAAATGCATTATTTGCTCAATTCTACTAAGATTATAAAATTCTTACGTAAATGGAGTATTTTGAGCCACAAACTTTCACAGAAAATCGTAAATAGGTAGGTGAAAAAGTATTCACTAGTCCAATGAAGATTTTCGTTGCTTCAGTATCGACAACCTGATTCTGTTTGTTAACCATTCTGCGTCAAGAAAATATTACGTCATCAAACAAACAGTAATTCTGATTATAAACTGTGTATCTACTAGCATCCTGTTCATCATTATCTCACGGAATTGATGATCTTTTTTCATTATTTCAAAGTCGCATAATCAAAGATTTATTTACAAAATTGTCAGCGGCAAGTTGTCTAGTTGGTTTACATGGATTTTCTCTTCATCTAATTATTTTTCCTCATCAAATCAAAGAGTTCTTTCTGGTTTTTGAATATTTTTGACAACACAAAAACACCTCGAGACACCTCTTGAGTTTACCAGATATTAATACTATTTTACATTTTCAGAATTAATTTTCTGTTATTAATTGGCAAATGTTAAAAGAAAAACTATACTGCTGAAAATGAGAATTAAACGGACGACTCCCTTGTCCCGCATGACCCTCTTTATAATTTAACATTTTTGGGGGTTGTCATAATTCAAAGTCGAGAAAATATTTTCATGTTAAAAAGTGGCAGTTTCAAAGCAAAAATCGACCTCTGAACCTCTCTCGGGTTCAATTTAATACAATCACGCTTCAAACGAATTTACTCCGTACATATAATTACATATGGACCTCACTGTACACGTTCAGTACTTTAATTGTCATTCAAGAGTTTGGCGGTAAAACAAAAGATACGCAGAATGTAAATTACCGAATTCTAATTTTCGTCTTCCCACGCTATTGAACCGTACATCTGGGGCATATCGAACAATTATTTGCTTATTTGTAAGGATCCATTCACGACGTTCCTCCTACCATATTTACTTATACGAAACTTAATCTTTTAGTTAGTTTGACAATGTTTGGAAACTATTAAATCACATCCCATTCTGTATATCTTCTGTGTGCGATTTCCCAATGGAAAACCGATAATAAGATGCGCTTGTTGCCGGGATTGTACCTGTCGTCTTACACAAACTGGAAACGTCTAGAACTCGGCGCGGACTGTACCAGGAACAGTATGGAAGGGCTAACTAACATCAGTCAGTATGGAAATCAGTGTGTGTGCTCGGTCCAGGGATGTGTTATATAAAGGGGATGCTATATACGTTCAATGACTCGCAAACCAATGTGTTTATTTCACTCGCTCTAGCAGTGGTGTGCACATAAATATTGATATTTTCTACTAGTACTTTTATGTGCTGTTTACTTCTGAAAATCGTTTTAGGACGAACTTTGACATTGTGTTTTTTTATTCTAAAAAACTTGAGTTTTGCCAGAATGAAGAACTGTATCAATTATATTAATCCATACATTTTTTTAATATACCATTCTAGATAATATTGTTTTTCAATATTATTTTATTCTAACTAAACTCTTATTTAATAAGTATTTTCTTCTGACTACTTAATTTTTTTTCTGGGATTTTAAAATTATTGTTGAAGGTAACTGAAAAAAATACTGTTTATAGTTTTTCATTTCTAATTCTTTTGCTTTAAGATTCCCTTGCAAGGGTATTTTTTGAGGACGAAACTCTTTTTACCATAATTTTTTTTAATTTTTTTAATTTCCTACATTAGGGATTAATGGCATTTTAGCAATTCTTAATTTTTCAATATTTTACTTTTTACTATACCTATATCTACTAAAATTATATAGCTTTCTATTTAGCACTGCTTGGGTTTAGGTTTTAATAACTAGTTATATAGAGTCCTAGAAAAAAATAAAAATTGAAAAGCTGATTTGGAAACTGTTTGGCTTCGAAAAAATTTAATGTTGCCATTACATATATTTTGTTACTATATTGGTTGTCGATTATTGTATTAGCAGTACCACTGAATGCATAAAATAATAACTTTCTGTAACTGATAATTCCAACGATCTATTACAGAGTTATAACTATCTTCTCAAAATTTTCCATGTTTTTATACCTGATTTTTTAAGAGAGTTTTTTAAGGTTAAACACATCTTTATAGAGGGTGGCCCATAATTCATGCAATATTTGAATTTGGCGCCATTTGTGCGGTAAAATGTTGGAAATGAAAAGAAGAAAACAGTTTGACAGCTGACAGTTTAGGGTTAGTAAAAATGAAACATTACACGAAAGAACAACGCGTTTTCATTGTTGAAAGTTTGATATATGATCGGAATATTAATTCCACTTCGTCAATTGTGAAGAGAGTAATTGAAAAATTCAGGGAGATTAGATCAATTGGGGACGCTAAACACACTGGCCGTCCAATAAATAACAAGCCGTTCAAAAGATAATATCGAAGCAGGGCGCAAAATGGAGTGTTGGCAAAATCCAGGAACATTGATTCGGCGTCCTAGACAAGAATTGCCTCTACAGCGTATACGCACTAAATATCTGCGTCTCCATGCTTACAAAGTTCAATTGACATAAGAACCGCAACCTGATGACCACGCACAGCGAAGAGAGTGCGTTGAATTGATTACACTGGGGAACAGCTGTTTTGGTGCCGAGGGGTTTTTGGCCGGTTCCCTTTCCCGTTGGGGGCCCCCCCCCCCCAAACCCCTTCCCCTTTCCCCCCCCCCCCCCCCCTTCCACAAACCCCAATTCCCGGAAAAAGGGGCCCCCGTTTTTCCCCCCCCCCCCCCCCGTACCCAAACAAAAAAACCCCCCTTTTTTTTTTTTTCCCCCCCCCCCCCCCCCCCCCCCCCCCCCCCCCCCCCCCCAAAAAACCACCCAAAAAACCCCCCCCCCCCCCCCCCCCCCCCCCCCCCCCCCCCCCCCCCCCCCCCCCCCCCCTCTTTCCCCCCCCCCCCCCCCCCCCCCCCCCCCCCCCCCCCCCCCCCCCCCCCCCCCCCCCCCCCCCCCCCCCCCCCCCCCCCCCCCCCTTTTTTCCCCCCCCCCCCCCCCCCCCCCCCCCCCCCCCCCCCCCCCCCCCCCCCCCCCCCCCCCCCCCCCCGGCCCCCCGCTTTTTCCCCCCTTCCCCCCCCCCCCCCCCCCCCCCCCCCCCCCCCCCCCCCCCCCCCCCCCCCCCCCCCCCCCCCCTTTTTTCCCCCCCTTTTCCCCCCCCCCCCCCCCCCCCCCCCCCCCCCCCCCCCCCCCCCCCCCCCCCCCCCCCCCCCCCCTTTTTTTTTCGCGGGGGCGGTTCTTTTTTTCCTTTTTTTTTTCGCCCCCCCCCCCCCCCCCCCCCCCCCCCCCCTCCCCCCCCCCCCCCCCCTCTTCCCCCCCCCCCCCCTTCCCCTCCCCCCCCCCCCCCCCCCCCTTCCCTTTCTTCTTTCCTCCCCCCCCCCCCCCTTTTTTTGGGGGGGGGGGGGTTTTTTCTTTTTTCTCCCCCCCCCCCCCTCCTTCCCCTTCCCCCCCCCCCCCCCCCCCCCCCCCCCCCCCCCCCTCCTCTCCCCCCCCCCGCGGTGTGGCCCCCCCCCCCCCCCCCCCCCCCCCCCGCCCACTTGTTTTTTTTTCCCCCCTTCCCCCCCCCCCCCCCCCTCCCCCCCTTCCCCTCTTCCCCCCCTCCCCCCCTCCCCTCCGTCTTCCTCCTCCTCCTCTCCTCCTCCTCTTTTTTTTTTTTTTTTTTTTTTTTTTTTTGTCTTTGTGTTTGGGTTTTTTTTTCCTTTTCCTTTTTTTTTTTTCTTTTTTTTTTTCTCTCTTGTCTCCCTTCCCTTCCCCCCCCCCCCCCCCCGCCCCCCCTCTTTTCTCTTTCCCTTTCCTTTTTTCCCCCCCCCCCCCCCCCTCCCCCCCCCTCCTCTTTTTTTTTTTTTTGTTTTTTTTTGTTGTTGTTGTTTTTTTTTCTCTTTTTTTTTTTTTTTTTTTGTTTTTTTGCTTTTCTTTTTTTTTTTTTTTTTTCCTTCCCTTCTTTCCCCGCCCTCCTTTTCTTTCTCTTTTTTTTTTTTGTGTTGTTTTTCTGTTTTTTTTTTTTTGTTTTGTTGTTGTGTTGTGGTTTCTTTTCTTCCCCCCTCCCCTTCCCTTCCTGCCCCCCTGGCCTGGGGGGGGGGGTCGGGGGGTTTTGTTTGTTCTTTGTGTGCCTTTGGTGTGTTTGGGTTGCCTGCTTTCTCCTGCGTGGGGGGGGGTGTGGGGGTCTTGTTTGGTTTGGTTTGGGTTGGGTTGTTTGTTGTGGTTTTTTTTCCTTCTCTTTTTTTTTTTTTTTTTTTTAAAAAAACTTTGTGGTTGTTTTTTTTCTTCCCCGCCCCCCCCCTCTCCTTTGCTCCTTTCCCCCCCCCCCTCTCCCCTCTTTCTTTTTCTTCCCCGCCGCCCCTCCCTTTCCCTCCCCCCCCCCCCCTCCCCCCACCCTCTTTTTTTTTGGGGGGGGGGGTTTTTTTTTTTTAAAAATAGTTTGAATATAGTTAAATCCTTTTTTTTTTTTCCCTGATTATTGAACAACAAGCGAATGCTAATTTCGAGCAAAATCATCCTAAGCGAAGAAGCTCATTTTCACCTTGATGGCTTCGTTAATCGTCAAAATTGCCGCATTTGGAGTTCAGAGAACCCACATGTGATTGTCGAAAAACAAATGCATCTACAACGTCTCACTGTTTGGTGCGGATTTTGGGCTGGAGGCGTCATTGGATCATACTTCCTCGAAAGTGAGACTGGTCAAGCAGTTACTGTAATTGGTGCTCGATATCGCGATATGATAACCGAGTTATTTCTGCCTAAATTGGATGACATTAATGTGGACGACATGTGGTGTCAACAAGATGGTGTGACATGCCATATAACCCGTGAAACGATCCAATTACTGCGTGAGACATTTTCTGGTCGTGTACTCTCTCGTTTCGGTGATCAGAATTGGTCCCCTAGATCATGTAATTTAATACCATTGGATTTCTTTCTATGGGGTCAAAGGTCTATGTCAACAAGCTCACATCCACCCGTGCATTGACGGTGGAGATTCAACGCTGCAACAACGAAATTCAGCCACATTTATGCAAAATGGTCAAGGAAAATTTCGACAAAAGATTGCGTATGTGCCAGCAAAGCCGTGGAGAAATTTTGGGACACCCTTTATAGTATTTTGACTATTCTTAGTCTGAATGTATTTTTGTAAATCTATAAGCTTCCGTTATTAGTGAGCTTCTGTGATGAATCATCACAAAGTTATGAAATAAACAGTTGGTTACGATGGCCTGACAGTATCAAACGTACGATAGATATATTCCATAATAGACGTACGCCAATGGTCCTCCTTTAAGCACCAGTCGGTCATATTAGATACCAATGCCATATCGCCAGAAACTAGATTAGTAAACAATTTCTGGAGCATATCCAAAGACGGACACATGAACATGACTTTGTGCACATGATAGCCTTCAGATTTATGTAACAAAGTTCATCAATTTTAGAACGGAAGTTTATGGTACGTTGTTAAGTTAAACTAGAGGAAATTAACTCTAATAATAGCAAACAAGCAATACTTACAAATGAAGGACTTAGGTAACGTATCTATACCTATTGAGGCTAATTTGTTGGAAAAAATGAGGCAATAAAAATATTATACCTACGTATCCACAGTAGGACATATGTACATAAAGGAAAAAATCATGGATTCGACCCATGAAAGAAAATAACGAAGCAACTGCAGACAGTTTCCTTTAAAGCATTGAAATAACTGTGCTATACTTCACACTCGTTTTATTTTAAAATAAGTTGTTTGTCGTAGTAAAAGTTACTCGCTATACTTCAGAAACAAACCTTGCTGTTTCTTTATTAATGATAACAAGTATTGTATTTTTTACAATATCTACACCTGTAAACATCAAAATGATTATGGACTGTCAGAAACAAAGAACCCGAGTTAATATCAAATGAATAGAGAACTGAATGAAAAATGATACATGAATGGAATGAAAATTAGTTAAGCTTAAGTATACAAGAGGAAACATTCGTTGATTAGATTCCAGGTAGGATAATAAGGTGGGCAACGTTGATTTCTTGAAAACATTGAACTAACTAAATAATATTGGTTATACATTTATTTAACTTCTTGGATGATACCAGTTACTTCTATCTACTACCAGAATCATATATTTTGCAATACTTAAAGCTCGTTTAATTCAAGAGTTGTTCATTTATACATAGTGTTTATAACAGAAGTAAAGCTAATTGTTGGACATAATACCAGTTAATCATTATACTTCAGAAAGGAACATTGCGGCTTCTTTGTTGAAGATAACCCATGTTCTGTTTTTTGCACTTCAGTATTCTAGTAATCATCAAAAAGGTTATGGACTATCAGAAAAAACAAACATCGGGTCAATACTAAATGAACAGAAAACTGAAGGGAAAATGATACGGAATTGGAATAGAAATGATTTAAACTTAAGTATACAACGAGAAAAATTCGTGGATTAGATTTCAGGAAGAATAACAACGTGGACAACGTTGATTCCTTGAAAACATTGAACTAACTGTTCCATATTTATTTAACTTCTTAGATGATACCAATTACTTCTACAACTACCAGAATCATATATTTTACCATACTTAAACCCCGTTTTATTCAAGAGTTAGGTAAGTTACACAAATGTATGGTATTTACGGTATCATCATGGCGAACACAGGCCGTCATCAGACCGATTCCGAGCTGAACAAAACCGACTATGCCATAACTAGCCGCGGAGGTTAGAATATTGATAAAAGTAATTGTTTGATAATGGTAGACGATGCAAACGGTCGTGAGCAATCACTACAATTTGCGGATATACGGGCGAAAAGGCCGAGGCCTTATCGGCGTCGATTTTTAAGCCGTCCGGTGTTGCGGAGGTATTAAAAAAATTAACGAGTACTCGGGACTTATCTCGCCGAGCTGTCATGCATGTTGCCGAGTCCGCGCCATTAATTTCGAACATGTTTATTTAATGCGTCCACTTATCAGCCGCTATTAATCTGGGAACGCACTCTTCCGTCTTATGGCGTAACATTTATATTATATTTTCCAATCTGCGATATCCGAGGTTCTCAGACACTTCCAGTTAAATGAGGTACAGGATGATCATTTTGAACACAGTAGCGAAGAGTGGCGGCCAGTGGAATTTGAAATTCAAATTCTCGTATTTCCGTAAAGCAGCATGGGAGCCAGACCAGATTTTAGGAGATTATTACAAGACCCAAATGAAGGGTTAGAACTGCAAAACAATTCAAATGAAAATGTACTTTTATTTCATGTAAACACTTTGTTTCTGAGATTTTCCAATTGCTGTTACTTTAAGAAAAATTAAAATATTTCAAAAACCATAGGGATAGAAAAAATATTTCATATTTTACAGATTGTCTAGTAATATCCAGGGCCCGGAAATGTGTGCATCAACGCAGGGCTCGGAACAATAAAAGTCTGCGATAATGAAAGATAAACCGTATTTTTTAAGCGCCTTGTACATTATATACACATTGTATTTCGTTATCGTGCTTGCTACTTACGGCATTGACTAACACTCTCCAGAGCCCGCGTAATGCCGCGTATACGCAGTAGTACGCTATCCCCATTCCAGTCGTCGCGGGAACGCGGGAGACTTATGGAATTTTACACTCGGGAACGCAAGCATTCCGAAGCCTTAAAATCGGAGTGACCCATGAAGCTGAATTATGGGACCCATGCTTTACATAAATAGTGTGCAACATAAAAATAAGGGTATGCCCTTATAAAAAAGAGGGCATTCCCAAATTATAAAAGAGAATATGCCCTTGAGAACTCAGTTTATGTTCGACTTACTTTAAATGCTAAGTACGTGTAATAAACCCTTGAGTGTAGTCCATAAACATCCATTTCGTGAGTTCTAACAAATACGTTCCAGAGATGTCGTTATAATATATGCCGTTAACTATATACCAACTGTACGCATTGACTTATAAAGCGGATTAAAAGTGCATTAAAAAAATACACAGCTATGGTTATGCATTGACGAGACATTTCCAGCTAATAAAAGCTGTGATTTTACAATTCAATCTTACCGGAGCTGCAGCTATTATGAGAGCCATACCAAATTTCAAGGTGTATCCGTTGAAACAGCTTTAACAACTATTCATAGTAACTATAAAGGTTTGTCACAAAGAACAAACAAATGACTTTAACAAGTTCAAACTTGTACTGAAGGTGCATTACATGTTATAACCTACCGCCCTTCCACGGCCCGTCTTGTTTTTCTTTTAGGCATCCACGTATCTCCTAGGTGAGAGGAAGAGCGGTAATGGAGATGAGTACAAGTTTTTTTAGAGTTCTGTACACTGCGTTATTACGGAAATTTATGTTAAAATATTTTATTTGAACTATTTTCACTACTTACCTCCTTCAACTCCCCTCAACCCACCAAAACCACCCCAAAACCGCTAAAAACAGATAATTTTCGGTTTTGATCAGATCCCGAATCTCATTTTTTCTAGTTTATAAGTGTTTTCAGGCAGAAAACAAAAATGAGCTATTTTTAGCAGTTTAAGGGTTGTTTTTATTTTTTAGGGGTGAAAAGAGACAATTTTCCAGTCAGATTGATGTACTGAATACCTCTTTTACTATTTTTGAACATGTTTTAATCATTTTACCTGGATCAAAAAAATCCTTCTATTAAAGTCCAAAGATATGGGCTATAGCAGTTTACAAGTTTTTTTATATATATATATATATATATATATATATATATATATATATATATATATATATTATATATCATATTTACATTAAATCATTTTTTATGGGTTTCAAGCGTTCCCAAGATACACACGAGATCAGCAATTTTTAGGAATCGGAAATAAGACATTTGGGGGTAGTTTTTATATTTTTTTAGTTCCCCCCGAGCAGCCAAAAATCGGCAATTTTTAACATTGTCCTTTCAAGTTGATAACTTAACGCGTACATATATATTTTAAGTGTCATCGAACTATACTTCTAAACCACTATGTAGATATGGAAGTAATATGCAGTGAATTTACCTCAAGGGACTTTACAAACTGGAAGAAGGTCATGGAAATTTTAGTTTACCACTTGCCTATATCTCTTTGCGAATCAATTGCTTGTAACCATGTTTTTGTATTTTTGAAGACTGGAGCTCGTATGGATTTCTTCCCATATCCCTCGTTCCATCCGGTATAACTATAATCAATCGCACGGTCATCGTTAATAGAAAGATGCGCGCGTGAAGCATTGAAAAAAAAAACGAAAGTTAAAAGTGAAATACGCCCATTGGAACGAGAAAGACGCTCAGGAAATTTTCACCCCATATATAGCGATAGCGGATCCGCCGTAATACGTAAGGACTTAAATAAGTGCCTATTAGTTCCATCTTAGGCCCATTATCGACCTCGCACCTCCAGCTCGGCCCCTCGGGGGTCACTCGCGCTTCGCGACTAGCCTATTATTATTATTACATGGCGCGTTAAAGTCTGCTCGCTCTGGTATTTCGCTCGTTTAGATAAATCATTTTTTACGTAGGGTTGAACGATGCACAGCTTGACCAAATCCGTAGAAGTCGGGCTGCATTTTTTTTCTTTTGAAGGATTACACTGGCCGACAAAATTAAAAAGTGTCGTATCTTTTGGATATGACCTTTCAACTGCCATGTATTTTTGTATGCTGAATCTGAATTTGATATTAAAAAAAAAACGTCCACCGTTTTGCGTAAAAGACGATTTTGAATGACAGAAAGGGATCATTCTATCTGTATCTACTGGAGACGATTCTGGAATATAGTGGTAGGGTAATAGCAGTGGCGGCTGGTGATAAAGGGCACAGGGGCACGTGCCCAGCCCAAATTTCAATAGAAAATATTTCTTTTGTGTTAATTTACTATAAATTACTGTTACAATAATATCAATTAATTGTATGCGACAAACTATTCATATTCTAATTATTATTCCTTTTATACCACAAATAATGATTTTTTTCACATATGTATGACAAATGTGAAAAAAATCGTTCGAAAATCAGCTGAACGGGTCACACTTGTTGAGTGACCTAATTTGTGATTGTTTATTTTCTTCGCTGAGAAGTGTGTTTTTACTGTTTTTGATTGTGAAACGTTTCAAAATGAATTCGGTGGACTTTTTATTGACATATAATAATTGATAAAGATATTACATACGAGATCCGAACGGAAATTAAACGGTTAGGAAGGCTGATACCCGATTTGATTATTTCCAAAACAGACGTAGGAAAATCGCGAATTTATTCACGAAATTTTAATAGTAGTGTCTACGACGGATTTAAGTGGTTATGTGTCCTAAAAGAAACAAACTGTTTTGTTTTATTTGTTTAGTGATGGGTGGCAACCAAAGTGCATGGCCTCAAGAAGGGGTGAGTGATTTAAAACATTTAAATGAACGAGCTAAGAAACATGCTAGCTACAATGAAAAACATTTACATAACATCTTAGATTTTAGTGTGTTGGGAAAGGTATACAACAACAGGCAATAACAAACAAAAAGGCAACAGCTTGATAGTGCTTATCGTGAAAATATAAGACGTCACAATGAAAATGTGGATAAAAACAGACATATTTTAAATCAAATAATTGATTGTATTAAATTTTGTGAATAAAATCCGGGACTTTAATGAAAAGGCGATTAACAATAAGGACAGGCCCGTCCTTGTTTTTGTGAACAATAAGGACAGGCGAGCTGATTTCCTCTGCAAATAACGGTAAGATACCTATATCAATTTTTTTTTCACATGTTGCCACCCATTATTTTATATATTTAAGCCCTCAATATGCGTGACTAAATATTATTTCAAAAAGCTACCAAATCCCAAAAATTATTCTTGTGAAAGTCTATATTTTTTGTATAAAAGAATCTTTCATTGAAATCCTGAAGTGTCGGTAAAACGCATGACCTTGAAAATTTTAAAAATTTTCGCCTGCGGCGCCATTGGTAGCTAATAAGTAATCCCACTGATACACCCTGTGCCCACCCGTGTAACACACCCACTAGCCGCCACTGGGTAATAGTAATGCGTCATGCAAATTGAGAAGTTATTTTCATTGTTTTTTTTATTTGTTGAGGCCAAATTTCGTACAATAAAATATAAGAAAATGTATCACAGAGTCACATTTGCAAAGGAAAATGGACTACTAGTGACATAATCACGTTTCGTGTCATTTATTTCGTTCAATTTATGTCAATCTGTCTGTCTGTTTTAATTTTAATTTTCAATCAATTTTTTTCAAGATCCTAAAGCCTTGAGACCGCAACAAGGTGTCCACCATCCTCGGAGTTGCGGGTCATGCCATTGAGAGAAACTCTTTTATTTACTCATACCATACGTCACATTTACAGTCCCTTGGATATCAGAATCTATAAGGGATAATAGGTCGGATCTAAAACACGGAAACATCCTTTTTTTTCTTTATAGGTAGTGTAGCACCATAGCTTCAACTTAAAGACTCTGTCAGCTGCGAAACAAACCTGATTCTGTGCATTTCATATCATCTGTTAAGTGAGCTACTTCGGAATCCTGACGCAGATATACGTTCTAACTTGAATAAGTATATTTTTTGCTACAGAATGTGGATAGAACATGTCATGGATCATTACAGCGGACACATATATACATCATGAATATCCCACTAATACAACTAAAATTTTGAAGTCGAACATGTTAACATGTCAAGGAATATTAATAATGACACCCTGTGTAAGGAATTTCTCATGGATTTATCACAATACTGAGAGCTTTCAAAGACATGAGGCTTAATAAAATGACATGACACGGAGTTCTTGGCATCTGTAGCCCAATTTTCCTCTGCACCTGTAATTGAGATTCATTTTCTCGTTTGAACTTCGAATTCAACATTATTATGTTATAACCACAACGTCAGCTTTTAGAGCCATGAGGCCCGATAAAATGACACGAAATGTGATTTTTGCCACTTGTAATCCTTTTTTTCTGTATCTGTGATTCAGATACATTTTTTGTATGAAATTTGGCTTCAACATATCAAAAGAACAATGGAAAAAACTTCTTAATTGGCATGACACATTACTGTTACCCTACCACTATGTCCCAGAATCGTCTCCAGCGGATATAGGTAGAATATTCCCTTTTTGTCGCTCAAAATCTTTTACGCAAAATCTGCACGGTGGACGTATTTCTTAATATTAAAATCAGTTTTAACATGCAAAAATATATGTGGATTGAAGGGTCTTATCCAAAATACAACATCTTTGAATTTTGTCGGCCAGTGTTACGATATTTTCGATTTACATACATACATTCGAAAATATACCTACTGAGGAACAGAAAATGCAACGCTGTGCAAAAAGTGTTTTCTTGTATTTATTTTATAATTAATATATAATGAATTTATAATTTGTGTGTACATCTCGACGACATTTGGGAATTATAAAATTTTATTCAAGTATTCTGCTCACATTTAATACAAAAAAATTAGTTGGCCCACCGCGATTATTGTAACGCACTCCGACTCTACATGGCATGATCTGAATTAGATGATCTATGACCTCTTATACCTACATAGGTGTTCAATGCGCGTTGTATGTCAAGTTCAACTTCAAGTTCGTTGCTGCAAATGCTGCTGGAGGCTGAGGCAATCTTTAAATCGATCGATATAATCCCATAGTAGTACTATAGGTGATACATCAGGCGACTTTGAAGACCAATTGAATGTCACTATGCTAGAGTCTCCTAAAAACTTTTATATAATACTAGCGACCCGCCCCGGCTTCGCACGGGTGCAATGCTGATACTAAATATAAAAAATGGTTATTGTGGGTTATCCCTAAGAGATAGACATATACCATCGCGGACTTTTTTGTAGACCTCTTTTAAGGTGTACAATACTGTAGTACATTATTTTGATCTATCTCGTAGGGTTCAGCCAGCGTTTGCAATGTAAGCGGAAAAAATGTGTTTATTTACGACATCACATTAGAAACCTCTAAAATTATCAGTGTTTCTCTACTATATTATGCATGTATTATACATATAAACCTTCCTCTTGAATCACTCCATCTATTAAAAAAAACCGCATCAAAATCCGTTGCGTAGTTTTAAAGATCTAAGCATACATAGGTAGTAGATAGATAGGGACAGAGAGCGGGAAGCGAGTTTGTTTTATACTATGTTATGATATAAAAGCATATACTCGTATATACACGTAGCCTTCCACGCCTGAAGTAATGGAAGGATCTCTCAACCCTAAGGCGACTTCTACATCTTTCTACATCTACATAATTTTTCTACATCTATCATGACCAAAATCCAGGTTCACCACAGAAGCTAGTATGAAACAATAGTGAACTAGAGTCCATACCATTCTAATTGACGAGCCTGGTGGTTGACTGTAAGAGGAAGCATCCCAAAAAGCGATAAGCATGCATCTCCATCGTAAGTATGTATCGATTAAGAGTCATATTTGAAACCGCTTTGCCTGTGGAAGCAAAAAAAGTATCACGCAACTGGATATGTATATGTCGGTTTTCGAATTCGCATGGTGGGAGACGACGTGATACGGAATGCGCGAAAGCATCTAGGCATTCTAACACTTTTAACGCCACTAGAGAAATACTGTTTAACTGAAAAATCATACGAAAATTGACCTTATAGCGCTTACTTTTACACTTTTCTGCATTCGTATACCGAACCATCAAGATAAGTCAGCAGCATGATTATTAGTTTCTGTGAAGACAAGCTATACAATAAATAATTATATTTTTAGCTCGATAGAAGCCTGTATACTGGGTGTAATATCTTTTTTTTTCGTTCTCTGTTACGTCAGTTAATACTAGTAGAGTTTCTGATGAAGTCGTAGGATGTATTAGCATAGCTCTCAATTTTAGAAATCTGTAGGAAAAAAATATTGCCTAATCGATCGCTATATCCTAACTCGATTTTTTTGTTCTTACATATCTCAAAAAATCATTAATGCAAAAGTTATAAATGTGACTCGTCTCGGTACAATTTTTTTCTAGTCAGGATTCGATTTTTTTTACCGTCCCGTATTATTTTGGTAAGACAATAAATTCGCGGTTAAATAAACATTGCAGACAACGTTTTGTCGAAATATTGCCCCTCATCAAATCAGTACACCTTTAATTGGATATAAAAAAGTGAAGATTAGACAGTAGAACCTACCCTAAATATTTAGGATATATTCATAGTTAATATTCTAGATTTAAATAAAAAGTGTAAATTATGTTCACAATTGGGACTCGACGCGCGGTAACTTGACTGCACAACACGGCAGGTAGGTTATATTCCGGGTTAAAATGTTATTTGATTGAGCTACAATTGTACTATATAGAGGAGTTGACGATGTACTTTATTAACGATGTACTTTGTTAATATATTAGTATTATAGTCGCGTTAAGACCGGTCCTGGAATTATTATTATGGGCTCTACTCATTAAACTATAACAATCTCATAACATTAAACTGTACAATGGTAGGAGTATTTTATTTTTTAAGCTAATGTAGAACCAGTCGTTCTGCATAACCTTTATGGATATCTCGAAACGCGTATACGCTTTAAAACAGGCTGATTTTTTATCAGTTCGAAGCAATTTCTTGGTGGCAAGGCCTCTCCTATTTTGGGTTTGTGTAAATGTGTAGTAAAAAAATGTGTAGAAATTAATAATATGTGCAAAGAATTAGTATAAACTACACTATTAAAAATGTCTATGGCAATTTTACAAAAAAAAGCGTTTTTATAAAAAGTATTTTGGCAAAGCAGTTTTGTATTTATTAAATCAGGAGTTGTAATTTTACAAATCATTTTTTACTGTTTTTGTTTTGGAAAATTACAAAAAAAAAGTACTAATATAACTAAACAGATAATAAAATAAGGTTAGTAATTTTATATGACGAACATTATAATTTTACAATTCAATTTAGTTGGAAATCGTTTGTAAAATGAGAATGTGTAACGTTGATAATATAATTCTTCAAATATCATGTATATTGGAGTGGGTACTGGAACCTTCGGCGTAGAAACAAAAAACTGGACGTCTTCCACGAAACACCGAACTACTACACTTTTCTCGACGCGCGTTTCGCCAACCAAGTTGGCATCTTCAGGAGAAGATTAAAACTAAAACTAAACAAAATAAAACTGATTAAAACAGTTTTAGTTTTAATCTTCTCCTGAAGATGCCAACTTGGTTGGCGAAACGCGCGTCGAGAAAAGTGTAGTAGTTCGGTGTTTCGTGGAAGACGTCCAGTTTTTTTTTTATCATGTATATTGTAAAATTTAATGTTTTGTAAACTTTTAATACATTTATTGTATAATATTAATTACAACATTTGTTTGTGATTTTGCTTAAAGTTCTAATAAATTGAATTGCAAATAATGCTTGTAAATCCAGAACGTTTTTCATTAGCAACTAACAAACTGTTTTGTAAAATTACAACACCTGTATGATCTATACATAAAATTTGTAAAATTACAACTCATTTTTGTGATTTTCTTTACATGTCTTGAAACTCTGAAATTACTTGAATTGTATAATAATTTTGCATTGGTATACATTGGTTTGTAATTTTACTAAACCACTGTTTTGTAAAAATATTGTAATTTCACAAAAACTTTTAACAGTATATCTATTGTTTAGTGCAATGAATTTATTACTAATTTATTTATATTTAAGGTACTGTAAATAAGAGGTTTAAAGTGAAGTGAAGTATGACTGTCATAAAATATCCATAACATGACTTTAAAGGCTTTTTGTATCACTTGTAGACATTCATATATCACTCTGTTTCTCTGGCTGTTTGTTTATTAATTATTTATTTATTATTTATTGCAGGATAAATACCGAATGTGTTTAGATGTCAACTTGGTTTTTGATATATATATATATATATATATATATATATATATATATATATATATAGGTACCTCATATTTTTATATACATTTTATTTATCATACCTCAAGTTTTCTTTCCGTCCAGTGTTTAAATTGTGCAAATTTTGATGAGTAAGAAATAGGTTATTTTAGATTTAAAATAAAACATTATTTTGATGAATGATTACAGTTTAATCACCTTTTTGACCGAAATTTCAAGGATTACATACCTTTTTTTTGTCAATTTAAATGAGAAATATTGGATGCAGAAGTGGAGGTTCCTTTTACAGCGTCTTTCCTTTTTATTTTTTACATAATAATCTCAAAATGATAAATCTAAAAAAAATGATATGATAAAAATAAAATCAATATCTTTAGAGATATCCCGTACTGTTTCATTAACTCATATGTTTTAGAGCAGAACTACAGGAATTTAAAATAAAGATATTTTCAGAGGAAAAACAGGTTTCTTCAATTTTAAGACGGAATGTAGTGCTAGCGCAAAGTAGAGCGGATACAGTGTGTAGACCTCGCAGTAGATAATTGAGAGTGCGATAATCTTGGCCGCAATACGTTTACCGAGCTGGTAGGGCACAGGTTGGGTGAAAGAGATGCGAGTTAAAGTTAAGTGTAATAAGTAGTTGAGGTACAAGTGGAGGCTGTTACTTAGTTCGTAATAACGTTGTAATGTCGGATTTCTAGGTCGTGTAACGACGCTTCGGCACCATGCATCGAAGCTTTTTATAACGGCCCTTTCGTGGATCTGATGACGGTCGGGGCGAAGCGAGGAGAAATGTCCGATTTATGGATGATTTTTTAATTTCTAGTAGTAATTACATATTAAAACAAAATCAGATACGTTTTCTACACACTGAAACGTGATGCCAACGTGGTAGGCGAAAGAGCTTCGGATACCACCTAGTGTTTCGGTGTGTGAAGTTTTCTTTATGCAGGTTTCAGTTTCACTTCAGCAATTAAATCTGTTATCAACCGTAGATGTTATAAATGTTCTTAGTTTGACTAATTTCATCTTATGTTGTTCATTTGTTTTATTAACCTGGAGTATTCCATAATTTTCCTATTTCATTATATCTATCATATTTCTTTTACTAGGTTAGCTCTTCGCCTAAAAGTAAATATGTGTCCAGGTTGTTGTTACCAACATTACTTAAAAGCCACTGACAAAACTCCTCTACGGGGGTAATAGACTTCTCGAAGTTCCTTGTAACAAAGAAAAAAAACGACGTTTTCCACGAAACACCGAACTACTATACTTTTCTCGACGCGCGTTTCGCCAACTAAGTTGGCATCTTCAGGAGAAGATTAAAACTAAATTCTAGCTTACACACATGCACTATTTATACTAAATTTGTTGCCACGGTCCACTGAACCGTAACTGTCTTTGTTTATCAGAGCAAACAGTGGACTGGTGGGTATCGGACCATTGTCCTTATTCATACTACTGTTACACTTAATGATTTCTAAACTTTCAAAAGCATCCAACTGTCTACTGTTTGTTACATTTCTAATTAATTTTATATTGTTTATGTCTATCCTATGGTTGTTGTCAAAAGCGTGTTGGACAACACAAGATTTTTCTGTTCTGCCATATTTCAAATGAGCCAGTGAGTGTTCTTTAAAACTAGTCAAAATAGATCTTTTTGTTTGCCCAATATACTTTTGATCACAATCTTTATACTTATTTCGTATATTCCTGACTTTTCGTTATTGTCGATTTTGTCTTTGGGGTTACCCAAAAGCGTCTGTAGTTTATTTTTAGAATTATAAACCAAATTGATATTAATATTTTTAAAAATTTTATCTAGTGCCCGGGTGAATTTAGGTTCATATGGTAACGAAGCAAATTTCGAATGGTCAGTATTTCTACGAAAAGTCGTGGAATTGTACAGGGTTCTCTTAAATTTATGCTTCCTTATTAACTTATCTATTAAATGGACTGAGTAACCGTTATTCTTAGCTATATTCTTAATTAATTGTTTCTCATGTTCAAACCTCACTTTACTGAGCGGGAAATTTAACAAACGGTGAAATAGAAAATTAAAACTTGCAATTTTATGTTGAAAATGGTGGTGTGAATCGTTGGGAATATATCTAAGAGTCGCGGTTTCTTTCCTATATACATCTAAAAATGGTAGCTGTTCATTGTGTTCCATTTCATATGTCAATTTTATGGTAGGGAAACGGTTATTTAATTTAGCAACAAAATTATCTAAACTCATCGATTTAGTCTCAAATACTGCGAAGATATCGTCCACATACCTGAACCAGACTCTAGGGAAATACTCGAATTTATCTCTTACTTCTGTCTCAAATTTACTCACAAAGAGATTTGCAATGAAAGGCGACAAGGAGTTACCCATTGCAGTTCCCTCATGTTGTTGAAAATATTCACCATTATACTGAAAACAATTTTGATTCATACAAATACTAGTAAGCCGAATGTATTCCTTAATAATTTTATCGTCTAAACCATTTAATTCGAGTAATTCCCTGAGGTAGTCCAAAGTTTGCGGGATTGGGACACTTGGAAACAATGAACATACATCAAACGAGACCAAAATTTCACCTTCTTGCAATTGGATATTTTTGATATTGTCAATGAACTACTAGAATTTTTAACTGAAAAACTTGTTTGTGCAATAGGCAAATTTTCGAACTCGTTCGTTAACCATTTTGACAAATTATAAGTTGGGGATCCTATCTCTGAGACAATTGGTCTTACAGATTTTCCTGGTTTATGTATTTTAGGTAAACAATACAATTTAGGTATTACTGAATTTGACAATTGTAATTTTTGTCTCAGTGAAGGAGTAATAAGGTTGTTACATTCTTTTAAAGATTTTTTAACTTCCGTTGTCATTTTTGGCAAAGGATTTTTTCCTTGTAACAAGTTAAACGGTAGAGAAACAAGTGTAAGGCTTTTTAAAACAGTATGGTATCAACAGACATACCCACCGGTTAGCTACGACGGAACAGCACATAAGTTTTGAAAGCATCCTCGACGACCTCTACCATTCTTTGATTTCACACACCCTATTGAATAATGTAACGAAGAGAACACCTAAACCTGTTGTGACCCTTTAAAAAATACCTTTGTACCTTTGAACTGGAAAAGCCTAAGTGCGTGTTGAACGCACCTTACTTGATAATACCTCAATTTATGTGGTGCGTGATAAATATCTAATAAGACAGAGGTTCCAAATCCTCGGGAAGGAAAGGCCAAAACCTAATACAAAAGAGCTCTATCAAGGCTGTGAAATCTAATGAAAAATACCAAGTTGGATAAGTTGCTCTAGAACTAATCCGAGTGCTGTAACAATTGACTCTAGATGTGTGGTGAAACAAAAAAATGAGACTCCCTTTCATTATATTTTAATTAAGGATGAATTTAAGTTAAATGCAAAAATCTCTATAACTTGCAGAGGTCCTTAACCAATAATTTCTGTATACATACATATTATATTTGACTAAAACAATTTTTACGTTTTTACTTTATGTTTTTTTATTGAAATCTGTGAAATACACTTATGATTTATTATTATATTTAGCAACAACCATGTTACCTCCAACCAATGCCATATAGGACTACCGGGTGTGTAAATTAAGTAATGAGACTGGCAACGTAGCGCTCGATTTAGCAACACTGCAGAGACGGGACTTGGCAAAGCGGTAGGTTAACATGTATTACATCTTCAGTACAAGTTTGAACTTGTTGTAGTCATTAGTTTGTTCTTTGTGGCTGTTTTCGTAAACCGGTTTTTTTCTAGTGCGTCTTAAAAATGAGTGACATTAATTTTGAGCAAGGTGTGCTATCAGGTTTTGCTTCAGACTTGGACACAGCGCAACGGATGCATTTGCAAAACTTCAACACGCCTACAGAGACAGTGTTGTTTCGAGAGCCCAGGTTTTTCGGTGGTTTAAGGCATTCTCAGACGGAAGAGAGTCGATTGAATATGAACCACGCAGCGGAAGGCCTTTATCTTCAAGAACCAATGAAAGTGTCGATAGAATACGAGATATTGTGCGTTAAGACCGTCGGTTGATGACAAGAATGATTGGGGAAGAGTTAAATTTGAATCACACCACTCTGTATCAGATTTTGACTAACGAATTGGGGATGAGAAAAATCTGCGCAAAAATGGTTCCAAAAAAACCTTTCGCAGGAACAAAAGGACATCAGGAGAAACAACAGAAAGACACCCGGAAACCAAGCGCCAAAGCATGGACAACTCAAGCTCTCCAAGACCCAAAAAAGCAAGAATGATCAAGTCGAAGATCAAATTCATGCTGATTTGCTTTTTTTAATAGCCTGGGAATTGCCCACAAAGAGTTTGTGCCTCCAGGCCAAACAGTAACATACATCAACACTTTTACAGAGAGGTTCTTGAAAAACTTCGAAAATGGGTTATGCGTGTGAGACCAAACATCAAGAACAACTGGATGTTGAATCATGACAATGCGCCATGTCACACAGCCATTTCAATAAACGAGTTTTTAGTCAGTAAAAACATTCCTGTGGCTCCTTAGCCTGCTTATTCGCCTAACTTGTTAGGCCTAACTTGTTAGGCGTTAGTATTAGTCCTTGCGACTTTTTTTCTCTTCCCGAGATTGAAAAATCACCTCAAGGGACGTCATTTTAGGAACATTTTAGAAACATTCAAACGCCTGTAACCGACCAGCTGAAGGCTATTCCAGTATATTCCAGAGTTCTAGCACTGCTATGAAGAATGTAAGAAACGTCTCCAGCGCTGTGTGGCTTGCCAGGAAGTTATTTTGAAGAAGATAATACTGAATTGTAATTCTATTCGAATAAAAAAAATCAGTACCATTACTTAATTGACACATCTCGTATGTAATATTAATAAAATTGCATACACAGGTACATCTACTGGAAGCAGTATAAAATTCTTAAATATAAAATTCCAAAATGGAACCAGTGCGCTGATTTATGTTAATATTTTACATCGCAAAAGGAAAGAAAGCAGGAAGATATGCAAAGCATCCCGTTACGCACACGTTGCTAGAACGACCCCTAATTTAAATTTACACGCGTGTCCGATTTATTCGCGCTAATGTAAAACCAAATCTGTTGTGTGTAATCTAAATGACCGTATTCCCCCCTGTTTTTCCGTTACCTTTCCGCTCCAGGAGCATTTTTGCTAATCTGTTTAAACTTTTTCCGGTAATCCCTTGCCTTTTCCGTACGCGGAAAATTAATTTTACGTGAAGGGGTGATATGTTTCCACTTAAGCGGTTCAAGTCGAAACAGTGGCGTACGTTTCACACAGAAACGTTTTAGATTCCAACGATACGTACATGAGAGTAACAAAAGAATTAAATAAAGCAAGTAAAGTTAAATTTAAGGTTAAACGGAAATATAAGGAAATTGATTGTTGTAAACTATTGAATTTTGTTGTAGGTACTTTCAGTATCTATTGAATTTATTGTTGTCTTTAATATTTGAGGAACGAGTTTAATTGTGCTAAAGCCGCTTTAGTATTGTTTATAGCAAAAATTAAAATTTAATTAATTAATTATTAAAATTGTTAATACATTAATTAAAATTAATCAACATTAAGACAGTAACATCGACATGTGGAAAGTTGCACATGTTCCCAGACTTAACGTACATTGCACTAATATCGGTATCAAAAATGCTGAAAAAAGTTTCCACAAATCACGGTTTTAATAAGCTTTGTTTCATGCCTCTTCTACGGCACTACAAGAAAAGTTTTACTGAAGGAAAATTTTTCACATACTTGGAAAAGTTCTGCGCACATTATGTCTCTTATTTTTTTTTTCTAACCCCCGGGTTATAAAATATTATATATAAAATAATTGTATTAAATAAAAGTTCATTTTATAAAAATACCTCAAAAATAAATTATAATATCTTTGAGTCTAAAAATAATTAAGAGCAATGAAAAGTTAGTAATTTATAAAGTATATTGTAAATATTGTGAACAAAAATATATTAGTCAAGGAAAAAGCTTAATTCCAACGAGACTTAAAGAATATATATAGCTTATTTAAAATATAGAATAGAGAACTGAACAATTAAAACAGCTAAAATAATTAGTATTTATGCGTACGAGTATGTCTCAGTAGGGTCCGGAAACGTAGGGTCGGCACCAAGAAGACTAGAATAAGGAAACCGAGCTCGCGTGTTTTGGGCGGCACAAAATATGTCGAAAGATAAACTTATATGGCGGCAGACTATTACCTGCGCAAAGTTGGCAAAATAAAAAGTTAAATAGACAATACTGTTTTTAATGCACAACGCACTCAATGTGCAGTGCATACTAAAACAAGAAATTGCAGAGAAGCAAAATGCATAAAGAAATGTAAACGTTACATAAATTAACAACGCATACTTGATAATACGTACCGTTGGAACTGTAAACAAAGTTAGCTTGTTCCTACCAGGATCGAGACTCTTGCTCCCAAAATTTTTCACAGAGCACAATTTTACCATTTTGCTGGTTTTTACATTGTGAACACTGCATTTAAAAACACAAAAACCCATTGGGATTCGGCTACATTCAGGGTTAGACGCTCTGTTTACGAAACTTCCGAAGCTAAGAAATGCGCGCTCACAGCGCCGCTAATACCCTAGCGGATTTCGACGTCATTTGTGCCGTTCTCTCTGTACCTATTTTACGCGAGCTCGGTCTCTTTGTTCTAGTCTTCTTGGTCGGCACTATGATAACAACACAGGTCCACCAAAAAAATAAAAGTTGAGTGCTAGAAGGCAGATATGTGTATTCCCATGCATTTTGACCCACTGAACAACGAATCTGTTTTGCCCGAATGGCTCTTGTATTTTTCCTAACCTCAAAAAACACCTTAATAATGCCCGAAAAATCTCAAACAAGTAAATACAACGTTTAAATGAACTGACCACATTTCCAAAAGCATTTTGGAGCGCTGAGACTGAATCTGAGGTTAGAATAAAATTGGCCTATCGGTTATGAATTTTGACACAACCTTAAAAAACACCTTAAATATGCCAGAAATATTCCAACAAGTAAATAAAATAGTTAAATGAGCTGTTCACTATATCTGTATGTAATTTGGGGCGCTGAAACTAAATGTGAAGTCGGAATTAGCCGATCAGTAAAGAATAACACAACCTTAAAAAAAATACCAAAAAAATGCAAAAAAAATCCAAAACCAATACATAAATTGAAAACTTAAACCAATACTTTTAAACCCAACATAACCTGAGACAAGAACTTTAAACCAAAAACTTAAACCTAATTAAGATAAGAATTAAAAACTTAAGATAAGAACTATTAAATTCCTAAGGCAAGAACTATTAGGTAGGGTTTAGAGTTCTTGGTTTAGAAATCTTTGTGTAAAATTCCAGTCTTATAATATGTTACATTTAGGATTCTTGCCTTAAGATTTGTTAAATCTAGACTTCTTGAGTTAAAGTTCTTTGTGTAAAATGATTGTCTTGTTTTTAGTAAATTCGATGTTCTGAAATAAAAAAAATCAACGATAATCTAAAAATTATTTCTTACTATGTAAAATGTAACATATTCTGGGACAGTAACTTTACACTAAGAACCCTAAACCTTAATAGTTTTTGCCTTAGGAACTTAAGAGTCCTTGTCTTATTTACAATAAGTTTAAGTTTATTATTTAATGTTCTTGTCTCAGGTTAATAATTCTTAGTTTAAAGTTCTTAGTATAAAGCTCTTAAATTTTTTATTACAGCTTTAGATTTATTTGTTTCGGATTTTTAGTAGTTTTTTAGTTTTTTTTTTGAGGTTATGTCGAAATTCATTACTGATCGACTAATTCTAACCTCAGATTCAGTTTCAGCGCCCCGAATTACTAACATCACAGTGATCAGCTCTATTAAACTATAGACCGTATTTTTTAAGCGCCTTGTAAATTATATGCGTGCGTATTTCTTGCTCGTGCATACATACGACACCGACCGTGCCTGGCAATGCGTTGGGGCTTGTGTGTGAGCGGTAGTACGCCAGTCCCGATTCAGGAGCGGATTGGATAGTTAAACGTAGTTAAACATGCGTTATGGCAAACTTCCCCGACCCTAATCATAAGTTATGAGTCATCAATATAAAATATTTTTTAGTTTCACCAGTTTGAGCGATAATCAGTATATGCCAATATAAATTCAAAATACAGGAAATCCCCCCACTGTACCCGCCTCTGATCGATTTGGATTTTGCTTAGTCCACATATTAGCCGTACACGTTCGCAAGCGAGTCAACATTTAAATAATTAATTACATTTCTTTGAGTCGAAGCTTAAAAAACCCCTTTAAATCGCGATTAAATTAGGCGTACTCTGCATTTTAATTAAAAACACATAATGGGGCAGTAAACCGAATCGGGCAGTAATTGGCCGTAAGACAAACAGTATGAGGCACCCGAAAACGTAGACAACAATAGACTTTATGGACCCCGTGGTAAATCATTTTTTTAGCAGGATTTTGTACACATTAAGCCGAATTTACATGCTGCAAGTTTTTCTTGCTTGCAAGTGCTTGATTGCAAGTACATACTGAGGTGTGTAAATTAAGTAATAAGACTGTTTTTTTTTTTAGTGGTACAATTTAGTATTGCCTTCTTCAAAATAACTTTCTTGGGAAGCTACACAGCGCTGGAGACGGTTCTTCCATTCCTCATTGCAGTGTTAGAACTCATATACTCGAATAGCCTGGTCGGTTACAGCCATTTGAATGTTTTCTAGTGTCCCAAAATGACGTCATTTTTTAAATTTCTGGAAGAGCAAAAAGTCACGAGGACTCAAGTCAGGCGAATAAGCAGGCTGAGAAGGCAGGCTATCAAAAAAGCAAATCAGCCTACATTTGATTTGCAACTTGCTCATTCTTACTTTTTAGGGTATTAGAGAGTTTGAAGTATGCCATTCTATATTTTGACGTTGGTTTCCATGTTATGTTTTTAGTTTCCGGGTCGTACTCAAACACCCAGGTTTCATCACCAGTAATGACACGTTCCATAAAATGGGAATCATGTTCAATCGATTCCAAAAAGTAAAGAGACCTTTCTCTGTTGATGTCCTTTTGTTCCTGTGAAAGGTTTTTTGGAACCATTTTTGCGCAGATTTTTCTCATCCTCAATTCGTTAGTCAAAATCTGATGAAAAGTGGTGTGATTAAAATTTAACTCTTCCCCGATCATTATTGTCATCAACCGACGATCTGAACGTACAAGATCCCGTATTGTATCGACATTTTCATCGGTTGTTTAAGATGAAGGCCTTCCGCTGCGTGGTTCATCTTCAATCGACTATCTTCCTTCTGAGAATGCCTTAAACCACCGAAAAACCTGGGCTCTTGAAAAAATACCTTCTCCGTAGGTGTGTTTTGCAATTATAGTTTTTAAATTATTCTAATTAAAGTCACAAAGAGTAGATATAGCGTTGAATGTATTACAATGGTGATTTGCGCAAAAGATTAGTACGACTGAAAGTGCAATAAAAAATTACTATCGCTAGAATCATACAAGGAACCAACAAATTTAATTGACATAGAAGAGTCGCACGGTCAATATTGTTGTGTGTAAGATTATACAAAAATGTGATAGCAAGACAGTCTCTTCTCCCCTTAAATGAAATCATATTTAATATATTCAACAAAATATTATTATCTACCCCGCGAGGAGGATAGAAACCATTTTGAAAAAACAGAAATTTTAAATAATTTGTCTTTTTTTCACAAAGTTTTTCTCCTCCATTCCTCACAGTCCCAAACCGATTGAGGAAAATGTCCAGCTGACCATAATTTTTTTTATAATTTGGTATAGTTTTTGTAATTTGATTTATAGCTATAAAGTATTATAAGCAAAGAAAAAGTATTTACCCGTTCACCCCCAACTCTTAATTGATCGCTGTACCTGATTTAAGTATATACTTAAATATAAAGATAAGTTGATGTATTAAAGCGTTCTTAAATTAAAAATTTTTGAGACATTTTTTTAATTCATCAAATATTCTTATGCTTATTTTCAGTGTTCTCCTTTATTTCCCTTATTAGTTCAACATAATTTTCCTTAAGGGACGCGTACTCTAGGACCAAGATACATTTTTGTTTAATTTTTTCTTATGAACTTGACATGTCAGCTCACAAATGGAATACAGACGTCTACAACTGATATGTCAAATGAAAGTGGCAGTGACGTCAACAGCTTGCGAAAACTTATTAAGCGTTTTATCAAAAAATATGCTTAATTTTGAAACAATGTCCAAGCTAGAGATATTAGATATCAAAATATTATGATGAGCTTAATTCGAATTATACTAATGGCACGGGTTTAAGAGACACAGGGTGTACAAAATTGTAATTTTATTTACACCAGTAGTCTGCCAGTTTCATCTAGAAATAATCTGTTTAGGTCATTTATAACTCTCTGTATTTTTTCGGTCCAAATTATTCAACATTAAGTTCCCTTTTTTCTCATATTATGCACATATGAGGGTTAAATATATAAATTTTGAATGCATATTTCGATATTTTTCTTAAAAGTTACGGAAACGTCATAAAATATAGATAGAAGAATATATAGGGTCTGGCAAAACTCTGGAAAAATGTCGAAATGAAGATAGTTCATGTTCTCAACATACAAAAAAAAGTCAAACTACTTTGGTTTGAAAAATAAATATAAACCAAATGCTTAAAAAGATACAAACATTATCCCAGACTTTTGCCGGGCTCTGTACATACCGTTCCATTTAAAATAAGGAAGTTAGTCGACGCAAAGAACACTCTGCAGCTTCGTCAATATTTGGAAAAAGTGACAAAATCTACTAAGAAAAAAAATAATAAAAAAGTCAACTTTAAACGAATAAAATTTGTCGACGAGAGAACAAAGAAGGCGTGGAATTTTCCGACCATCACCTCGACTAGCAGCATCCGCCGAGTTACAAGTGATTTACCTGATTACTGGATCGGATCCGTCTCTCCTGTATTGTTTGGTAAACGTTACTTCCCACGGTCATTTGCTTTGCATATCGTGCTAATACGTTCTGGCCTAAAAGGCCTCCCGTCCATTTTAGGAAAACGAAACGCTTGTCGGAATCCTAGCGCGAGGTAGCGAACGGAAGCCGGAAAAACAAGAGACTAGGAGGCGACCGAAAGCCTACGAGATCAATCCCGAAATCGCGTAAAATCAAATGCATATAACAGAAATCGAAGTATTTGATTGAATAATATACGGAATGCATCCGTTGATGTTAACAGATAGTAAGACAATGAGTAGGTGTAGTTATGTTTATAGCTAATCTTACTGGAAAGTATGGACGTGGGTCATGCCTACTTTCTCAAAACTGGGCGTGACTGATATTACGTCAAACAAGCCACTATCCAATAAGATTATTGCATAACCACACTATTTTACTTACTGTTTTACTGTATGTTAACATCAGTGGACGTACTATGTATGAGTTTCACCAACTCATGCAGGTTGAATATGATTTGCTGGTTTTAATCAGTTATTATTTAATGAAAAAAACGGAAATTAGACTTATCACGAAATGTCAACATGCATGATTCAGAAAAAGAATGATTAAAAAATATATATTTCTTTAATGTTAACATAATTTGTACAATGAAAAAGCACAAATCGTAAATCACCTGAAACAACAAAAAAAAAAAGGCTAAAATAACTTGTTTATATCATCTACTTCATTAAAAGATGTAGGTAAGTAGGTTTTCTTACATTACAAAATAAAAAACAAAAATAACATTATTTTTATTCACTAATCTGATAGCAGGTTTATAGCTACGTTTAATAAACATTGGACGTAAACAACAATGGACACAAACACGTTGTCAAACAATAAGTTATAAAATCTAAATAACGTAGTACCTATGTACCTCTGATTATATTGCTGTAAGAATGACAACCTTAACATTTTAGGTAAAGAGGACAAAGTGTAACCGTCTATTTTGAACATCCCCTACATTTTGTCGTTCTCTAGTATACACAGCGGTAAGTTCAACCCATAGGCGGATCCAGAAGGCTTCTCAGGAGGGGGCCATTTTAGTGATAAAGCAACATATGACCCACGAGAGTTCATATTGGCGCGGCAAGCGAAAATTTTGAAAATTTTCAAGGTCACGCGTTTTCCTGGCATTTCAGAATATCAATTAAAAATCCATTTATACAAAAATACCGACTATCACAAGGATACTTTTTGGAATTTCTAAGGGTGCCAAGGGGGGGGGGGCATGGCCCCCATGCCCCGCCACCTGGATCCGCCAGTGGTTCAACCTCACTCAAGGTTCAACCTCTCATGTAAGTTATGCTCGCGTGGTTTAATTAATCATAGTATTTTACCACAGCGGATGTTATTATTATTTTTTATATTACATATTTAATACATTTTTTTTACAATTAGTAATAAATTTTATTTCTATCGATTTTAATTATGAAGTGAAATGTGAAAATTGATTATAAATACCGATAGGAATGAAGTTTATCGACTTTAATATGCTTTAATAATTTTTTCATGTTACCCCTTTTGGGGTGGTTTTGGGGGGAGGGGGAGGGGGGAAATGTCTGCCAGTAGTATGTAACGTTTGTGCGGTCTTTAGGAAACATATACGTACTTGGCAAGCGACAGAAATTTTTTTTCAATTTTTAATCATTTTATACTTTTTACAGCAGTTTTGAGAAATTCTTCCATGCTGGATTGCGAATGCGAATTACCGTCATACTGCCAGTCTGCGGTGTCTGCCACTATTTTTCCATAAAAGTGCATGTTGGAACAAGAAAATTGCGCTTTGGTAGATCCGGTTAGGGATCCACTTTTTTCGGGTTTTCGTCACCCCCCTCACCCCCTCCGACACCGCCATAAACTTTTGTCTGCGACTATTTTTCCCGGTTTATAAAAAATGGATACTTTGACTTACCGTTGCTTCCAGGCGGTTAGGATCCACTTTTTTCCCAGATTTCCACCCCAGCTCTCTGTCGAAAATGGCCGCTTTGCCATGTACCGGGTGGGCAAATTTCGATGTTTTTATAGGGTATCTCGGTAACTGTAAGGGCTATGGAAAAATGAACCCACCTTTCCCGACCTCTTTTTTCGAGATAAATTCATTGGTGAAAACCAGAATTTGCTATATCTTTTCGTTTTCGAGTTGTAAAAGAAAATTGATTTTTTTGAGTTTTAGATTGGTGTCGATAACTCGGTTGTTTGTATAATTAGAAGAAATCTGTTTGCACGTTCTACAGGCACTTTTTTAAGTAGAATAGGATTTCCTTAACAGATTTTTTATATCTTGTGTAGTTTTCGAGTTATGGCATAAACTTCTATTTTTTTAAATGGAAACCATAGTTGGCTATGATTTAGCTAAAAAGAGGATTTTTTTCTCTTTACAACGATATATAGTTTGTGGGGTCTATGATGAGTGTTTATGCGGAAACAGTTAAAAATTTTAATTTTTTGTATAGGTATACTTACTTTGTTTTTTCTTTGCAGGAAGAATAAGTTTCTGTAGTAACACATTGTTACAACAATGTTTTAATAATTATAACTGTTGCTATGGAAAATTACTCCTGCGAAAAGTAACATAAATACATAGTAACAGTCGTATATAATGAATGGTATATGTAAGTTACAACTATAAACTACGCAATGGACTGTATGATAATGCGAATAAAAGAAAAGAACTACTTACCACTTAGTAGAGTGGATCTCGATTACCAGAATTTCGGTTATTTATGGAGTGCTATGGAAAAGGTACCAGGGGGGTAAAGGAAAACTCCACAAAAACGCCGAATTTTCTCTAACGTGATATCTTTTGGTGCGCGTTCCGATCTAATTTTTATCTATTTCTATATGTATATATATTTTTTTTATTTTACTACTTCTTTTAACAAAAACCCTGAATAGGAACATGTACCGGTAGCGCCATCTCTTAAGCAATAGATCATTCATAGTGGCGCAAACATTCCCCCCGACCTGAAGCATTTCAGCAATTACATTTACTAGCTAAACTACAATTACTAAATCTACTAATTCAACGATGATTAACATAAAAGAAAAAAAAAAAAAAAATAAAGAAAAAACATACAAAAAAAAATATTAAGGCAAATTTGGTTATTGTGTTGGTAAGGGACAAACCTTGACTACGGGTCTCTTATAGGTTCCAGATTTTGTTTTTACTGAAACCACCCTAACTTGTCCATCTTTACCCGGAAAAGTTTCAATTATAATACCTAATGGCCAACGAAGTGGAGGACTGTTAGGGAGTTCTAATAAAACTATAGTGCCGCATTTGATCGGAGTAGCCGGAGTAACCCAGCGTTGTCTAGCCTGAAGGCTCGTTAAATACTCAAGACGCCAACGTTTCCAATAATCTTGAATCATTCTATCTATCATTTGAAAACGGTCTAATCTATTAGGATTTTCTTGAGTAAGATCTTGTGAAGGTAACTGTTTCAGAGGAGTCAAAGTTAAAAAGTGAGCTGGCGTCAAGGCTAGAGGTTCTGCCGGATCTGAACTAAGAACACATAGAGGTCTAGAATTCAAAAGTGCTTCTATTTGAGTTAATAAAGTATTCATTTCTTCGTATGTTAATAGCTGTTGACCAATAACTCTCAATAAATGCGTTTTTAAACTGCGTACATTACTTTCCCATAATCCTCCAAAATGAGGGGTATATGGGGGATTTAATTTCCAATTGATTCCTCTATTAGCGAGTTCCAGGGCTACATTATTATTAAAATCGTTTGAGCCAACAAAAGAATACAGATCATCAAGGTAATTTTTTGCCCCTATGAAATTAGTACCACAATCTGAATACATATTCGTAACAAGACCTCGACGAGATACGAATCGTTTGAAAGCTGCTAGAAAATTTTCAGTCGACAAGTCTGACACTAATTCAAAGTGAATGGCTTTAGTTACAACACAAACAAAGACAGCAATATATGCCTTTTGTGATCGCACACCCCTTTTTCGGTAGGGTATAATTTGAAATGGTCCACAATAATCTACACCACTGTGTAAAAAGGCCTTAGATTCTTGTACTCTACAAGCAGGAAGATCTCCCATCAGTGGAATTTGGGGTTTTGGATTTAATTTGAAACAAACATTGCATTTCTTAATCCGATGTCTTACAACATTGCGAGCGGATAAAATCCAATACTTCTGACGAAGTAATGACAAAATGAGATGTGGTCCAGTATGTAGGTTACTACAACGATAATGATCAATTAATAAATCTACGAAGCGGTCATGTTTTGGGAGTAAAATCGGATGCTGAGCATCAAATCCCAAATGCGAATTTACTAGACGGCCACCGACTCTTAGGAGGCCTTCATGTAGGAAAGGACGTAAAGGTTTCAAAGACGACGAACAAGGATTACCACTAGTTTTTAACATTTTTATTTCAGAAGAAAAGTGAACATTTTGTATTGCCTTTAAAACGAACATTTCTGCCTTTAATAAATCATCTGCTAAGAACATTGAATGTTTAGGTAATAATTTGAGAAAACGGAGTACATAAACTACCGAATGCAATAATTTTAACCATGAGGAACATCGATCTGCCAACAAATAAAAAGCATGGACTTCCTTGGTTAAAGTTACCATGGAAATAGGTTTTTCCTCTAATTTGGTAAAATATTCTTTAACTGGATTAATAGGCCAACAAGAAAAGTCGTCTTTTAGCCACAAAGGACCAGATAACCATAGATGATTTTGAATGAAACTAGATGGTGACAAACCTCTAGACAAACAGTCGCTAATATTTTCTTTACCATTCACATGAAACCAGTTTTTAGGAGAAATTAGCTCTTGAATTTTTTGATACCCTATTGGCCACGAAAGTGGTCCATCGGTAAGGGGGAGAGTTCAACCAACTAAGTGCTACAGTGGAGTCCGACAGAGCGATAATATTTTCAATATTTAAAACATTGCAGTATGTCTTTTCTACAAATGAAAGTAATTTAGCTAACAAATGGCAAGCAAGCAATTCTAAACGAGGTATGGAGAGCACCTTTAAAGGAGACACTTTAGTTTTAGCATACAAAAGACTAGTACTAACGCCTGTTGGGGATTTTATTCTAACATATACTACAGCCCCATAGGAAGTCTTACAAGCATCGGCAAATCCAATAAGACTTGCGGTGCAGTTATCAAATGCCCCAACATGTCTAGGAATACTAAAATTAGTTAAAAGGGGTAAAGAAGTTTGGAATTCATTCCACCACTGAACTATATCATCAGGAGGAGATTCATCCCAGTCCAATTTTAATATCCACATTTGTTTAATTAGTAATTTTGCCTTTAATGTGACAGGAGACAAAAATCCTAATGGATCAAAACAACGAGCCACTGTAGATAGAATATTTCGTTTGGAACATCTCTTTTCAGTAATATCTAAAGAAAAAGATAATATATCATCCTTTGGCTGCCACTGAAGACCTAATACCTTTAAGAAATGTATGTCGAAACTAACTGTCGAAGATGACCGATATTGTTGTGGAATTTGTTCCAAAAGTTTCTCAGAATTGGTAGCCCATTTAACTAATTCAAACCCACCTCGATGAAAAAGCTCTACTAATTCTTTGTACAAAATAATAGCTTGATCTACTGTAGCAGAACTAGTAATTAAATCATCCATATACATATGGTGCTTTACCACTTCTGCAGCAAGGCCAAGAGAAGATTGTTCATCATTAGCCAACTGGCGGACTGTTCTCAAAGCTAAAAATGGAGAAGATTTAATTCCAAATGAAACAGTATTGAGTTCGTACGTGGCTAAAGGTTCGTTTGGATGAGTTCTCCAAAGAATTCGTTGAAAACATCGAAATTTTTTATTTACCAGAATTTGCCGATACATTTGACGTAAATCAGCAATAAAAGCTATTGAAAATAATCTAAAATGAAGAAACATTGTAACCACATCCGTTTGCAACTTAGGTCCAGTGTACAACAAATCGTTCAGTGAGTAAGAAGAATCAGTTTTAGCACTAGCATCAAATACTATTCTAATAGGAGTACTACTAGAATCTGGTTTATATATAGCGTGATGAGGTATATAATATACGGGCGATGGACAATCGGTTTGATGTAATTTTGTCATGTGACCTTGCCGCAAATAATCTCGAATAATTTCTATATATTGTTCCCTAAAATTTTGATTAGTAAGGAGTTTCTTTTCTAAAGCTAAAAATCTACGTTCGGCCATTTTATAGGAGTCACCTAAATTCGTTGGGTCATATTGAAACGGAAGAGTGACTGTATAACGCCCGGACTTATCGCGACTAAATGTTTTTTCGAAAATTGCTTCGCACGCAACATCATCTGGATTAGCTACCGATGAGGAAGAAACATCTTCTGTTTCCCAGAAACGTTTTACTAAATTATCTAGAGACGGATCTACTATACTACAAAAACTAAGAGAAGTTGACGGTGACTCCGTCATATGTACGGATCCCATCACAACATATCCTAAACTAGTCTCTATTGCAACCGGAGCTTCTGAAGCACCAGTAACACGACCTTGGCCAATTAAGTAAGGATAAAGTTCGGCCCCAATTATCCCATCGATTTGATTTGGTTTATAAAACGTATCATCAGCTAAAGGAACGTCTGTAAGGTGTGACAGAGTTTTAAAATCAATTTCAACTTGAGGCAATCTACTTGTAATTTTGTCCACTACTAAAACATCAACAGAATATTTTTTACTAGGATCTATTCGCGAAACTATCATAATTTTAGAACAGCCATATATTTTACTACATAATGAGCCAATGCCCTGTACTTCTCTATAACACTTAGAAATTTTTAAGTTTAAGCGTTTACAAAAAATCTAAAGTCAAAAAATGTGCTTGACTGCAACTGTCTAACAAGCATCTAGCAATATATAATTTTCCAGAAATATCGGGTATATTTACTTTTACAGTGGACAACAAGACCATTTTATTAGAATCCTCATTATGAGACTTAGCATTCACAGAACAATAATTTGCTACACTCTGTACGTTTGAAGTTGACGCAACCTCATTACTCGGGTTCATCTCTTGCGAATCTCCAGGAATATTAGATGAATTATATCCGGACGCCCTAGCTATACTATCAACACCGGCTATATCATTTTCAGTTTTATTAGGAGTTTTACTAGATTTCTTAAAATGTAACAGTGTATGATGACGCAATTTACAAGTCCTGCAATTAAAACTACTTTGACAGTTTATGACTTTGTGTGATCCTAAACAGTTCAGGCAAAAATTGTTGTTTCTAATAAAAGTATATCTATCTAATGGACACATACCGAGAAATTTAGAACACTCTGTAATAGGGTGATAATTATTTTTGCAAACGTAGCATTTATTTTGACGAGATAAATTATTTTGCACCAGAAATGAATGGGTTTGTTTTGGTTTATCATTTTTACTATCCAAAGAACTATTTAATTTTTTGTTAGGACTACGAATACAAATTTTTGCTTGTTCCTTAACAAATGTTACAATATCAGTGTAAGAGGGCATCTCAGTTTTTCTATGAGCCTTTTCGAAAAGACGTTGTGTTTCAGGGTTAAGTTTGGAGAGGGCCAAGTACGCCAAAATGTAATCATCTAATTCACTTATTTGCAATTTTTGTAACGATTTTACGGCCACATCGAATTTTTCTAAAAAAGCGTTTAAGCTGGTTGCAGTTTCTGTTTGCGCTTGTCTAAAATTAATAATTTGATCTAAATAATAATTAGCCGTAGCGCGTTTATCCGAATATTTGTCGACTAACGTCTGATAAATTATTCTGTAATTTTCTCCAGTCGGGGGCACACCCGAACAAACAGACAGCGCTGCGCCACTGAGGCTCCCAATCAAATAATGCACCCTATCAACATCACTTAAATTTCCATTATGATGTATCAAACTATTGAAACATTCAATATAGGTTGGCCAGTCTTTTATATTTCCGCTAAAATTTGGAATTTGTAATTTTGGTAATTTAGGAATACCTCGATTGACGGACATATTTGTGGAATCATCATTTTTCAAAATTCTCCTTGCTGCAATTTTAATATGACAATACAATTCATCAAAAGCGTCTAAACTCTGAAAACAAGGGACATAATCAGAATTTATTTCGTATTCTACAGCTTGTATTTGATCTATGACTTCTAAAAATGCCGTTTTCGATTCTTCTAAAGTTTCATATCTAATACGAAAATAATCTAACTGAGCCGGTTCTTCCGTGCGTTTACTACTATCATACATTCGTTGAAAACGAGAAAAATACTGTTGCTTTTTTGCAATCAATGTTTTTAGGCGTTGCTGTTTTTTAGCTAGCTCGGCCATAATACTAATTACCCAAATATAATTAACGTATTGAAAGTATGGCTATATATGCAAATACCACTACAATACTAAATCTGTATGTCCTCTACCAACCAATAACAAAAAATAAGAAAATAGAATTTTAAAGAATTCAACTACAAATAACTGCTAAACTAAACTGTGGAATGTTTATGCCACTAAAATAAATGATAATAAACTAAAACCCAATAACTATTATGAAAAAAGCTAAGAAATTTCGCCTAATCCGGCTCGAACTGAACCAAATTTTTTATGTAAGTTACAACTATAAACTACGCAATGGACTGTATGATAATGCGAATAAAAGAAAAGAACTACTTACCACTTAGTAGAGTGGATCTCGATTACCAGAATTTCGGTTATTTATGGAGTGCTATGGAAAAGGTACCAGGGGTTAGTGGTGGAGTAGTTTGTGGAGTTTTCCTTTACCCCCTGGTACCTTTTCCATAGCACTCCATAAATAACCGAAATTCTGGTAATCGAGATCCACTCTACTAAGTGGTAAGTAGTTCTTTTCTTTTATTCGCATTATCATACAGTCCATTGCGTAGTTTATAGTTGTAACTTACATATACCATTCATTATATACGACTGTTACTATGTATTTATGTTACTTTTCGCAGGAGTAATTTTCCATAGCAACAGTTATTATTATTAAAACATTGTTGTAACAATGTGTTACTACAGAAACTTATTCTTCCTGCAAAGAAAAAAACAAAGTAAGTATACCTATACAAAAAATTAAAATTTTTAACTGTTTCCGCATAAACACTCATCATAGACCCCACAAACTATATATCGTTGTAAAGAGAAAAAGATCCTCTTTTTAGCTAAATCATAGCCAACTATGGTTTCCATTTAAAAAAAATAGAAGTTTATGCCATAACTCGAAAACTACACAAGATATAAAAAATCTGTTAAGGAAATCCTATTCTACTTAAAAAAAGTGCCTGTAGAACGTGCAAACAGATTTCTTCTAATTTTACAAACAACCGAGTTATCGACACCAATCGAAAACTCAAAAAAAATCAATTTTCGTTTACAACTCGAAAACGAAAAGATATAGCAAATTCTGGTTTTCACCAATGAATTTATCTCGAAAAAAGAGGTCGGGAAAGGTGGGTTCATTTTTCCATAGCCCTTACAGTTACCGAGATACCCTATAAAAACATCGAAATTTGCCAACCCGGTACAGTAAGCGGCAGCTTAATGCGTACATAGCCGAATGAAGGGCAATTGATAATTTAACTTCTTTGTAAGTAGAGTAAACATGAGGTGCGAACCAATCGGGATCCAGTCGCTAGCGCAGGCGTATGAAAGGCATCCGGTTTGTCCGTAGGGATGTTTGAGTTTAAATTTGAAATACCATTTTATATTTTATACTGGTCTAGTGCCTGATTAGAAAAGTGCGTTATTACGAGCGTATTGCACTATATACATTCATAAAAATAAAAATGGATATTTATCACATTGACGAAAAAGTTCAAATAATTAAATGACAGACGGTACGAGCGCGGCCGCCGACAACCGCGGAGATCCGAACGGGGCAAAGAGAGTGCCTTAGTGGGTGGAGCTTAGAATGAACCATTGGACCGTTCGTTCTGCCTTCGTTCGTTGCGTGCGTTCGCTGTTGTCATATCAACATAATATTCATATTAGATATTTTAAAATTGTTTCACAGTTGTTTAAAGTAATATTAACTGTTTAAAATTATTTCACAGTAGTTGGATTGAACAAAAATAACAGTAAACTTTATTACACGATACGCAACGCAATCTGAAAATTAAATTGGCTTATATTAATTAATCGTACATCAATGCATTTTGTAAATATATGTTTTTTTTACAGACTTATTATGCAGAGTTAAGAGTTACAGTTAGTTCTGGCAACGTTGCTCTTTAGATTTCCGGTAAGACCTCTTAGCTTTCTGTACGACCAAGCCCCCCCCCCCCCCCAGCCCAAGTAAATTCGCCTAAAAAATAAAAATGTATCATTTAATATGTATTTAATATCCACCTATATACGCATTAGGATGCCGCTTACTGTATATGTGGTTGGAATGCTCTACATCGACTCGGGAGCTTATTTACCACACGGCAGACAGTTAGGGTTCATGGATTTTTTGACGCGTCATATCCTAGACTAATGGTTATTAAGGTGACTTTAAATTAGCCTGTAAAAACCAAAGATGGCATAAAAAAGTATAGGTAACATGCGCGTTGGAATAGCCAAGTTAGTAATCAATTCCGGTATATGCGAAAGTACCAATATTCTAGACGTGTAGAGCATCCCCGAAAATCTCCAGCTACAAATTTTCAGCCTCATATTATTTGTAGTTCTCCCAAAAGGTGATGTTCTCTTCACCATGTGAAGCACTCTGTATGTAGGTAGCGATGGGAGAGAAAATTCAGATTCACATCCACCCACGCGTCCATTGAAATTCTGAAAAGGCAAGTAATTGTTTGAAAAAATGCAGATGATCCTCTTACACAATATGCGGTTTTGCCAACAACTAAACCCCTTAAATATGCCTTAAGTATGGGCATGAAAAACCCCACCCCTACCCGCTTAATAAGTCATCCACCTGGATGAAACGTCTTCTCATCCCGGGCCTCTCGTCTTCGCAGGGCGACCCGCAGCCTCATAAAGAATTAACGCACAACATCTCCAGATCCAATTTGAATTTTTCAAGTGACCCCCGCCGCACTAATTAACCCTCTCGAGAAGTCCCCGGATCCTCGGGTCTCGAGACCCGAATCTAGGGCGGCGCTGGAGACGTCTTAACCGGGCGTTCGCACGCATGGACCGGTCCGAGCAGGCAGTGCTCGGAATCCGTGATGTGTGGACGTGAATATGCAATGGGGGGGGACAGAAATAAGGCAAGATTAATGGACCTACCGCGCCGGATTGCCCGGCCTAAAACAACCCTTAGTTATGCCGTAGGGCCGGCGGCGGCGGCGGTGGTTCTCCTCCGCCGCCCAGGAGGCTTTTTACCCCCGGTATGTAGATTAGAGGACGACTTCCTTTATTGCAGCGTCTTCGCTATTCTATTTGCTCGATGGGAGACGGGTCAATTCCTTCGTCGCCGTACAGGGTGGTTCTCGAGTAACGCTCAAAGGTCTGGGCTTCTGCTGTTACATAGGGTTTTCGTTTACATTTTGACACGTACCTGCATTACCATTACCATGAAAATATTTTTTATAAAGTAAGTTATCTTTTTTTTTACCACTTTGCAAACATATTTACACACAAAAATGTGACTGCAGTTTCGACCGCATTATGTCATTTTCAAACAATGATTCAGATAAAAATAAATAACAGGAAAAATTATATATTTATAGGGACTATTTGGTTATTTAACAAATTAAAATTATCGACGTGATTGTATTTACAGATTTCTATAGCTTCTAACAAATTGAGTGTTATAAAAACTTGTAGTGTAGAATTTCCAAACTGCAAATTTGTAGCTACGGTCACTGTTTACTAACAATAAGTGGTTAGCAAAAAATCGATTTTATTTTTTTGTAATCTCCATCTATCAGGATCTATTACTGTTATGTCCCAAGTATCTAGTTTTAGAATTGCTTCCACTTTTGCCCTATATAAAGGATAAGACTTTCTACACCTTTAAACGACAAAGCATTTTTGACTAGGGTAAAGTAGGGAGAGATGGATCAATAGGAGAGACGGACTACTCGTGAGTTTCCGTAAAATATTGCAAAAAATACATGCTTTTGTTAGCTACAATCATGCATTTGCATTAGTTCAGTCTGTGAGATGCGTCCGTAAGGTGAAATTTTTTCGCTGCAGTAAATTATTTTCAAATGTAATTTTGGATACCCTCGTAAATTATTCGTGTGCTTGTACTCTGTCGAGTCAATCAAATTCATGTAAATTTTATTTACAATTTTATGGATGCAATTGTCTCGTTACATGTTTGAAGTAAATATAGACATCCAAAAATAAACGTCATCAACTCTGGCTATGAACGAGAGAGATGGAAATAGCGGTCATGTCTAAGTTTTTCGGTCAATGTCAAACTTTTGACAAGTAGCTGTCACAATTTGTAAAATAAACAATGGCTGTCTTATGAAGTAACAGTTTTGACAAGTAAATAAGGTTATAAATTCGATTAAGAATAGAAATACGTCTTTTTTTTTCTCGGCCAACTTTGATGACGTTTTTTTTGGATGTCTCTATATAACTTAAAAAGTAACAATTTGCCTTGTTTCATTGCGCGGTAATTCTCCGGTCCTGCTCTCCTCCCGTTTGAGGAGAGATGGACCAGCTTTGTGGAGGAGAGATGGGCCTATGTTTAGGTAGATAACAACGCGGTTGCAGCCTCCCAGGCAACGGGAATATTTCCTTTGAATCCAGAAGCTATTCCCTACTATGAGTTTTTGCAGCCTACAGAATTAAACGTAAACGTCCTGGAATTAATCCTGGTGGAGATGGTAGTGCAGGAGGCAGTGAAGTAGGTAGTGTAGGAGGCAGTACAGGAGGCAGTGCAGGAGGCATTGCAGGAGCCAATACAGGCTTCCCGGTGGTTGCATGAAGGTTGCACATATTATAATAATGTGTGTTAAATGTGTGGCGTTGCTGCGACAAAAAAAGATAATAAAAAATACGTCCATCACTCCTACCTCAGGTGGACCACTTCTTCCATACTGGATAGGAGAGTCGGATCACCGCAACGTTTCAACTTGTATTTTTTATTTTTTTGTTTTGTTTTATGACGAGTTCCTCCATTCTTTAAACTATGCCACAAGTTGTATAATATTAATGTTTATGTTATTTTTGGAGAGTTTTATTTCATTCAATAAAAAAGTTATTGATGACTATTCAAAATGTGGTCCAACTGTCCTCACTTTACCCTCTATGCTACGCTCATAAATCCCCACCTGTGTCACACACAAGAACGTTATTTGCTAACTAACTTACAAAATGGCTGCTGGTCAAATCCGCCGAAAAGGAGTGGGAACGATGCTACTACCTATCCACTAGTATTCAAATCAGTGATCCCGATGATCCGATGCCGGGTTGTGCTTATTCCCAGCAATGGCGGCCAAGACGTGGCCCATCCCACATCGCTTCCGCTTCCACACCGTCATCTCTTGCAGATAGAATTTTTTTAGCTGGTATTATTTGCTATAAGCTAAGTCAACACGGGCCGACCCTGTATGCGCAAGTACACTCTAACCATTTAAGCTTATAAACTCCATATTTATCATACTTGTTGGTTGTATCTTGAGTTTAATTTAGCAAAAAAAAAAAATAATAAAAAAAGCTCAAACTCAAACGTCCAGTTTTTTGTTTCTACGCAGAAGGATCCAGAACCCACTCCAGTTTAATTTAGCGTTTAGATTTCTTATTGAATATGAGTAATTATACAACGCGTGAACTCGCAGAGCAAATGTGGTTAGCAAAGTATATTTGTATGCATAATTATGGAGAGAAAAATAGATAGAAAAACTTCTTATACAATGTCCTTTATAAAGTGAACATTTGGGAAACAGAATTTAAAAGCCTTATTTTAGTTTTTCTTCAAAAATACGTATTCTATAGGTAATACACAGGTATTTTCATAAATATTTTGTAATACGTTGTTAGTGGTGTGACAAATCTGCAGAACTATTTTTTTTAAGTACGAAGTGTTTATTTTTTTTATTTTTTATTTTGTTCTGTAGATACTAAAAAGTGACAAAAAGACAAATGTTCTAATAGAGCGTACTACTCAGATTTAGCATACCTACTTATGTAAGATTTAGAGAGAAGTAACTAACTAACTTTTAACTAAGAACTAACTTTTTTAACTTAGATTTTTATTTTAGATTTTTTTATTGGAAAAATATCAAAGACTTGTACCGATAGTCACATGAATCCGTTCTAGTAGGTTATTTTTCATAATTTTCACAAAGCACAAGTTAATCCCATAACAATTTTTGTGTACTGTGTAAGAGTTTTAGTAAATTATCTGTATTATCTTTACCCTTATCAAATTTAACAATTAAACATCGAAAAGTCATAAAACGAAACAAACATCTTTTTTTTTAATCGAAACCCTGTAGATATATATTTTATTTTTCTGAAAGAACTTCCTAATTTCAAATGTGTTTTTTATTGATTTTTATGTAAACAGTGGAAATTATTTAAATTTAAAGTTTAATAATCTATAGATTGCTATAAAAAAAAAACAAATAACTAAATATTATATTACGTTTTGATGTTTATAAATAAGTACTTTTGTGATACTCAGAGAGGCCTAAACAGGTTTAATTTTTGCTTCGTTTATTATATATATTTTGACATAAAACAAAATACGAATTAATTCGTCTATTTTATTCGCATAATACTCTTATCATTACATCAAGAGCAGTAAAATATTTAGATATTCCTCTGCTTTAGCTACCGTTCTGATTGTTCTGTCAACACTCTGATTCTCCAAACTTAGCAATATTTTTTATTGTATTGTTATTGCAGAATAAACCTTGTAGATAGGTTCATAAAATACATTTAAAAAATACCATTATAGAAAAAATATAGAAAAAAAACTAAGCAAATTTTAACAACCTGTTTCCTCAGGACAAAACCTTTTTGACGACACATTTGTTAGAACTTTCTACTTTAAAATTACTTAAAAAATCACCTCGCAAAATATTGGACACTTATTAAGAAACCCACAATATATTTCAACATTACATTTTAGCCGGCAAAAAGGCAGATTTGGCGGGGAGTGAATTTGTGCCACCCTATAGCAAGAGCAGTCGGCCCTCGTTGTACGTGGGGAGAGTTATATGGAAATTAAAGTCGTAATAATTGGATGTTCAAAGCAGAAAAAATGACGCAGGAATCGTTCGAGAAAGGAAGCCGATATTAATAAGCCGGGGGTCATGTGATTTTGGGTCATATACTTGTCGAAGATAATGATTCGGTGATGTGACGTGCTTTGTAGCTGAAGCGGAAAGCTTTGAAAATTATTACTTTTCAAAGATTCGTAGTCGAATTCTTTTCGGAATTAACGTCTGCCCCTTAGAAACGAGTTGACGGTATTTACAAATTAATTTTATATTTCAAAGCATACGTTTTTATTTCATGCTTTATACATGTGCATTATGTATATACTCATAGGCGTTAAACTGTTTAACATTATGTTTAAATTAGGGAAGGTAATATTTGTAAAAAGTTTTTCTTAGGCAGGACGTACAAAGAAACGTGAAGATTTTTGACAATTTGTTTTTTAAAAAACTACATATATTGATTGCACTTTTATATACATATTGTGGAGAATGTGTTTCTTTGTGAAAGAAAATATAAAGTCACTATTAATCAAATTCTTCATATTAACTGTATGTTAAATTCATATTTTACATTTATTTGAATTGTGCAACAATAAAACTCCCAAAACAACTCACCACACTACGTTTATATACCAATTGTAAAAATCTCCATTGTTTGTCTTGCAGTACGACAGGTGGCGCTGTCTTTTTGGAAAAAATATGTAGTTTATTTCTCCTTCTTTCAGTTGTGGTTTGAAAAATGTCTGGAGCATACACGTATACCGTTCAAAATGGCTGTTACTGTTTCATCATTTTTCTCAAATGATGAAACTTTCACTTTTGGTGAATGTAAAGGCCTTCCATAAATTTGCCATCAGTTTTCTATAGCCCAGTAACGTTTTTATTTTAACGTTGATTATGTTTATTGACTGTGCTATGCACAGTAAAGCGATCTTCATCACTAAATTGCAAGAATGGAAAATTGCCACATGTTGTTTCAGTGATTGATCTACAGTGATTGGACAAAGAAAAACCGAATGTCTCACCAGTTCTTCATTTTCAGGATTGTCAGGAACATTAATGTGACAACGAAATAACCATTGAGTTACAACTATGTAACCATTTACAACACGAAATATGTGTTGCTGTTTATTCCAAAGTTCAATTTTGACAACTATCAAAATATCTCTAGAACCTCCTCTTTCAATTACATATTATTATTAATATTTGCGACTAAAAAATTATTAGCACGGTCATTAAAAAATGATTAATACAGTTGTCAAAGTGACATTATTGCTAGTCTTGTTTTTGTAAAAAACGTAAAGTAATTTGTACGTGAAAATTTAATGAACCTCCAGAAGAATTGGTAAACGTGGGCCTTTTAAATAGCATAGTATCATTCGATACATCTCGATCACTCGATAGATAGTCATCTTCTGACTTCTTTCTGTGGAATTACGTCAAATCCAAAGCATTTTTTATTGCACAACCAGTCACAATTGAAGAGCTAATCAATAATAATTAGAGATGTTTTAAATTTTACTCCATGTATGTCTAGCAATGTGACATCAAAATTTAAAATTATACTCTTTTTCATGCCTAATGAAAATTGGACAATTATTATGATAAAATTAGTTTACTTGTGTAATTAGTTTATTAGTGTTTTCGTTTTTGTATAAATATGTTGTAGCATATTAAAATTTTGAAATCGAAATATATATTTTATTTCAGGCAGATAGCGAGTAAAACGATTACAATCTACACAAAGAGTAAACAGGCGCTACTAGCACTACCGAACTACAAACGACATGGGCAGGCGCATCGCTTCACAAACAAATATTAAACAACGAGGTTCTCACTTGAAAATCGGTGTTTTGTTGGCAGTACGCAATTCAAGAATTAAGTACCTACATACTCCAATACATGCATATTCACTATTTGCTGTATTCGTTTGGAGGGCAAAATTTAAAATAACTTATGCAGTTATAGAGAGATAACATGCAATTGGCTTATTTCTTTGGCAGGAGAATCCTTTACATTTCTAACAATCTGTTGAAATGTAATGTTAGTGCAGGTATTACAAAATCATGTCGATTTTTAAAATATAAAAATGTTCGAGCTAACGTCGACAAAGACATTTAATGCGTCATTGAACATGACATTCAAAGAGGAATTTAGCACTGTACTTTTTTAATTTCTAAAAAAAATGTTTTTTAGAAAGAAAAAACATGTTTATAAAAATATCTTTTTATAAATACAAAAACATAATTCATAATTCAGGAGGTGCACCCAGAACATCCTTACCTTAAACACCTTTATCTTAAATAAAAGTATTGTCTGACATTTAACGTCTGTAGAGTAATGGATTTCAAGGTGTTGGAAATGCGTCTCTTTATTTATCTACATCTTGAGACTTTGTTTTCTAAATGGTAGTTTAAGATATCCTCACAATAATCTACAGTTTAAATTAAAATGTATGTCAAATTTAAATTTAAGTTTAAATCTTGAATTTATTCCACAGACTCAAAATTATAACTAAACCTGTCGTCGAATGGGCGTTTGAATTAATAATATAGTATATACATATATACTTATATATTTTTTTTATTTTTTTCGGTTCAAGAGTAAAATACACTTTCATGGCGGTGAAATGAAATTAAAACTGAAATCAACTTCTATAATTTTAAAATCTGGCGGCTAAAGAATTAAAAACCAAGTATCCATCCCGTTAAAAAGATTCATATTCAGGAATATCATAACAAATGCATTCAAGATTATACCAAATCTTAGAATGCTTTATGCTTTATTTGATACATACCTACTTGTCAATAGCTTTAAGAAAATAAAATAAGAACCACAACGATGTCTTTCAAAATATAGACTTTAAGTGGACTATTGTTAAGTAATTTTTATACCGCGGAGATTTTTTGTAAAGAATCTACCGTTTGCAAATTACTTGCAAAACTTCAAAATAGCGTTCTACACTTTTTTTCAGGATTTTTCATAAACTGCCGAAAATTTTTGAAATCACCTGAATGAAATAAATAACCTGACCTACTTGCGCCAAGTATCATTCACAGTAAGTAAATTACGTATGTATGTATTTGGGTCGCTGAATCCGAATCCGCAGTCCGTCAATTCATAATTCATAGTTCATCCCTAAGCTCAAAAAATGGGCTAAAATTATCAATTTCTCCATTTATAGGGTTAGTATAGTGGTATTAATCCCACTAATTCTATAACCCCATACATTGAAACTCAAAAATCCAATAGCTCAGGGGTCTGTATATGAGGCTAGAAACCATATGTATCAAGGGATCGTGAGCAGAAATCCTCAAACCCAATAACCCCCATAGCCATGATGCCCCGACAGTCGGAATTCTCAGACTAAATAACTTCATAACTCCATCCCCTTGAACCCAATAACCCATAGTTCAGTAGCTGCGTATAAATAACTAGAAACGGCTTATCTAGGTGTTTTTTAGCAGACAACTTCAAACAAAACAACAACTACACTTCAAACTTTTGGGATCAAATCATATACAGGTAGGTCTGGACGTGTAGTAGGAAACTGGTCTTCAACGCTAGCAAGCCCCAAGTTTACCACCTATTGAGTCGGAAAAGTGCCCTCCTATGATATAATATCAGATCGTCAGGTTACATTACAATTAATTCTCCAAATGAAGGTTTAAGACAGTATCTTCTTTGGTTTAGTGTATATTCAATACAACATCGAGAAAGTGAGGAAGTTTGATTACTTTTACATACTTCTACTAGTTATCTCCTCAGTTATCACGCACGACTCAGGAGTCTGGTTGGAGGATTCTCAGACGCTCCTCAGAGTTACGGGGTTATTGGGTTTGAGGTATGGCATTATAGAAAACAAAACAAGTAGGTATGGTGGCGTAGTCTGTAAATTGCTTTTTTTGTGTAAGCAGTTGGTTGCTTTGTCAACTGATTATTACAGATTAAGCACAGTATATCGTATCATTGCTTGCAATTTTCGTTACTACAGATACTCACAAAAGTATTCGGCCACCCTAAATATTGCTAATAAATTGACATACAAGAAATAGTTATCACTGACTGGCAAACAAGAGAAATTAACACAATGATATATAAACATTATGCTTTATTATACCACATACAAAAAAGTAATCAAAACAGACAATTTAAAAACTGCCGACAATACACGATAATGTCCAATTTATATGACACAAAAGTATTTCGGCCACAAAAAAGAAAAAATAAAATAGGAAAGGTACAATTTAAAACGGCACATCTAATATCTTGTCGGGTATCCTTTAGAATTCAGAATAGCTTTCAGCCTATTTGGCATTGAATGCACCAGTTTACGGGTCACTTCCGTGGTCACATTACGCCATTCTGTTGAGAGATGATTTTTTAACTCTTCTTTATTGGTAATTCGTTTATTTTGCAGAGATCGTTTTAGAGGTGACCATAAGTGATCGATAGGGTTAGTACTAGGCGACTGCTGCGATGTTTTCAATTATCGGTACATGGTATAGCAGCCATTCCCGCGTTTTACGGGCACAGTGCTTGGGGTCGTTATCTTGTTGAAAGATGTAGTGATCGCCAAATCCCAATTTTTCGGCGCTGGCCAGTAAATGACGCTTCAATATATTAATATAACAATATTGGTTCAATATTCCTTCAATAAAATGAAGCCACTTCCTGCAGCCGCCATACAGCCCCACACCATGAGCTATCCACCGCCGTGTTTTACGGTAGGTTTTAAGTTTTCCTTATTTAACGATGTACCAGGTTTTCTCCATACAATTTGTCGTCTGGACGAATCAAACATCTCAAATTTACATTCGTCGCTAAAGATAACCTGATTCCAGAAAGTTTCAGACTTATTCACATACTGGTCAGCAAACGTGAGTTTTTTTGTCTGTTGACCTTACTAATCCAGGGTTTCCTTCGAGCAACTCGGCCGTGGTAGCGCTTTTTTCTTCAGGTTCGACGCACTGTCTCAGTACTAACATTCTTTCCAGTACTCTCCTGAATCTCAGCACATATTTTTCTGTATTGTTCTATGGCACTAGTACTTGGATTTTCTTTTATTTGTTAGAGAATTTGCCTTTCATCTCTTTGAGTTAATATTTTGGGTCGCCGTGATCGTGTTGTATTTACTACCGTTTTATCGATTTCATATTTTTTTATTATACTCTGTACAGTACTTCGTGGTATGCCTGTGTCTCTGCTAATTTTACGCTGTGCAATATCTTTTTTTGCTAAGGAGATAAGATGCTGTCTCTCTGATACGGTAATTTCGCGTATTTTTGGCGTTTTATTTGCATGACAAGGGTACACTGTCTAATAGAGGCACGCAGTCTATACCAGTTAATATGTAACCTTTCACACACTAATACTATGGCCAAGAACCCTTCTATCTCTACTTGCATTACCTACTACAGCTTTGCATAATTAATTGGCCGAATACTTTTGTGTGTCCATTTTCATATGTCAGACGCGTTGGTCGGGTAATTCCAGCGAATGTTTTATTCTGCGTCTACGTTGTAATTATCCTTTAGTCAAGGAGTAATGGAGGAATATATTTACGCATATTACGCAGTCTCACTTAATTGTGAATTTGTGTTTTGTACATTCGTTCTTAGAAATAGAAGGGTGGCCGAATACTTTTGTGAGTATCTGTATGTCTTATCACCGATAACTCGGATGGCTCATTTCCGTATTTATTTGCTGAAATGTATGTATCTATTGTCATTTAAACACCAAAAGAACTTTTGATGTGGACGCATCAGTTAGCGGTCGGCTCCGAAGCGTCCACCTCCGTCACCGGTGAAATACCTTCCGCAAACTGGGAACGTGAATAAATAGGAGCAGCGCGCGTGCTACGGCCATAAAATATGGCCGAAGGGCCGTAAGTAGATTAGAAGAGAGGGTTCTCGGAGTTCGGACAGCAAGATAGAAAATACCTAGCGTAACCGCAACATACTACAAATGAAAATAAAAACCTTTCCGAAACAACCTCAAACGAGGCAACGTATCCACCTCGCGCCGGGGCATTAGTCAACCCTCTTCACCGGCCTCGAGAAGACGTCGTTAACCACATGGTCGGGCCACGGTTAGAGCTTCCTCGTCCTTTTCCAGATCTATTCATATGTTTGGAAGGAGTATTATGGCTTTTTGATGTAGTCCAAACGATTATTTTTAGAAGGGTTACGTGATATAGTGAAATGTAGGATTTTTCGGGAACAATTCAGGTCCGTCCCCAGATAATTTTATTTATTTTAATGTCATTTTTAAAAATCTGCTAAAGTCATTGAATCAACATTCTGAAAGTATTAAAGTAACATTAATGGAACACCTGTGTTGGATTATTTGTAATCTATAATAATTTCTAATTGATGTCTTTGTATCCTGTTCTGTCACTGAAAAAAATCTAGGATATGTTTTTTATTTGGTATATAAGTTAACAATAGGGTACGTAATAAAAGAGATGAGTTAAAAATAAGGTGTTTAATTATATAATTTGTCATAGTCAATAATTATATAATTTGTCAGGAACTCTTTCTAAGTCACCCCACGTGTGGACCTGTTTACATCCCCTCAATTTGCAAGGCGTAGCATGGGGGTGGAATTTTACTTTTTGCCGCTCAATCGACGGTCCTCAGTGAGTCCAGTCAACATCTAGATACTTCATTTAATGCTAGGACATAAATTAGAGACCTCCAATAGCGGTGGAATACGAGGGGGTGGATGGGGGAGAGGCGTAGCGATGGTCTGGAAGGATGTTGGAATGGTCTGCGGGTGAAAATTGGTTGTGACACCCCAGACCAATTGATTTTAGCAACATTTGGATCAACGAAACCGCCAACCAGTGGTCAGAGCATGTTAAACCCAGCATAATTGCAGAGGGATAGATGACGGGGCCTGGAAATGGGTTGAAAGGGTGGGGCAGCGACCAAATGCTCAGGACTTGTTAGAGAGGTCGTAATGTGTGCCAGAATAGCGTTTTTACCCGACAGCGTCCTTCTTAGTCCATCTTGTAGGACTCTGAAGTTGCCGTCAAAATATTGAGAATTCAAATTTTGACATGGGGTTGCTTCTTGGTGTGTTGACGGCGCACCGTTTAAGCCACAGTGTAGCGACTTCGGGACATTAAAAACAACCCTATAGGCTACCGGATTTTTTTTAATCATATATGTAATGTAGTAAGGTAATCACCATCGTTCTACCATTTCGTCCATCGTTCAGATAACTGATTCTTCAGGCCGAGAATTCCGCTGATTGTGTGCTGACGAATTTCTAAATGTCTTTGGCCAGACTCAGCTCATTCTGATACTTCTAGTTTTTTAGTAATTAGATATTAGGTACTAGCTGTCATATATAATACAAAGAATGGACAACGAGTACTTCATATTCATTAATATGAATTTGGGGAACCTGATGGCTCTAAGCTGAAAATCTTCCTGCACTCTGCCACATAAAAACGTGTCACCGATATGTTTTCTAGCTGTCTTTGGTGTGTGTGTGTGTGGTGTCTGAGTTTACGCATCGCGGTTAGAGGCAGTTTTTCTGTGTACATGCCCGAAAGGACCTAAATGAGCGCCGCGGCCGCTGTTAAATATTTATATAAGATGCTCGGTTAGGAAGTGGGTAAAACGTTAGGTATATTTAAGTTAAAAATGTGGTTTACAAAGAAAGTAGATTTCGGTAATGTTAAAACTATTTGGCAAAAAACCCCACATTAAGCTTACATGCAGGATGGAAATTATGGGCAAAACAATATACATATTATGATGCTAACAAGAAAATCAGATGAAAACAAAATTCATTATAAAGGTACCACGATCAAACAACTCTTGACCGAAACACACATCAAACAGAGAATGGAGTGGGCAACCGAAAATGTTGTCCGCAACTGGGATAATAAGTCTTCCTTTTTAAGCCTGGACTTCTGAAAAGAATGCGTGGCTAATGCGTGGTCAACCATTTCTGCAGCGATCAGTTAAACATCGGTTAAAGCCCATGATTGAGGATGTGTCAATACGCGAGGATTTGGAACATTTTGTATATTTACCGAAAGTGTTAATGCGACAGAATAAAAAGATTGTACCAGAAGAGACTTTTGATATCAACACAAACGTGAGTTAGCCGAAACAATGATAACGACTGGATCATACAAGAAGATAATGATCCCAAACATCGTAGTAGACTTTGCGTGCAGTGGAAAGTTGAATATGGTGTCCATTAGACATTAGCCTGGCCTTCATAATTACCAGATACATACCCAGCAGAAGATGCGTAGACATTATTTGTTGAAGTTTGTTGAAGCAACAGCTTCGTAGAACACGTGCGTTTCACTGACCCAGTCAATGGCGGTGCGTGATATTTCAGTTAGCCATATCTTGAAAACGACGCATGGGACCCACTTCACTTTTTTAGGTGATGACTATACACCTCTTACAGAAAGGATTTATAGTGAGAAAACGTCAGCAAAGTTTGCGAAAAATTTTTCAAAAACACTGGAGCACTCCCTGGGTTCTCAGTAACGCTCTGTGGAATATTTGCAGTATATTTTTTTCATAATCTAGAAACAAATATTAGGAGACGTTTTTCGAATCGTTACAAAATATTTTTGTTTCAAAAAAGTTATGGCCATTTTAATTTTGGGAAACAAAATGTTCCTATGAAATTAAAATTAAAATGGCCATAACTTTTTGAAAAAAAAATATTTTGCAACAAATCGAAAAACGTCTCATTATATTTGTTTCTAGATTATGAAAAAAATATATACTGCAAATATCCCACAGAGCGTTACTGAGAACCCAGGGAGTGCTCCAGTGTTTTTGAAAATTTTTTCGCAAACTTTGCTGACGATTTTTTCACTATAAATCCTTTCTGTAAGATGTGTATAGTCATCACCTAAAAAGTGAAGTGGGTCCCATGCGTCGTTTTCAAGATATGGCTAACTGGAAATATCACGCACCGCCACTGGACCCAGTTATCACGACAAGTACGTAAGATATGGCGATCGTTTCCAAAGGAATATGCCAAAAATTTGGTGAAAAGTATGACTCAACGTTGCCAGGCAATATTAAATAATAATGGCGACTAGACAGTTTTTTTGGATAATAATTGCAAAATAAAGAGATTTTTCAGTTCTTGTATAAACTAAATGTTGTGGGTGTCATAGTCTAGACAATATCGGCGACACGTTTTTATGTGACACACTGTACATATCTCGCAGGAATACATACATTGTAATATATAGAGACATCAAAAAAAAACGTCATCAACTCTGGCTATGAACGAGAGAGATAGAAATAGCGGTCATGTCTAAACTTTTCAGTTATGTCAAACTTTTGACAAGTGACTGTCACAATTTGTAAAATAAACAATAGCTGTCATATGATGTGGCAGTTTTGACAAGTAAATTAGGTTATAAATTCGAATAAGAATAGAAATACGTCTTTTTTTTCTTGGCCAACTTTGATGACGTTTTTTTTGGATGTCTCTATATGTCGTAAATATAAAACAAACGTACCTACCTACATATGTACATAAAAATACCGCTAATGTAATTGTCCAATAATTTTATTGTCGCTCAAAAATACGCGAAATGTAAAAAGAATAGGAAATAATCTTAATAAAAACAGGTACCTATAGAGAAATAAAAACTGTCGACGAAGAATTAGTATAAAAGAAAATGTGGCGGTCTTTTCTTTTTTGTGAAATATTTATAGACACCGGCCGCGAGTCCCGTATTTATGTTGCTTATAGTAATTTATGTTGCTTATAAAAAAATATTAATTTCTAAATATTCTGAATATAAAAATATTAAACTGCATAAAAATAAATAACCAAATTATTTCTTCTACATTTTCTATATCTAAATTCTGATAACTAACAAAAAAAAACGCAACTGAAAAATGCCTTCTATCCAAACACATTTTTATGGTCGTCTAAAAGTGACGCCCGTGCAGTTTTGACTGCGCACTTTATTATTTCCCACATTCCTTCACGATTTTCCTCGGCTAACTCGAAACCTAAAAAGCCAACTGCCTTCAAACGGTGTATAAAACGCGCAGACTAAAGATAGATGACATTTTATTAACATAGTTTAAAGTTTATGTTCGCATCGAGGCTCGCACGCCCGCCGCGCTCATGCTCTCCTGATACCGCTGGGAATTCTGCGAGCTGAGATTTCACTCGCGACGGCTTATCGCGAAGGTGATCGACGCGTGTCGTATTCTCGTGTCGCGAACGAACGAATAAGCGTGCCATATGTGGGGGTATGTAAACTGAATCAAAATTCAATGCAAATCTACCATTTTCATACAAAATGTTTTTATTCAGTTTTTCTATATAGGGTATTTCAAAACTCACTACAATGATTTTTATTTTTGAGGTACACAAAATACGACGTGAGTGTACATTAAGTAATGAGACTGATTTTTTAATTTCTTTTTTTAATCGAATAGAATTACAATTCAGTAGTGTCTCCTTCAAAATAACTTCCTTGGGAAGCCACACAGCGCAGGAAACTGTTCTTCCATTCCTTGTAGTTCGGTTACAGCCGTTTGAATGTCTTCTATGGTCCCAAAACGACGTCCCTTGAGGTGATTTTTCAATCTCGGAAAGAGAAAATAGTCACAAGGACTCAATTCAGGCGAATAAGGAAGGCTGAGGAGCCACATGAATACCTTACTGGCTAAAAACTCGTTTAGTGAAATGTCTGTGTGACAAGGCGCATTTTGTCGTGATGCAACATCCAGTTATTCTTGATGTTTGGTTTTGGTCTTCATTTGGTCTCACAAGCATGACCCTTTTTCGAAGTTTTTCAAGAACCCCTCTGTGAAAGTACTGATTTACTGTTTGGCTTGGAGGCACAAACTCTTTGTAGACAATTCCCTGGCTATCAAAAAAAGCAAATCAACATATTTCATCCTCGACTTGCTAATTCTTGCTTTTTTTGGGATCTGGAGAACTTCCAAGTCCCTTCTCCGCAGTGTTGCTAGATCGGGCGCTACGTTGCCAGTCTCATTACTTAATTTACACACCTCGTATGATACCTTTACGTATTCTTTGACTACAGTTACGCAACAAATCTCCTGAAAATTTGTAAGCCCTTGTTCCTTTATGTGCTCTATTCATTTTTGCCTCAAAAATTGCTTAAATTTAATTTAAGGGGGAGGGGGATTAACGGATGGGGTCATTTGATGGCCGTAATTTTATGTAAAGCTGAGAAATTTTAAAATTAAATAATACCATCGATGAATCTGATGTGAAAAATCTAACGTTTTGATCTATTGCGTTTTTTTGATACAATTAGGGTAACTGTTTTCGAATAAATCGCTAGTTAACGAAAGAGGAGTGAAGAAACGAATTTAGTGTAAAACGCGTAGACCGCCCTAACACCTCCCCCCCCCCCTCCCAAAAATCAGGTTTACGCCATTTTTGAGATAAAAATGAAGAAAATGCGTAAAGGAACAAGGTCCTGCTTTTCAGGAGATTTAATTAAATTAAATTTTATTATTAATTAAATTAAATTAATTAATATTAAAAATTAAATTAACATTTAAAATAATCATTTTTTCAACAAATCGTAACAATTTAAAATAATCGATTATTTCCAACTAATCAGATACGATGGCTGCAGCTCGAAGGGGGTGCATTTTAGGATACATGTTTATAGGAAAAAAAAGGCCTATTTTGTCTTCAAAAATACGTTCTTAAAATCTCAGTAGTGAATTCTGAAACATCCTTTGTGTTACTTGCAACAGCAAAGTTCATTTTTGTCCGAACTTTTTACCCATAATGCATTGTGGATATGCTTAAATGCCCTCATGTTCTGGGTTATTATTTCGGCCATTTCGGGCGTTGGCAAACATCCAAAACGCGTAGTGAAATTGAATTCTACTCAATAGCCAACGAGATGTGATATTTCGCTTGGTGGTCCTTTGGACCCACAATGCGTTGTGAACATTTTGACTTTACCCATAACACGATCTGCGTATTTTACCCGTACCCACAACACGTGGTACATTCAGTAATTCGTACACACAAAATTGATCACTTTTTTCTTCGATTTATTTTATTCTTCTTATTCAAATCATTACAATCTAGTTTATTACAAGGAAAAAAACAGGAAAATATAATATATTTTGTAACCCCCTTATAGAAAAATACTTTGAACAATTTTTCAAAAATACTTTGAACAATCATGAAAAACTTACACAAAATCTTGGCGCAGCATATGTTTTTTTTTCATGCATGGGAAATTAATTGCGTTTTCGAAATAATGATGCCAAAAAGGACAATATTTCAATTTTTTTTTCAGTTAATTCTGCCAAATGGTATATCGTTGCAAAAGATTACGATTTCGACTTTCCAATTCTGAAACCTTAAATCACTGTGACTATTAGGTCAAAAATTACAAATCACGAAAAAGATGAAAAAACTATAGCTATTTATGTAACAAGTCTATAATGCAAGGCTTTATTGAACGAGTCCGGTTTATGGCCGAGCGAGCGTAGCGAGTAAGGCCATAAAGAGGGCGAGTTCAATAAAGCCTTATTATGGACGAGTTGCATACAAAGCTTTGTGTTCAACTGCTAAAATTGACTTATTAACGAAAAAAATTAATTCAATGACATTTTTGACATTTTTGTGACTGTTTTACATATTTATTTGAAAAACGTCAAAATCTGACTTTATATGAAAAAATCTATTATGTTGACATTGACAGTTGTAATACCTATTAATTTGATAACGTCGAAATTTGACATAATAGTAAAATAAAATAACTTTTTTTTACTAATATAAAAAAGAGGTACTTTATAGTCGCAAAACTATGTCATAAACAGTCCTTTATAACATGGTCGGACATAAAATATTTGTTAACAGTCAAGTCTCTTTGGAAAGTTGAAGATTTCTGCATTCAAAATCTGAAGTAAGTATGACTAGCTCAAAAATTACAAGACGTCAAAATCCACATTGTGACATTAGTGCGGCTCGTTAAAATACTCGTTCAAAGTTAGTGATGTATAGATGAGGTATAGACATCCAAAAAAAAAAAACGTCATCAAAGTTGGCCGAGAAAAAAAAGACATATTTCTATTCTCAATCGAATTTATAACCTTATTTACTTGTCAAAACTGCCACATTATATGATAGCCATTGTTTATTTTATAAATTGTGACAGCTACTTGTCAAAAGTTTCACATAACCGACAAGCTTAGACATGACCGCTATTTCCATCTCTCTCGTTCATAGCCAGAGTTGATGACGTTTTTTTTTGATGTCTCTATATAAGTGAGATAACTGGCTCTGACTTGATGTTTTCCTTCTCGTGAGGTCGGAAAGTAGAAATCATCCGCTCTCCAACGCTATTAACTGAAAAAAAATAAAACATATAAATATTGTATTGACCATTTGACATTATTATCTCCAAAACAATTAGTTAGTTAGTCCAAGCGTAGCTTTTGCTTAGGAGACCGCTCTCTACAAACAATTTTAGACATTTTTGGAAAATTGTATGAAAAATTTCTATAAGATCAGTGAGTGATCCTTTCAATTGTCTGTATAGAGAAACTGATAAGTTTTCGATTTATCAAGACTCTTCAAGATTTAAGGGAAATCTCTCCTACTAACTACTGCCTCTATAACATGCGATTGGTCGATATAGAGGCTACTGCTAGAGGTTCTACTCCACTACCTAACGAGAGTAGGGTAGCTTGATCGTGTAGTTTATTTTAACCAGAACATAAGCAATAAAATCCAGTACGGTTCTGGATCGCGAACAATCTCGAAACCTCCTTAAGATCAGATAATTACAGCGTACTTCCGCCAGGCGAACGACGTTCATGTCAATACGAGAGAGAACACGCGTTTTAATCGGCTCAGATGCGAGGCGAAAATAAAGAACCCCGGCGAAGGAGATCGCAGAGTTCGCTTCAGTATCGCATTCCCATTCGGACCTCACAGGATCCCGTCGCCGAAATAGACTCATTTCCATTTTAACTTATCCATTATGCCGTTCGACATAATTTGGTTAATACAGTCACGAACGAAAAACAATATGAATATTAAAATTATTCATCGAGTTGGGATTTTATTCATTGCCTTTTTATGAAATTCTTTCTTACGTGAATTGTTACGTAGGATTTCGCGCATAAAAAGGAATTGAAGCCTCGCCTGCTACGATCGTCATAATTATCCGGAGGCTTCTTCGAGCTTAAACAATTTTTATTCGTTTAATTTGTCTCCGCGAAGACGCTCCACGTTGTTAAATAATAATAATTTTTTGAGGCCTCACTCATTTCTCTGAGTGCGCTAATATTTTGGAGAGAGACCCGGTGACATGGATCGTTCCATGTTTGTAATAATAAAATGGATATTTGTCAGAAGCAAAGAAAATACAGTATTTCACAGTATATTCGTTTAATTAAAATATTAATAATTTCAAATAAACAAGAACAATGTTAAATAACTTACCCACCGAGACGGTGGGCAAAACACCTAAACACCTAAAAAACCCATTGGATTCTATAGATTTTGAGCCACTGAACTCGGCTCTGTTATTAGAAAATTTAAAAAACGTCGGGAACATCGCGAAATTCAAGTTCAAACGACTAGTTTTTCACAAAAAAAATTGCATATTTTTTTGCAACACACATTGTTTGAGAGAATTTTATAAAAAAAAATCTTATATACATTTAAAGCTTTCGACAATTGGCAGCTGTCAAATAACTGTCAACTAGCTATCAAGTCATCATTAAAAATAAAGAAAAATGGAAAATAATTTAAAATTATTTGAAACAACATTATATAAAAAACATATTTTGAGGTCACTGAATAAAAATCTGATATCGAACTGATGATTCTGACATTTGGCAGCTGACAACCAGCTGTCAGCTAGCTATCAAATCACTATCAAGTATAAAGAAATGTAGGAAATTATGATTTTCAGGTTATTGAATGTAAATCTGATATAAAACTGATATTGTGACATTTGACAAGATTTTTTTTAAGTCTAATGGTGATTTGACAAGTAGTTGACAGTTGCCAAAGGTAAGAATCGTCAGTTTTATATCAGATTTACATTCAACAACCTCAAAATCATAATATTACATGAATTCCAATTTTTCTTTATACTTAATGGTGACTTGACATGACTTGACAGGTAGTTGACAGCTGGTTGTCAACTGCCAAATGTCAGAATCATCAGTTTGATATCAGATTTATATTTAGTAATCTCAAAAACAAATTTTTAAATGAATATCCATTTTTCTTTATTTTTAATGATGACTTGATGGCTAGTTGGCAGCTATTTGACAGCTGTCAATTGTCGAAAACGTCAATTTGTCTTTCGATTTGTGTCCAGTGATCTCAAAAACCTTTAAATGTATGTATGATTTTTTATAAGCCTTTCAAATAATTGATGTTGCAATTTGACTTGAATTTCGCGATGTTTCCGACATTATTTAAATTTTCTAATAGCAGAACCGAGTTTAGTGAATTAGATAACATTTTGCCCATTTAGTGATGGCTAAATAAATATTTCCTTGCAGTGGCGGTTGGTGATATTTCAGTTAGCCATATCTTGAAACCGACGCATGGGACACACTTCACTTTTTAGGTGATGACTATACCTCTTACAGAAATCATTTATAGTGAAAAAAAACCGTCAGCAAAGTTTGCGAAAAAAATTTAAAAAAAAACTGCAGCACACCCTGGGATCTCAGTAACGCTCTGTGGAATATTTGCAGTATATACTTTTTTCATAATCTAGAAACAAATATGATGTTTTTAGATTTGTTACAAAATATTTTTTTTTTTCAAAAAGTTATGGCCATTTTAATTTCGGGAAACAAAATGTTCCTATAAAATCTAGAAACAAATATAAGGTTTTTCGATTTGTTAAAAAAAATTTTTTTTCAGTTATGGCCATTTTAATTTTGGGAAACAAAATGTTCCTATAAAATTAAAATGGCCATAACTTTTTGAAAAAAAAATATTTTGTAACAAACCTCACTTTTAGGTGATGACTATACACCTCGTACAGAAAGGATTTATAGTGAAAAAAACCGTCAGCAAAGTTTGCGAAAAAAATTTCAAAAAAACTGCAGAACAACCTGGGATCTCAGTAACGCTCTGTGGAATATTATCAGTATTTTTTTTTTTCATAATCTAGAAACATAGATAAGATGTTTTTCGATTTGTTACAAAAATTTTTTTTTTTCAAAAAGTTATGGCCATTTTAATTTTGGGAAACAAAATGTTCCTATAAAATCTAGAAACAAATATAAGGAGAGGTTTTTCGACTTGTTACATTTTTTCAAAAAGTTATGGCCATTTTAATTTTATAGGAACATTTTGTTTCCCAAAATTAAAATGGATATAACTGAAAAAAAAAAAATATTTTGTAACAAACCTCATTTTTAGGTGATGACTATACACCTCTTACAGAAAGTTCAAAAATTTCAAAAAAAACTGCAGAACAACCTGTGATCTCATTAACGCTCTGTAGAATATTTGCAGTATATTTTTTTTTTCATAATCTAGAAACATAGATAAGATGTTTTTCGATTTGTTACAAAATATTTTTTTTTTCAAAAAGTTATGGCCATTTTAATTTTGGGAAACAAAATGTTCCTATAAAATCTAGAAACAAATATAAGGAGAGGTTTTTCGACTTGTTACATTTTTTTTCAAAAAGTTATGGCCATTTTAATTTTATAGGAACATTTTGTTTCCCAAAATTAAAATGGATATAACTGAAAAAAAAAAAAATATTTTGTAACAAACCTCATTTTTAGGTGATGACTATACACCTCTTACAGAAAGTTCAAAAAATTTCAAAAAAAACTGCAGAACAACCTGTGATCTCATTAACGCTCTGTAGAATATTTGCAGTATATTTTTTTTCATAATCTAGAAACAAATATAAGATGTTTTTCGATTTGTTACAAATTTTTTTTTTTTTCAAAAAGTTATGGCCATTTTAATTTTGGGAAACAAAATGTTCCTATAAAATCTAGAAACAAATATAAGGAGAGGTTTTTCGATTTGTTACAAAATATATTTTTTTTCAGTTATATCCATTTTAATTTTGGGAAACAAAATGTTCCTATAAAATTTAAATGGCCATAACTTATTAAATATATATAATATATATATAACTTATAAAAAGTTATGGCCATTTTAATTTTGGGAAACAAAATGTTCCTATAAAAAGTGAAGTGGGCCTCATGGGTCGTTTTTTCAAGATATGGATAACTGAAATATCACCAACCGCCGCTGTTTCCTTGTTTCTAGCTGAATACATTTTACCGCACCTACGTTAAAACCGTAATCTTTTTACGTTTTAGCGAAAAGCCTGCCCCGCGGGGCGGCGCATTTGCGGCAGCGGAAACGTCATTGCTCGATTTCCATATGGCCCGATTAAGACGCTCAGGAATAGTGTTTCGGTGCCGCGCAGCATTGATTGAAGTCGTTGTCCGCTCTCATGCGCGCCGGTTTTTACAGTCTGAAGGGGGCTGGGAGCTTAGTTGAGTTATTTATAAACCATAGGTACTTTTACATACATAGATCAAGTTTTATATTTCTTTTACAATGGCCGTGCCAAGATAATGTATAGAAATACAGTGGCGGCTGGTGATAAAGGGCACAGGGGCACGTGCCCAGCCCCCAAATTTCAATAGAAAATATTTATTTTGTGTTAATTTACTATAAATTACTGTTACAATAATATCAATTAATTGTATACGACAAACTATTCATATTCTAATTATTATTCCTTTTATACCACAAATAATGATTTTTATCACATATATATGACAGGCCATCGATCGAGCACCGAGCTACCGTAGTCTGAATTCCTCGCATTTCGCGCGCGTGGGCGAGGGCACACAGTTTCCGAGCCCTCGTTTTTAATCGGGCTTTTTCGGTAACTGGTAAAGTTTGGAGACGATTGCAGCAGACAGACGTCGTTAAATTGTTCGAAAATCAGCTGAACGGGTCACACTTGTTGAGTGACCTTTTTTTAGTGATTGTTTACTTTCTTCGCTGAGAAGTGTGTTTTTACTGTTTGTGATTGTGAAACGTTTCAAAATGAATTCGGTGGACTTTTTATTAACTAATAAAGATATTACATACGAGATCCGAACGGAAATTAAACGGTTAGGAAGGCCGATACCTGATTTGATTATTTCCAAAACAGACCCAGGAAAATCGCGAAATTATTCACGAAATTTTAATAGTAGTGTCTAGGACATATTTAAGTGGTTATGTGGGTGTCATAAAAGAAACAAACTGTTTTATTTGTTTAGTGATGGGTGGCAACCGAAGTGCATGGACTCAAGAAGGGGTGAGTGATTTAAAACATTTAAATGAACGAGCTAAGAAACATACTACATAACATCTTAGATTTTAGTGTGTTGGGAAAGGTAGACATAAGGCAACAGCTTGATAGTGCTTATCGTGAAAATATAAGATGTCACAATTAAAATGTGGATAAAAACAGACATATTTTAAACCAAATAATTAATTGTATTAGATTTTTGTTAACAATAAGGACAGGCGAGCTGATTTACTCTATAAATAACGGTAAGATACCTATATCAGTTTTTTTCACATGTTGCGACCCATTATTTTAATATATGCCCCTATATTATGCCCTCAATATTCGTGATTAAATATTATTTCAAAAAGCTACCAAATCCCAAAAATTATTCTTGTGAAAGTCTACATTTTTGTTTAAAAGAATTTTTTATTGAAATTCTGAAGTGTCAGTAAAACGCATGACCTTGAAAATTTTAAAAATTTTCGCCTGCGGCGCCATTGGTAACTAATGAGTAATCCTACTGACACACCCTGTGCCCACCCATATAACAAAGCCACGAGCCGCCACTGTAGAAATATAGATTTCATTTAAAAAAAAAATGCTCTTGAAATATTGAAATAAGTAAAAGCTAAAAGTTAAAAACACTTTCTAAGAATGAAAATGATAAAGTGATTCGTGACAAAACTATCCAAACGCAAGTCTGCAACTTCTGTGGTTTAGAATGCTATTTAGAAATATTTAAAGTGTTACCATCATGATATTTTTCAGAAACAGTTGGAAATCTCCAAAAAGGTGGCTTCTAGGTACGATTTATGGTTAACCCACAAGTTGTTTTATTTATCTAAGTTGTTCTATTTAAAATAACAAAGTAGTGTATCGGCTACACGAAATCGATACAACACCAAACGAAGAAGCCATCTTGGATCAGCCGTTTGATTGTATTGTTTTTTTTTTTAATGCAACATATCATTATCTGAAAGTTTTAGTGTTGAATATTCCCTCCATATTCAACACCAAAACTTTAAAGAGAGAGAAACTGGAGGAAACCAATTCTCGATAGACTTTTTTATCCTCTTGACTTATTCAACTAATAGTTTCCAAAAAATGAGCCCAAAGAAGGGTATATCAGAATGATTTTACCAAAATGAAAAGTAATTAATAGAAAGTAGTTTTAAAAAGTACATAATCTTGTCCTGATACGACCCTTGAATATCAGTGTCTTGAAATGTAAGTTAAAACGGAACAGAAAGAGTTTTGCTTCCATTTGGATATTACATTTAATTACTATCTACCTTGTCATATATTGAGAATGCCTTAACCTGACAACTTGTGAAAACATATTATTGTGTATATATTATGCCTACTTTTCAGTAATCATGTTTTTTTTATTTTCACTGATGAATTGCTCAATATTACTATTATTATTATTATTATTGCTATTCAGGTAAAAAAGAGTTCAGAGTGAACTTAAAGTAGATTGTTTGTACTTCTGGTTCAATTATGTTATATGTTGTATATGCATACATATAACAGAATTCTTCGAAAATACCGAAATTACTTTCGACCAAAAACTTATTTCTTTCAGTAAAATAAACAACATACTGGTATGTCAAAAGCTAACATTTGTTATGAATTTAAGATGATGAAAATTTGAAAACCTTTTTTTAATAGATACAGAAAGAAAGAGTGTGGGTATAACAAGACTTCTTCTTTTTAGCCCAAACTGTTGTATTTGCGGTTTTCGAGATATACATTATTAAAATCATGGGATTGAGTAACCAGATTTTTTCTTTTTTGACAAAAGTGACAATATTGACGTTCTGTAGGTTGTATCATGTGTTTGCGTTTTTCGAAATATCGTATCATCGCATTTTGTAGGCATAACGAATCTGTGATATAATAAGTTTGACATCAAATTTATCGAAAGAAAAACAAAAATCCGTCAACAAAGTTCTCGTGAACTTATGTGAAAAACCGGCCGAAATTCTATGAAAATTGCAAGCCATGTACGGAGAAGAATGCTTATTCAAACACAGAGAATAAAACAGACATATCCGAAGGTGGGAAGAGATAATTGTGACCAACGGAAACCAAAATGTGAAAATCACAAATCAAGAGAATGCTCATTTCTTTTTCCCATATCCCAGGTGTGATCTATCGGGAATTTATGCAGGAGAAATTATCGGGAATTTAAAATGAAGGTTATTTGACCCCTCCTCAACCCTCAGCATTCGACGCCAATGCCCGCTTTATTTCGACTCTTTTTTTTCCTCGCTTTTCGCCGGAGCTGAATCGGTGCAGTCTAATAAATCAGAACAAGAAAGCTCCGTATCGAACCGTGAGTTCAGCTGCATGTTTATTAATTGTATTCACGCTAACAGGGCAGACCCCGGCCCGGCTAACGCCCGCGTATACCGTTTTCGATTGTGCCGAACAGGCCCGACTTCCTAAAGGTATTCGCTTAGCGATAAGTTGCAAGTCACCGTCGATGGGCCTTAATTAAATGGGACCGTCGTAATCGTTTACATGGCTGCGTACGGATGCGATTAAATATAAATACTGTTATGCTGGGGAAATTTTCTTGGAAGCCAGGAATATGTATTGGACAAAAGGCGTTATCTGGCTTGCCGTAAAGGTACGGCCTCATGCAGTCGCTAGTCGCTCGTTTTCAGCGACAAATGAGGTCACGTGGTACGATTTTGAATTTTCCGCCATTTTAAGAATCGCAACGACAAGTCGCAGCGTCAACCTGGCTGCTGGTTGTAAAGGAGCGTCTAGACAAAGGCAACATAGGGCGACATCATTGTCAACTTAGTCGAAGTTTGTTTCTTGTAACAAGAAACATGTCGCAGAAATAGGAAACCAAGTGTACACATACACGAAACAGCTTTTTATGAAGTTTCTAGGTTTTTGAAACGTGTCGCAAATATCGGTTACGTAGTGTCTACACAAAAGAGACAAATTGGCAATACATGTTTTAACCATGTGGAATGAGAACGATAAAGCTGCAGCAGCTTTCGTTGTGTTGAGTAAAAAGAAACGCAAGCGAAAAAAAGTGTTGGGTACGGCCTTATTTACAAGAGAGAGCGCACGGAGGAGGAACAAGTCTCATGGCAAGTTTGATTACCGACGATCAGTTAATTTGCGGTGGTCATTTGAAAAACTTCTTACGAATGTGAAGCAGCGACTTTGAGGTTCTTCTCTGTAAAATAGGACCAATAATTACAAAGGAGGACACAAACTGGAGACGTGCAATACCTGCTTGACTTTGGAGTCCTCCTTCCGTACAAGAATTCACCTTGTTTTTGTCTTTCAGAAAAAGCATATAGTTACAAGCAAACCATTTTGAGATAAAGTAAGATCCAGCGCCAGATTTTTTGTATTTTCTATATTTCATCCGCTGTCTGTAGAACTGTCCAGTTAAATTCTTAATTTTTCGTTTAACCGGTACGTCGAATTCTACAGCAAGGGATATTTCCTTCAGAGCTTATCGTGTCTTTTGTTTGCGCATTTGTGATTTGGATTTCTTGGATTCCACAAGCACTCTGCTTCTTTGTACGGCTCCAGTAATATTATTATCTTATCATGTGTCCACAAGGCCATATTTTTAAACTATCCGTACTTCACCACGTGAGTTTTATTCACTACACAATGTGTACGAGACGATTATGCGATTGAGCGAAAGCGACTAGTAACTGCAAGTACACAAACTGTCCACACAAAAGAAACAAAAGCAGCAAGTCGCGTCTTGTCGACGTCTGTTCCTCAATTTCCTTTGAGTTTACCGCTCTGCAAGCGAAACACGCGACACAGAGAAACATTGGTCGTCGCGACATGAGCAACAAGAAACATTCGGCAACAAGCGGCAACTTTGTTTCTAGAAACTAGTCATCAATGACAAAAGTTGCTGATTGTTGCCTCTGTCTGGACTAGGCTTAAGAATGCGCGACAGAAATATCGAAAGGTGTATAATCGATAAATATCGATAAATATCGAAAGTTGATATATCGATATGCACAGGCCCTCTATTCCTAACCTCTTTAAATAGCAATAATAAAAGTAAACAGAAAATACCAAATCGTGCGAAATCAATTAATAAATCATAATAATTAATGAGATAATTCTTAAAATACAAGTGAAATAAAAAACAATATAATACGAGGGTGGGCTGATAAGTCCCGGGCCTCTCAATGAAAACAACATTAAACACATTTTTTTTTAATTTCTTAACATGATCTCCAGAAAGGCTAATACATTTGCCATATCGGTGTTCTAATTGAATTAAACCATTTCTGTAGTGCGATTTATCAGGGTCCTCAAAATAGCTGTTTACCGCATCAATGACCTCCTCTTTGCTGTGAAATCTTCGGAGGAAACAGGTGGTAGTCACTGGGTACTAGAGCTGGCGAATAGGGTGGACGTTCAAGAAATTCGAACCTTAATTCGCAAATGACTGAACGATGGGCCGGAGCATTGTTGTTAACAATCTAAAGTTGTCTTGTTAAAAATGCTGTCGTTCAAAAACTAACTAGTCTGGAGTAAAACTATAAATGCTAGCGTCTAACTGACCTTATAGAATAAAAAATGTCTTTACTCATAAACTTACTCTTGTTAGGGCATATATTTTCATTTGTCTCTAATTTATCTTCGACCACACCTTCCATATGATCGTCCAGTTGAGATCGTCTAATTATGGTTTTTCCATCATCTTAACAAATATTTTATTAAATACATTTTATCCGTCTCGCATTGTTTTAATTGTTTTGTTACTTACCTAATACCGGATAAAAGTAGTGGTTGTTATCGAATTAAATATACCCGTACCATTCGATGCACGGATAATCCATAATTTCGTCGACAATTACTTCACATAGTCCACAGGTATAGACCACTTTTATCTTTAAAAAGAAAAAAATCATTTTTACATGATTATAAATGGTTTACAAGAAAAGTGACGTTATTATCTTGCAAAAATTCCATCGCATTAAAATTAAGCTGAGATATAGTAAAGATTTCTTATTGATTTTGTTTTTATAATTACTGAATCCTCTTAAATATTGTCATTAAATCGTTAAAAATATTTACCTCATCTAAATTCATTGATTGCACTTATGTATGTATTTATTCCATGAATAACAATGTACACTTATTGTATTGTATGTGGTTGTTTATATAGAGACATTAAAAAAAATACGTCATCAACTCTGGCTATGAACGAGTGAGATGGAAATAGCGGTCATGTCTAAGCTTTTCGATTATATCAAACTTTTGACAAGTGACTGTCACAATTTGTAAAATAGACAATGGCTGTCATATGATGTGACAGTCTTGACAAGTAAATAAGATTATAAATTCGATTGAGAATAGAAATACCTCTTTTTTTCTCGGCCGACGACGTTTTTTTTGGATGGCTCTATATTATAAAGGTTATGTATCGAATGTATCGATTATTTCTATATCGATGTTTCGAACCGGATTTATTTCATCGCTCCTTTCCCAGCGACAAAGTTCAACTTGTTGGAGAAGTTGAACTTTTCCAACTTTGTCGCTGCGATTCTTAAAATGGCGGAAAATTCAAAATTGTACCACGTGACCTCATTTATCGCTGAAAACGAGCGACTAGCGACTGCATGAGGCCGTACCTTAAGACAACTGTCATAATTAGAGATAATTATAATTTTTAGCTTCGACTAGGTCTACAGTTTAAAAAGAAACAATCAAACTTGGTTGCTTATGTCTTGCACAATTACAAAAAAAAAAAAAAACGAAGAAAAAAATCCTTGTAAATAAGAAAATAAATAGGCTATGTTAGTTCATATTAATTAACATAATTGAACACTTCGAAGAATATATAACATATATGGAAGAACCCTTAGAACTATTAGAACCTTCGGCGTAGAAACAAACAAATAAAGAGATATTTGATGAAAAACAGATTTTATAAAACAATATTAATATACAGTATGTCCCAAATTGTATTAGGCTATTGTTGTAGATAGAAATATAGTTAATAGGGGGAAAGCTTTTTCGTTTGATTCGACATTCGATTTTTATGTAATCGTTTTAAAGATTATTCTAAAAAACTGGGAAGGTGCGTTTTAAAGAATTTAAATAAAAAGGCGCTAATTTTTATATGCCAATGTAAACATTCCATAATTTTGTGCGTTTACCCCATAACACAATATTGCGGTGCTATTATCATATTTTATAGCTTATGGTGCATTTACCCCCGACGTTCAGGGTAAATGCACCACATTACATTGTTTTTAAGAAATATAACCTATTTCTAACTCCAATGACCTACAAATCTATTTTTTGGACAATTTGTTGGTCAAACGTTGGAGAATACATAGCAACACTTTTAGAATTTAATTTTAATTAATTTTTGACATTCTAATAATTCCTTAAATTGCAAATTATGGTTTTCATGAGTGTATTTACCCACAGCCACCCTATAGGAATTGTTATATTTTACCAAGTATATTGTTAGAACGTTTTTCCAAGATGATTTCGTTGATATTATTAAAATATGTATGTTGTAATTTGTTTCTGAAATTTCTTATGGACGCTATACTGGATTGTGAAATTTAAGAAATACATCTTTTTTTTTTTTTCGAAATAGACAACAATTTACAAATTACAAACAAAAAATAATCAACTACTGAAATTAATGTTACTACATAAATTCTTCTACGTGACGTTCCTCCTCATCTAAACCATTTTGGCAATGCTTTAATTGCATTTAACTGATTAATTGAATGGTACAGAGTACCTCCACGTGTTGCAAGGACAACTAACACCAGCTCTAACAAACTGTAAAAGGTACAAATGAAATTTGGTATCAGCATTATATCTCAGTGCATAATAGGGCACCAGTGATCCAAAGTCTAAGGGGAACTTTTAATAATATTATTTGAAATGTCGGGACAATTTTATGGTCAGCCTGATCTCAGTCGGTTTCTTTTAACTTTTATCTTTGTGGCATACAGAGAATGAAGTATATGCACTAAATCCTCAGAAAATGTACAACCTTTTTAGAGGAATAAGTGAGAAATATATTTGCTAATATTATTAGTCAATTTTGTTTTAAAGCGAAGCCAAAAGTGTTTAGATGAGCAGGAACATAATGTAGAAAACAATTGTAGTATACATTATTTTAGTATTATAGTAGCAGGCACACAAAATAAAAAAAATAAACCCCGGGTCCATACGTATTTTGGGTCACTGAATCCGATTCCGGGGTTAGTTTCGGTGGGTTGGCTCGTTATCTGTCAAAATGCAAAAAAAAAACGCAAAAAATTGCACCATCAGATTTCAATTATCGCATTATTCAAAATTCATTTCACATGTCTTTTTGGTCGTCGAATCTGATTTAAGAGTTATTTTAAACCATAGAATGCATTTTTTTTATGGAGATATGAAAAAATGCAAAAAAAGTTACCAAAACCGTAAAAATGACGCTTTTTGTGGGAAAAACCTATCAGAATTTTTTGACTATAACCATGGAATGCATTTTTTTTTTCATGGAAATATGAGAGAATGCAAAAAAGTTACCAAAACTGTAAAAATGTCGCTTTTTGTGGGAAAAATCTAAGAGTCGGAATTTTTTGACTCCAACTATAGAATGCATTTTTTTTTTCATGAAAGTGCGAAGAGATGCAAAAAAGTTACCAAAACTGGGAAAGTGTCGCTTGTGGGAAACACCTGTCTTTTTGACTCCAAAAAAAAACTGAAATTTTTTGACTCCAATAGCTCATTTTTTATGGTTTTTTGGGTTGTCAAATTCGAATTCAGCATGGTTTTCAGCCATGGTCCACACTTAATGTTATAAAAATGGGGAAAAAAAAAGATGCAAAACAGTGAAGAAAAACGCTAAAATGTGTAATAATGTCAGTGGCTTTTTGTAATAATACCCTGGGTATAGGATTTTTTTACTGAAATTGCTCATGTTATATGTTTCTTGGATATCTTATGATGGCTGACTATTGCTGGATGTTTAAAAGAGAATGTAAGAGCAAGGGAGTAAAACGGAAACGTCTGCCATTGCATAGATCTTTTGAAGAGAAAATAACTCTTTACAGCAAAAGGAAATAATGTGAATAGTGAGAGATGAATTCTAACAAATTGGTTCTGACTGCAAGATTTTTTCTATATAAAGATGGACTTGGCGGCTATGGTCACTATTTTGCATTTTCACAAAATTATATCGTTTTGAAGGTTCAAAAAACCCAGATTTAGACAATCCAAACAATCCGAAAAACATATAAAATGAGCTATTTCCTTAAAAAAAAAAAACATTCCCAGGCTATTGTTACAAAAAGCCACATTTTATTGTTTTTCTTGACTGTTTTGCATCTTTTTCACAATAATATACATACCATGGATGAATTCGAATTTGACAACACATAAAACAATGCGTTATTGAAGTCAAAAAATTCCGACTCCCGAATTTTTCTCACAAAAAAATCTATCTTGGCGTTTTATTTTTGAATTTTGACAGAGAGCCAAACTACCAAAAATAACCCCGGATTCGAATTTAGCGACTTACTTCTTATTCTACGTTTCACATATCTACCGTTGGTGGTCGCTGACCTTGTTTGGCTCATCGCAATACGTCTGTAAAAAATTTGAACCGTTGCAAGCAGGGATGCGCCCCATTGTAACGCTCCTAAAAATCGACGAAACTGCACATCTCTAGTAATAACTTATTAAGTGATTTATAGCGTTTCGTTGAATGACGTTTCGATTGGCGTTTCGAACAACAATTAGTAACGTTCTTCGCCAAGCCGAGACCGTTCCAAGTAATGTTACACGAGCATCGCCAACGAGAAAATAAGAACACGCATCCAAACCGCCACATAGCCGTACTAAGCCGTACGGTGCGGCCACTTATCGAGTCGCCTGAATTATTCACCTTAAACAAACAGAATTGATTTACGTCCTACGGACGAACCTAAACGGCGGTAATAATTTAGCGTTGCGCCATCTATCAGCCGGCAGATAGCCGGTAACTTAATTATAACCTCTACGTAATCGTCCGGAGATCATGCCTAAATAAAGACGTACGAAATGTTAATAAAATCACGATTAATTCCGAGCGGCCCATGCGGCACACCTTCTCGGGCTCGCCGACGACCGACGGGGAGGACGGGGGTAGACAATTACGGCGATTTTTAGAAAATGAATACGCTGGTCGTGCTAATTCATTGTACAATAAAAAACGAACGTGGAAAATTGTTTTAGTTCGTATTGTCCGCTTAAAGGTGGATTTATATTATTCGGTCAGACACGGTGCGGGAACGTAGCGTTAACGTTCCGACAAAGACGGGAGATGTTTATATTATCAGTACTATTTATATCACTCGTCTTCAGACATATAAAGTGCTGGCCACTCGAACTTACACATAGAGACTTTTAGGCAAAATTTAAAGTTCAATATTTTTAACAGGAATGCAAATTTTTGAACGCGGCTTGCAAATTTTAAGAGCTAGTTTTTTTTCGGATTAAGCTGCATGACGTATATTTATCGTAGAACCATAGGTTTATTATATACGGGGTGATCAATGAAGTCATGCAAAAAATCAAAAAGTTTGTATGAGTGAAATTTCCACAAAAAAATTTTTTTCTGTCGTTGCAATATGGTTAGTTACTAAGGTAACATCAATATCTCTAGACGTTTTTGTCAGTTTTTGGATTAAGGCCCTTAGGCTTTGTACACACTACTCAACATAAAATTTGGGTCGCAAAATTTTTAAAATTCTATAACTTGACATTGGATTGACGGTTCTTGATGATTTTTGCGGATTTGGAATCTTTATTTCACGTAGATTTTCTCTGGTCTAAGCATTTTATTTGAGGGTTGAAATTTACACATTATACCGAGTCGATAATAAACAAAAACGTATGGTACGACGCGCTCTAAGGTTTGGCATTATTTAAGTTTTTGTAAAAATAAATTCTCACCTCAAGTTGTTTTTATTTAACTTTCTTCTCACTGTTCTGTCCGAAACTCTCACTCCAGATTGTTGTATCTGTAAAAATCAAATCAGGTCTGAACGTGTAAGAAACTGGCCTTCAACATTGGCCAGCCCCAAGTTTACCTTCTATTGAGTCGGAAAAGTGCTATCCTATAACATATTATCAAATCGTCTGGTTACATTACAATTAATCCGCCATGTTATGAAATGAAGGTTTAAAATAGGTTTGCTCGTATAGAGTGGTCCAGTGCATACTCAATACAACGAAAAAGTGAGCAAGTTTGACTATTTTCCATATTTCTCCTAGTTTCATTCGTCAGTTATCCAGTTATCATGCATGACTCATAAGTCTGGGTTTGAGTCTATGTTTGGGGAATGAAGGATTCTCAGACCTTCAGGGTTATGGAGTTTGGGGGTATGGAATCATGGAGTTGCAGAGTTCAGAGTTCTACACTATAGAGTTCACTCTACTCTAGGATTTCTGTTGACCTCTAAATGTTATTTCTTTCTCTCTTTATTGTATACCATTAGTCTCGATGTAACTTTATAAATGGCAACATTGACGATATTAGAAATTTTTTTGGGGCTAGGGTTGAACCATGACGTGATCGGGTTAAACCAATTGCTGATTCTGATTCATCGACCCAAAAACAAGTAGATATAAATAAACAAAATCACAACAAGGCGTCGGGTCAAAAGTCCGAATTACTCAGTGCACAGTCTATAAAAACGTTGTGGCAAACTAAGGCACGACGACGGGACTTTACGATGAGCGGTGTCATTCAGGCTGCTTGTCTTTTGTGGTCTTTTTTTTGCGTTTCTTCAAATAGGCGCCAAATAATTCACCGAGGTCAATTCGGGTGCGAGAAGAACGATGGTGTAAGCGAAAATCCCCTCCGACGCACCGTTCTTCCGAAAAAAGCCGAAAAACTACCTCGAGTAACTAAGTCGCTGAGGTCACCGGTTTTCCCAGAAACGAAGACAAACCCCGGAAAATCCTAAAAAAATTTTCATCATATCCGATCACCCTGTCGTCCAAAGAAAAAAAAACCGATTTCATATCCGCATTCAGCGAAAAAAATTTTTTTCCACAACAAATTTTCCGATCCCTACCGATGAGCGCCAAATAATTCACCAAGACCAATTCGGGTGCGAGGTAACTAGATGCGGAAACAACTGTGCGTAAGGTATTGTGGTTATTTCGTCTTTTACGCATCATAAATGTAATACTCCAATGTAACGAGTAGTATTTCGCACGTTTGCCATATCTTATTGTGGAATTATATCACACTATTCAACGTACCTATTATATACAACGGATGTTGTACAACAGTACCAGCTGACACCATATAGATCCTCCATATTTTAAGGTCGATTTGTTAGTATTAAGCCATTCCCTCGAAGGGCCTGGAATTTTCTATAGGAGTCTGGAGCACAGTGAGATTCGATATAATTTATTATATGAATTTCTTTTAGGCCATAACACATCAGATGTACACCGAAATCTAGTGGCCGCATATGGCAACAACGCCCCTAGTTTCGCAACATGCAAAAGATGGTCCGTTCACTTCCGATCTGGTAGGCCATCTCAACTGGATATGGTAAAATCCAAAAGTTAGGCAAGTGGATACTATGTTTATTAAGCGAAGCTGAGAGCCAGCATTGGAGTAACATTTGCGCAAACTTCTTTTCCACAGTGACTGGTTGAACAATCTTTTACCGAGGATGAAAGATGGGCGCTTTATATAAAGTACAGCCATAAGCGCTAGTAGATACGAGTAGACGCAGATGCTCCAGCACAATCGGTACCTGAGCATGAGGTCCACCCGAGAAAGGTGATGTTGTCAGTGGTGGTGTTGTCAGTTTGGTGGGGCCACCGTCACCGCCGCTGTCAATTGTGCTCAACTCAGAAATTTGGCCTCCCAGCTCGAGCCTTCTGTCTTCTTATTTCATGTCTTCTATCGACTATTATTGTTCATATCACAAACCTTTTCTCCATATTATGCTATCTGAAAAAATGGTAACCACGAATTAGTCAACTTAGTGGTGATATACAGGGTGTCTCAGATTTTAGTTTACAGACTTTATTTGCTCACCTAGGATAGTTACCAAAAAAATGTATATACAAAAGTTACTTGAATTCATGAGGCCTATAAAATGACATATTCCGTTTGACATGTGCTAGTGACCTTGAGGTTATGTCAGTGTCAATATAAGTTTTTTAAATACAACACCCTGTATTTTGTAAACAACACCCTGTAAAATTTATTAAACTAATTGCTTATAATTACTGAAATATCCCATTGATCTGATTAAAATTACTTTTAACAATACCTCTCAATTGTTTCAAAACTGACAAGGCAAACTGAAAATTCTTTGTATTGTGAAATAATAGCTGTTTGACTTTGAAAATCTCGAAAACGGTTGAAGATAGGTATAGGGTATGTTACATGAAATATGTGTAGAATTGTTCGGTAAATACAAAAATGTCGAAAAATACAGGGTGTTGTATTTAAAAAACTTATATTGACACTGACATAACCTCAAGGTCACTAGCACATGTCAAACGAAATATGTCATTTTATAGGCCCCATGAATTCAACTTTTGTATATAATTTTTTTTGCTAATTATCCTGGGTGAGCAGATAAAGTCTGTAAACTAAAAGCTGAGACACCCAGTATATTAAGAAACTGCACAGATTTTCAAATACAAATTGTTAAATTGTTAAAAAAAATGAGACTAAAATTAATGAACAACGCAAAGATAATTAAAGAGTAATCAGCACAAGTGAATACAAACTGCATAGAATAATCCCAAGCCTGATTAAACTTACGTAGAGAACCTGGCATACTTACATGAAGTTCATACCAAACAATCAACTTTAAATTTCACGTACCATGACTATGCTATGCCAGTAACTGTCTATGAAAGCTTTGTTTCCGAAATATTTCAAGTAAGAAAAGTATTTAAATTAAGCAGTAGGAGCCAAATATGGCATGAAAGACACGGCAGTGCATTTACATTAAAAATGGTGTACCCGGAATTGCGAGAAAATCGTCATTTTATATGCGTAGAGCATCTCTGAAAACTCTCAAGGGCAGAGTCAAGTCCTCAATCGTTTATAGTTCTCCCAAAACGTTTAATAGGTCATTCACAGTGAAGCACCCTGTATGATAAGTGCGTACTTTTTGTACCACTGTGTTCAACTCTTATTGTAAACTGAATTGTCCATTACGATACTTTCCTGCGAATGACTCTCGCACCAAGGGTCATTGTTATAGACCCGAATTTTAAGCCTAAAATCGTCGCAAGAGTGGCCGGGTAATAGTTCCGCGAACGCGTGGAGGAAAAAAAGCCACGCGGAAATCCCCGGCCAACGTGGGGCGCCGTCAAGTTAGACTCCCGATCCTTCCATTTGCCGTTTAGCCTCTAAATCGTCGAGAGTTAATATTCGTAAATGTCCCGATAACGGCCGTACGCACCCATCACAATAGAAGTTACGCCCTGGAGTTGCATGCGCTCGCCTGCGAAAAGTGATGTGCATGTTCCAGGGCAGTAATTGCATATTGTGCGGCCCCCGCGGCGATAGTACGGGTGATGGGTTCGTCGGCGGTCGCGGTGATGGATTGCGGCTGGAAAAAGCGCTCGGGGAAGCCGAAGGGCTCTATCTCTTCTGTAGACGAAGCAGTTTTAGGTGAACACTAAATTACATAAAAAGAACAAAAAAAATTCGGTTTGGCTTATTTTGTGTCTATACTTCATGTTTTGTCTATATCATAATTCGTTAAGTTACTAGTTAAAACTTGTCAAGAAAAATCGAAGATGGCAGATCTCAAAATGGTTGAAATCGGTGACTGAAACCTGGAATATGAAATGACTGAAATAATGATATATTCTTTATTCTCTGAAAAAAAGGTTTTCTTGAATCAGCGATAATATTGATTTTTATGTATTTTGATGCACTGAAATCATATCTAGTATTGAAGTGGCTCCATGGGATCAGGGTTATTCTTTCTACCTTTTTTTATGTTTTCCATTTCAGGTGAAACGTGATTTCAGCATATGATGGCCATTAGAGCTTCGACATCTTGGATTTGTCACAAAGGCCGCAGCTCAGAAAGAACAAGACATGAATAGCTACAAAATAACCTAAACCGCATTTTTGTTTTGTTTCAAGTTTGGACTGGGGGGTGGCTGATTTAACAAGAAATGTCCCAATATTTTTTAAGCTCTAGCCGGTGCAATATCGAAATTAAACGCGAATGATGTCGGCGAAGAGCTGTGTCTGAGAGAAACTCGTGATACTCGAACGTGTGAGGCAGACACCGCTGTATTTAAAGCTAAGCAAATTCTGGCACAGTCGCGTGCGCTGCCCCGGCCCCATATTTGGAAACAGGAAATATGCATATATATCCTCCACTCCACATATTTCCGAAGCTGTCTCGTATCTGGCAGATGCTAGTCCAGTAGGCAGGGAGCTAAAATCAACAAAAAACTGTTCTTGAAACATATAGGGCTAGTTTTGACGGTTTCCCATGTATTTTTTTTGCATCGAACACAATGCGCGGGGTCCGTAGAGCTTTTTTTACGCAACGTATATATTGTTTTAGCGTTGCCGCTTCAAAATTCTCGGAATTGTGACTATATATTTTGACGCCCATTTTTTGTTTAAAATATATAAGCGTCTTGAAGCATACTTTCAAGATATTATAAAATAAGCGTCAAAAAAGGTAGTCACGTAGAAAACTGGCCCAAATTAATATTTTTTAAAATCTAAAAAAGTCTCGCAAACTTGAAGAGATTTATGATTTTTCTAGCCCAACCCTGTCAATATCGTACAATAAACAAAGAAATGGCGCCATTGTTAATTAAGGCTTGCAAAAAAAATTCGATCGTTAATTACTCGAAAAGTTATTAATGGATCAAGCTGAAATTTTTTTTGTAACTTCATACTATAAACAGCAGTCCCTCCAAATTTAGTAGAAATGGTGAAAAAAATGGTGGAAAAAAACTGTTTTTCAAATTCAGTAGTCATTTGCAAGTTAACAATAGCACTTGGAGACTTCGGGTTGGGCTTAAAATTTTGGAAATTTAATAGGCTACAACTTCTTGAATGCATATGCCATATAAAATATGCCAAGGAACGGAGATATTTGCGGAAATGTGAAAAAAGACGTTTTTTCGCGAGTCGGTTTTAGTAGGTACGTACATTATATAATACTATAACTAGAGTATTCTATAATATATTAGACCATCATTCTATAGTATCGCTGTTAGTTCTGATAGCATGTTATCAGACTTTTTGATTGGCATTGTTAATAGCTCTTTCTGTGTATTGAATGTCAAGGTTCAAAATTAACTGCTGATTTCAGTGTCTTAAAAAGTTTAGGTGATCATGAATAATATACGTTCTATAATAATCTAGGTTCTCTAGAATTTAGTTAGATTGCATTTTAGAGGATATGTACTCTTTTGATTGGCTTTATTTTAAAAAAATTTCACATTTCTTCCATATCAAGTCGTCTCCAAGCAGTCATTTTACAAAACGTTTTTTTTTTAAACAAACATTACGGTTAATATTAATTATTTGAAATACATACATATAACACAAACAACTTACGCTATTTTATATTAGGAGAAAATCGAGGCATAAAAGAATCGCCTGAATTTAATTTTTAACTGAGATCGGGAATACTATACCATCTTTGTAGATGTAGATTCTTACCTTTATGTAGGTGTACCTTCTACGTTTAGTGACCTTCCAGGCCTTCCACTGAGTCAATTTTTTCGGCATTTCCGTCCGGCCTAAGAGGTGCATGTCCAACAATTCGGGCCGTCGTTTCGCCCCGGCTGAAAACCCGCGTGATAAGCGGTATCGCGAACATTTTATATATTTACGCGGTACACAGGAGATAGTTTGTCTTAATGGCGTGCCAACTTCGGAGGGCCAACGCTACTACCGGCTGAATTATTGTTTCAGCCGCCCTCCGCAATGCACTCGGCGGCGGCGGCGGTAACAGGTCGCGAAAGGTCAGGTGACCCTGCCAATTAAGTAGGCAGAGACTTTTATGTGTTCTTGAAACATATAGGGCTAGTTTTGACGGTGTCCTATGTATTTTTTTTGCGTAGAACACAATGCGCGAGGTCCGTAGAGCTGAAACCGTCCGCTAATTTTGTAAATTAGCAATTTGTGAAAAAAAAAACGTATTTTTTTCACATTTTCACTTATATCTCCCTCCATTCCTTGGCATATTTTATATAGCATATGCATTTAAGAAGTTGTAGCCTATTTCCAAAATTTTAAGGACATCCCGAAGTCCTTTTTGAAAAAAGTGCTTTTTTTCACTATTTTTTTTTACTTCAAAAGTAGGGCGACTATGATCATGAAATTTCTTGGAGGGACGCTATTATAGTATGAATATATAGTATGAAGTTACAAAAAAATTTCAGTTCGATCCGTTAATCACTTTTCGAGTAATTAACGAACGAATTTTTTTTGCAAGCTTTAATTAACAATTAATTGGCCGGATTGTGCTAGAAAAATAATAAATCTCTTCAAGTTTGCGAGACTTTTTGAGATTTTGAAAAATATTAATTTGGGCCAGTATTATAACGTTTTTTACGCGACTACTTTTTTTGACGCGACGTATGTACAAGTATATATTGTTTTAACGTTGCCGCTTCAAAATTCTCGGAATTGTGACTAAAATATCTTGAAAGTACGCTTCCAAACGCATAATTTAAAAAAAAATGGGCGTCAATATATTATAGTCACAATTCCGAGAATTTCGAAGAGGCAACGCTAAAATAATATATACGTTGCGCCAAAAAATGTAATCGCGTAGAAAACGTTATAAAACTGGCCCAAATTAATATTTTTCGAAATCTCAAAAAAAGATTCGCAAACTTGAAGAGATTTATGATTTTTTTAACCCAACCCGGTCAATATCGTACAATAAACAAAGAAAAATCAGTAATTTTACACTCAACGCGCGCATTTCACCATATTATGGCATCGTCAGGAAATGACTACAACCAACGTTAAATCCAACTTATCATATTTAACTAAACTTCACATTGTGGTTTGCTAAACGGTAACTTTGCCTTTGTTTATCAACGAGAACGGAAGACTGTTTTGTGTTATAACACTGTCTTCATTCATGATACTATTATTACATGTAGTAATTGGAATGAAAATTAACAAAAAAATATATTGGACAAACTGGAAGGATAATTACCAATCAATAAGTACAGCGTAGAACATTCTGCGAAACCTGAGGTTATATGAAAAACCTAGTACGAAAACGAACTGTTTATTGAGAACTGTCCGAGAATAAAACAAAACAATAATGTGATTAAACTGGGTAGAAATCAGTTGAGATAGACAGTGAAACTATTGACAGGGCATTGTCCACTCCTGTGACACCTCGCCACAACTGCAACCCCCATAAGTGATAATAATCACTACCCTGCAAAAATTTGAAAATGTGCCCTTGGACAATAAATAGTTATTTCCGAAATAATTTTTTAGGATTTCTTCAGGTTTTTGAAATATTCTAATCTTAAAGTACAAAAACACTGTTTTTTTTTAAATTTTTGAGGTTATGTAGCATCGTCATTTTTTTTACAAAAAACGAGACAATGCTTAAAGTACTGTTATTGCCCTGCCAAATGCTGTTTGTGGAAATATCTTTTTTTCCAGATTTCCAAAATACAAAAGAATCTAAGTAAAGACGCCATTATTTGATAAAAAAAGTTTGTGGAAGTTCCATATACGCTATTGTAACTTTAGTCAGCTCGGGTCGGCCATATTGTATTTTTTTCGAAATTTTTTGAGAATCTGACCTTAGATTTACCAACGAGCAGATCTTTTGACATAAGAAAATTTTGACTTGTAATTGGTTTTTAAATATTTTTTACGTTTCTTAATAAAAAAAACAATCTTTTGATATACACGTATCCGTAATGATTTTTCAGGTACATATAGTGAAAATCACAAACATAAAAATTTCAAAATGCGATATCTCGGCGAAAAAAAAGATATTTGAGCAAACTCGACGGTATTTGAAAGAGGAAGACGTGTACTTTAAGATCCCACACAGATTTTTGAGAAAAAAAATCGCGGTGCTACATAACCTCAAATATGTCAATAAACAGTGTTTTTTGCAATTTTAGGTCAGAATGTCTCAAAAAACCGGGCGTGATAGAGCAATTCTGAACCAGGATTTGTTTTCGGGAAAAACAACGGGAAAAATTACTTCGTAAATAACTATTCATTGTCCAGGGGCAAAATCTTGCAGGGTACAGGGTAGTGAATCAAAAATGACAAACAGTGACATAAATTCAACACTTCAATTTATAATTCCTCTAAAACGAGGAACTAACAGTTCCATTCCACCTGACGTTATTTCTATATTATATACAACGAATAAATGACATGTCTTACGCGAAAAAGTGAACTTTCCACGTTTGCCACTTGGCCTCTTCCCCCGCGTGACGCTCGAGGTCGATGATAAAGTGTATCGGTATAACTGGTTCGAAACGGTCTACTAAACACTGTAATTCTGCTAATGCGGAGGCCAGCCCAACGATGAGGAATACACACAGACGAGATCTCACAATCGCCCGTGTATCGTCTCCTCACCTTTTTGCTGTGCTTTTTTCTATCTAATTAACCGACGATGTGCGTCTAATGTGGAGGCCGGAGCAACCTAGAAAAAACAGCGTTTCGTCGTTTATTTTACGCAAAAGATCCACTTCCGCATCTTGGTAATGGTAATATAAGCTGACAAGTGCTTATACTTAAATCTATCTCTACCTCTACTTCTACCTCTTTCTTCTTTTTTTCTCTCTCAGCTATCATGATTCATGGTGAAGGAAATTTTTTACGACCCAACAATTAACTGGAATATACATATAAGTAGATACTCTAAATATTATTTACGCTTTACAATATGCATTGTAGCTCAAAAGTAATACAACACACAAAGAATATAATTTAAACATATTCAGATTTTCCAATGCATTTCAGTTGACTGTATTTTCAAATAATTTAATTAAATTTGTTAAAAATATTTTTGTCTAAAGAGTAGGCTAGTTGAATATGTGATTTTCAGATTATTACGACCTCTGGTCTGCCGCAAGGCTTTGTATTGGCACACTTATCCTTTGTTATTGTTATAAATGGTATTGTAGATGGTACTGATGTCAAACAAATTCTGCAGTGTGTAAATAAATGTTTGTGAAGGAACCGTCGAATGGCCAGCTAGATCTCCAGATCTCACTCCTCTCGACTACTTACTTTTTGGCTCTATTTAAAAAAAACAAAATAAATTTGAATTGACCAATAACTCTTAAAATATATGTAATGATATTCAGTTTGAATTTGATTTGATCAAAAATTTCAGAGGTGAAAACGCCAAAAAGTATATAAATGTCACTTTGAAAAAGTCTAAGTAAATCTTATTCATATATTGTTTCTTTTGAATTCATCGTTTGTTATTATCGTGTATAGTTTTTGCATTTGATTTATACGTATGTTCTTACGTTTTTGCAGTAAAGATTACTTGCTGTTAAATTTGCAGAGAAATAAAAAATACGTTGGTGTTACATTTTATCTGAAAAATATTTTGTGTCAGGTCAAATTCTTTTGATTTGGTCAATCTAAAATAGTCTATACATAATTTAAAAGAAAAATATTTCGAAAATTGTCCTGTGCACCTACTACTTTTTTAGCCGAAAATTGTTCTTTTCCTGAATCTGTTAAAAACAAGAAATGGGAATTGCTGAAAAAGGTGCTTTTTTGAAAAAGAAAATCCACGTATTCAGACATTTTGTGTAAAAACTCTCCAAAAAATCTCCAGACATGTGAACACACCCGTCGGTTCCTTCGCCTCGCCCTCCAGAGGGTTCGAGCACGTCCATATGGATATTGTTGTCATGCCACTCTCCCAAGGATTTCGCTATTGATTAACCTGTATCGATAGGTTTACCAGGTGGCCGGAAGTAATACCCTTGGAGAACCAAGAAGCCGAGACGGTTGCCCGCGCGTTTTATTCTACCTGGATTTCTCGCTTCGGAACACCCCTGCGAATCACAACAGACCAGGGACGACGGTTCGAGTCCAACCTGTTCAAGCATCTGAACATATTGACTGGTACGACTCACCTTCGCACTTCTGCGTACCACCCTGCGGCGAACGGCATGATCGAACGTCTACACCGGCAATTAAAAGCGGCGATCAAATGCCACAACTCAGGCAGCTGGGTTGACAACCTACCAACTGTTCTGTTAGGCATCCGTTCGGCGTGGAGAGAAGACCTCCAAACAACGTCTGCGGAGATGGTTTATGGAGAACCTCTTCGCCTTCCAGGAGAATTCTTCGTGCCAAGAGGACACCAAGACGACGAAGCAAGCTGGAGTGGTGCTACTTTGTCACCGACTTGCGGAAAGGTTTCCAAGATCTCCAGCCAGCCCCAGTCAAACGTCACGGTAACAAGAAAGTCTTCATATTCAAAGACCTCTCCATCACTCCCCAGGTATTCGTTCGAAACGATGCACCCAGAGCCCCGTTACAGCAACCCTACGAAGGTTCCTTCCCGGTGGTGCAGCGCGGTGACAAAACGTTCCTAGTATGGATACATGGTCGGGAGAAACATATTTCAATGGACAGGTTGAAGCCGGCCTACCTCATCAACGATGAGGTCGACCCACAGGACCGTGACCCTGAGGACGCCCCGGTGATCATCCCCCAACGAGAAGAAACAGCAGCTCCTCGCCGGGAGCCAGAATCAACGCCCGCAGCACCAGGTCCAGTACGCACGCGATCCGGCAGACGTGTACGCTTTCCGGACCGTTACCAAGCCGGTTTCTTGTGAGTGCAGTGACTTTTTTGTCTCTGTGCTTGTTCGCGACTTTTCTTGTCGAATTTTTTTTTTTTTTTGCAAGAACTCCGTTACTAGAAGGGGGGTGCTGTAGGGTATATTGTTATTTAATAGGTAGCGTCTAATTTTAGTTGAATTATGTATGTGGTAGGTACGAATCTACCTATTTATGTAAATTTCTGTAAAACCCTAATTCTCACGTTTCGGCATTTACGGTTTGTATATTTATGTAAATACGTGATACAGCCTATTTGATTTCTGTTAAAAACACCCGCATAATAGTTTGGTTTTCCCAAACTGATCTGCGGTTGGGATTTCTCCTAATTCAGTTTACAACTGTTTATTGGAGACTGGTTTCGGGGAACCTACCTGGACTGTGGCTGATTGTTGGTTTAGGGATTTTAAGTTCAGTTTTGAACAGAGTCTCGACAGTTCATCTTAACCGTTCACCGGCTCTACACCGGAGACTATCTCCGCGATTTACCGGACTTCTCCGGTCTTGCATATCTTGTAAATATGTAAATAAATCACTGTACATATAGCCGACTAAAGTGCTTTACTTACCACACCACCCATCGCCATAAGTGTAATATTTTGAAACCTTGTATTTTATTATTCACCTTACACAAAGCTTGACTGAACAGAAGAATGGACATTCCTTTCAACTTGCAAACCGTGGATCTGATTTTTGAAAGTTCGACAGTTGATTTGTTCTCGATTACGCCTAGAATGGGGAAAACAATAATTTTATTAAAAACCACAAGAACACTGCCTTCGCAGCATTCAGTAAGCACAGTACCTAATAGCGCACAGAAAGCAATAATCTCAGTCGTGAAGTGAGCCGAGTTCTATTAGAATGCTTTGTTAGTCGTATAAGGTCAGCGGTTCACATATGATCTTTGCCCGCAATTTATAACTTGTTACAGAATACACGGGGAGAGACAGAGAGGACTATACCGACGCAGCTCGTAGTTGAGCAACGAGCACATAAAAGTGGATCTGTATTTGTCAAGTTGCGATATTTCAGTCACGACAATCCCATGATGTATACTTTATAACGCTGGTAAACACAAGTTTCTCATACGTGCATTACCGCATGGCTAATTTGTTCAGTTCCGTCGAAATAATAGCGGCAGCAATTTTTTTAGGACGCGTGTGTCGTGGGCAATATATACACGATGAGAAAATGTGCATAAACAAAAAAAAATCATAGTATAAAAAATAAAAGTATAAACAGAAAACTAATTGGGATTTCCAGGATAGATTTAATGGGCTGTTGGTTTAATCTTAATGAACTAGATCATGCATTTTACGATGATGAGCATACATAGATTATCATCACCGTGACAAAAAAGCTGCCTGGCAATTAAGCGTTCTTTCCTTTTATACGCTACGAAACAGGGTGAATTAGACCCCTATATAGCTACATAAACAAGAATTATTAAAGACAGAAACATACAGAAGAGAATAAAAAGAACGTAAGTTACTAGAATTTGACTCCAGTTATCAAATTCAAAATATGCAATGGCAAAAAAACCATTAGGTACATTAGGTAATTGACTATTATTCAAACTGCCAAAAATATGTTTACACGTCACCCACCTTGGAAAAATTGACTAAGACATGAGTTGTCTTTTCAGAATCACTTTGCGGTTAAATTTATTTGAACACTCAATATATAATAAGACTTATTTTGAAACGGAGACCGAATAGTTTTCGTTACTCAACAAATGAATGATGAGATGAATGATAATAATAATAGGAAAGATAAATGATTGATAAGATAATTGATAATAATTATTAGAAGAAGAAAAACTCTAATAGATTTTAAAATATACTGTGTATATTTCATTAATACAAATAATGCTTGTTTTATTATAGCCTACATAATAAACAAATTCTAAGTAAACAGGTAAATTCGATATACATCAGATACAATATAAATTTTGTTTAAAAAAGAAATTAGTATTATTTGTAACCAATTTCTACTTTGTCGTTTACTAAAATATTGAGTTATTCGATTTTATCACTTTCTAGTCACCGTAATTGTAGTTTTTAGAACAACTTTTAATTCAAGCAAATCTAAAAATATTTTTTTTTAATTGTTCATTTTCAAATTAGATCTAATAAAGGCGATTACTCTTATAATTAATATTATTAATTGCCACCGTGCCACCACGCACCATGCAATATTCGCCTACCTGCGACGACGAAAAACGCAAAAGACGAAACGCGACAGATATGGGGATTAGGACTCTTTCCGAATGCTGCACCGGGTTCGTCGACCCGGCAACCGTGCCCGACCTACCCGAAGGGTTGATGACTGAGTGCGGTCAGTAAAAAATAAATGCCCGTAAAAAACGAAAGTTGCCTGCCCCTGCGCATAACTCACTCTCCCCGGCCCACTGGACACGACGCCGCTCCGAATCCGCGGACAGGTAGCCAATTGGCCGAGGCATCCACTTCTAGATCTACAGGATGTCCCCGGAGTAGGCATTTAATTGAAATAGCCAACGAGCTCTAAAGTAATAGACTAGATGGGCTCTTACCTACATAAAGGGTTTGTATAAAAAGTGATGAGCCTCATTTTAGTATTGAAAATACTTCTGGGCTGAAAATAATACCTGGCTATTAATGGGAGCTGTCTCCTAAAATATTAACGATGAAGCGACATGCAGAATGCGAGCGACCTCGACATGGTCACGTGGTCATGAAGATGACCTAGCTGTGTTAAGCAGTCTATGTTTATGTTTGGGTTACATGTGTGGTTATCCACAATTTTGATGACTGCTCAAGGAGTCCAAGGCCACCGTCGGATGCCCGAGATTTGCTGATTTGCTGAAATGGCAAAACGACATCCGAACGGCGGGACGCTTAATAGTACACCGTTTAGTGAAAATTTGCCTGCGTATTTTATGAACTGATGTTGAATGTAAAATAAACATTTGGTATTTACTGATCGTTGTAATAGGATGAGCAGATTTGTTATTTTATTAATTTACACTAACATATATACAGGGTGATTTATTAAGAAAAAGTAATCTCTAATCTGGAAGATTCAGTTTTCTAGATACATCAAATGAAAGGTTTGTATCACACGCTTTATAAATATAATGGACTATGAAATGTATAAAGTGCATAACAAAAATAGTTTTAGGCTGACGCAACCTGCATTTAAGAATTATGGAGGAAATAATGTTGCCATTAAAGAAACGAAAATGCATTGTTTTAGAAAATGAAACGGAAGCTATTCATCTTACGTTAAGACATATTTGTAAACAATTTTGAAATCATCTGGCTCACGTTCGAATTCAAGGTTGCTGAGTGGATGGATTCTTAGAATCCATGACTAATTATTATTATTATTATTATTAATACTTTGCTGAATTTTTACAAGGTCCATTAAAGTTTTGTTGAAGTAGTTGAATTATTGTTTACAATTGTTAAAATTACAATTAATTGTCTTTTTACTGAGATGCACACTTATATTTTACAGACAGCTTTTCAACAACTAAAGGCACCGTTTGGGTCCACTTCTGCAGTTCCTAGCAAATTAAATTAAACATTGACTTGTTTTCGGATTTTACATGAAAATGTGGTTGAAAATTAATTTATGCGTTACGTTATGTAAGCACTATATTAAACAATTGACAAGAAATTGTATCAGGTCAACAAGGCATTGAATATCTGACTTTTTAAGAGCTAGACTGGCTGGTAGAGGCAACTTCTCTTACAAATGCCCCATTGAACGAAGTTGAGGATTGACAAAGAGGAGTCTATTGCGAACAGTCCTCTTCTTTACCTCGGGACTTTTTGCAAAATTTATATTTGTATAAACTGCCGATTAGGACTATCAGACACAAACACTTGTGAAATCTCACATCCCGGTGGACAATGTTGCTTAAATGCCGATCTCACACTACAAGATCACAATATTGTCGGTATATGTTATCCACACGACGGTATTCTGCTATCGGTGCATCGGTGTGGATTTCTGCCTGTTTGCGAAACTGGGTAATAGTCTCTTAGAGCATATCCCTGCGACAAATGGTTTTCAAGAATACGACGGGCCAAATTCATCGCAATTGCATCTATGTAGGCACATTCTCAGTACACTGCAGGTAGTCCATGGCAGCCAGGCAATTGTAAAGGCACATTATGCCTATCAACTTACTAATTGAAAACATTTTTGTTGGGATATGCACGGCAAAGAAATCGCAAACCTGACTGAATATCACATGAAAATTAACCCGTTTGAAACGACAAGACCTTCAAGGTCAAACCGCCAAAAATCGTAACAACAAAACTGTATTCTATTTTTATTAAATTTACTTTTCTATTTCTACCAGTTGTGTCTAGTATTTTCAATACGCCTACGATACTTGCGTAAGATGAAAGATCTGTGATTTTTTTTCCTTACGCGATTGTACTTCCCGGCACGCTCGCAACTGGCGGGTGTGGTGGTGGGTCTAAGCTTCGAAACGGCTGATTGTCTCTGTAATAAAACTCGGTCGAAGCTCCGAAATGCAGAAATCAATTGAGCAGCGTGCTTTTTACGTAGAAATGCTCAAAATATTGGAACAAAGAGTCAACCGAATGTCAACCAAGCTTCACCATGACATTCAAGTCACACCTGCTTCGTGGTGACCGACCTGGCCACCCCTCCAGACTTTTTTCTTTTCCACAACTTTAAACCGTCCTCAAAGGACTCTACCGCGGGACCCTGGATGCCATTAAAGCAGCTACATATGATGCGAACTTTAAAAGACATTCCCGAAGCCGCCTTCGAATCGTGGAAACATCGCTGGCAAAAGTGTATGGATGGCCTTATTAGAAGGGATAAATCCCTTCTACTAAGGCCATCCTTTGAAAAGTAAATAATGATTTGTAGTGATATTCACAATAAATTATTTTTTACAAAGTTAGTCTCATTATTTTTTGGACAAACCCTGTATCATCTGTTTCGTTCTAATAGGGGACTCTAAGTTTATCCCACTCGATTGTTTACAAATCAGAAGAAACCAAAACGTAAGACTCTGCCGTAAATTTTAGGAAGACGTAAGAAAAGAATTGAAAAAGCACATATTGTTGTTTTGCTTGGTTGCACCACAAAAACAGTGACTTTGCCCTAGATCACAGTAGGTATAATATACAAAACCTGAAATTGTACTGGTTTATTTTGTAGTTCTAGCCGCGAAAGCTTCGAGAAATACAATCTGTTATTGTTTGTTTGTGGCAGAGATGGGCGTTGACGCGTTGACTTTTATTGTCGACTTCGATACCTCAACAATATGTCAAGTATGACAACAATGTCAACAATTTTGACAACGTCGACAGTGGGTATATAATGTAAAAAGTTGGGTTATGTTTATTTCTTGATATTTTGGTGTTGTTTGTCGTATTTCTTACATTTCTTATCACCCCTTTATCTTAATGGGTTTTTAAATGATCAGTGGTCGAAAGTATAATAAACGGCAAGCATGCCGCTAAGTGTAATGTTGTAAGGCCTTTTTAAAAAACACCGGAGCAGTAACGTTACAAAGTCACAGGTAATTAATTAAACGAATTTGTTTATTGCATAGTCCAGCGCCCAAGGTTTTCCCATTCCTTGTTGTAGGTTCAATTCTTGTCATAGTTTTTTTTTTGCAATTCGTCCATCTCCGTTTGAGAGAATATCATAATTATTCTCATATATCTCTTAGATACGGTCGTTCTACCTTATACTACATTCGTTGTGCGCAATCTGCGGGCAAATTTGTTCTTGGTGCACTGTACGTATATAAAAGTTGATTAAAGGCCACCTACCAATTTTTTAATCTAAATATTATCCCGCTGTCACCACTATCCTCACACATATTATCCTCCGTGCTTTCTATGTTACGTCTATGATATACAGTCTGTCCATAAAGCAACCTACCTTCCTTCGACCGGTGAACGAGTTGAGCGAATTCAGACAAAATCGAGATAAAACTAGCAAAATGAGGTATATTGTACCTCATTTGAGAGACATTTAAATTGTGTATACTTTACACAACTATAAAAAGAGAATCTGTCAACCTGTTTTCAAGTTATGCGGTAAAAGCGCATTTATTGATACAATGAAAATATTTTTGTGTGTTTCTCACTAACACAAGTGATTTAATGAAGTTCCACAAAGTGATTTAGAGTCTGAGTGTTTCAACATTGGTCTTAAACTTTATTTTTTATTTTATTGACTTAATTTTTTGTGGTACATACGTTTCATTGAAGAAACAGTTTTCGCCATCGAAATTTTTTATCAGTCCCAAAAAAAAATGCTCACGAATCTATACATTTGTTTACCCGCAATCAGATGATCAGTATTTTGAGGAGTTTGTTTGGATACCCGATTATTTGAAGCATGTCAAACAGACTCGATTGAACTGCAATCAGGAGATTATATTGGCCATACCACATTATTGATGCCTTTAATTGGTAATGAACTAATTTAATGACTATTTTCGTCCTGTGAGGATACGCATTGTATTTTACAAATATTGCTTGATTAGTGACTACCCATTAAATCCAGAAAATGTGCTACACATACTAATGATTCCAAATAAAAAAACTGTGCAGCTTTTTGTCCTCTTGTTACATTTATTATTTGTGGAGGAAATGGAAGTGAAAATGGCACTGAAGGACCTTCAAGGACCCTCCCTTGGGGGAAGACATTTTCATTGTCTCTCCCCAAACCTTCTCCATAATCGATTTATCATTTTTAAAAATGACAAATATCTTTCGTCTACAAAAAAGACATGACATTCATTGCCCAATTAACATGATGCCAAACGATAATGGCACCATAAGCTATAGTGTGCCGAAACTATACAGAGCGTTCGGTACACGCCATAAATAATTACAATATTTAGGAAAAAGCATTACTAAACAAAACACCATGTACAGATGTTGGTGTTAAAATGGTGGTGGTCATAGGTATAGATTCCAAAAATTACGAAATTTTTACATGTTTCATTTTTGAATATAACATGATTTAAGTTTAACATGACAGCTCGAAAAAAGTCCAAGAAAATTCCATCGCCCACACACAAACTGTTTCGTGCACGTATCTAATAATAACATTTTAATACTAAAAAAAAAAAAAAAAAAAAAAAACAGGAAACTATTCAAATTAGTCAACAAATCGATTCTACCACTCTCATTTTGCTGTGATCATTAAAAAAAAAAAAACATAAATTGCGTACACAATAACAAACCAAACTTTATGTAAATGCCGTTCCTCTTTTTGTCCATACGAATGACGAAAATCAAACGTTCACTTTTTTGAGTTTCAGGAAAGAGACATGGTGAATTTAGGAAACTTAAGTAACTTCCAAAAAAAGAGGTGCGTGTCGGCTTTGGAATATCTATTGAGACAAAAAGCCGCTAAGAAATCCATCGCTGGTGAAAAAAGGACAATTTCTATCGCCTACTATTAACGAAGAATATCATGTCTAGATGTGGTTTGGGGATTTTTACGAATAATCGATTTACCTCAATGACATATATAGGCAACACGGAGTCTTTCACTTTTGAATTATTCGTTTATAACATGCTTTTTTTTGGCGACCACAAGTTAATTGTTAATTTTAATATTTAAACGAACGAAACCAAATTAGTTTTTCTTGCTCGCTTGGTTCACTTGAGAATTTGGAGGTTTTTTGTTCTCACGTGATCATTTTAGATGCATAGAAACTACTATTTTCATAATTCGGAATTATGGTGAAAATAAATGTTTGTTGAAACATTTTATTCAAAAAAATATAGCATTATTTCGAAACTGGGTATCAATCTAAAAAATAAAATTGCTCCAATTTTATTGCTAAACAGACGACTTACATAATATGCATAACTCTAGAAAAGGCCATAAATTACATAAATAACTTGAGAAGTATATGGTCATTACATCACATTACATCAATATACAGATATAATAAATGTAGTTCAATATCACGAATTTTGTATGCCACATATTTATATTTTCTTTAATACTAGCTCTATTAAAGAAAATATAAATATGTGGCATACAAAATTATTACACATTACACATTATTATTATATACATATGTACATATAGGGCTTTGATTATAATTTTGGATGTGATTAACTCACAACCTCGAGTAGGAAAATGAAGAACACGCAAGTTACTGTCACAATATTTGTACATTCTAAGGCGTGCACTGCATTTTGCAACAAAAAATATTTTTTTGTTTAAAAACGATGGAAATTGGATATTTTTTATTACCCAACTGTTTCTATTCATCTAGAATGTATGCAGTATGGTCAACTTTGTGGCGCAAGAAGATTTTAAAATTGATACATCGATTTTCTCATATTTTTATTACACAAAATTTCATCACTTTTTTTATTTACATTATATGGATAATATCTTATTTTGACTGTGAGCGTGGTGAAATATACGGTGAATTCGTACAGTAGTGGATAAAAATTTTAAAAATTCCATGAATTACTTTTGGGGAAAAATTTGAGCATTTTTTTTTTAAATAAAATTGAAACATACAGGGTGTGGGAGGCATGACGTCATCGAAACTTTTTTTAATGAAAAACATAAGAAAAACGAATTTACAGTTTTAAGTACTAAATTGAATGGTAAAGATAACTTATAACAAATAAAAACAACTAAATTAAATATTCAAATTGTCCACAGTCCGTCGGCTGCTTGACAGTATTCAAGACGATGAATAAATTCTTTCTGAACATCTGTCAACAATAACTTCAATAGTTATACGTCGTATTTCATGATGAATCCTTACTTTTAAATCTTCTAAATTCTCCGGACTACTAAAGTACACTTTACTTTTTAAATATCCTCATAAAAGGCAATCTAGGGATGTCAAATCTGGCGATTTGGCTGGCCACTTATTCGTCCCCTTTGTCCTTATCCATCGATTTGGAATCCCTTATCCAAATACAATGGCGGCCGGTGGAATTTGACATGCTCGTATTTCCGTAAGGAGGCATGGGACCCACACCATATTTTAGGGGGTGCTTACTAGACCTAAGTAGAAGGCTACAATGGCAAAAAAAAAACAGGAAAAACTTTTTTCCAAGAATGGCTGCCTCCGGGAAGCTCTAGGAATTAAATATATTTCCGAAATATATATTTTTTTTCATAATCACTGAGTAAATACAAAGTCTTTATATACCTGTGATTTTTTTTTAATTCGTAAAATTTTTATTTTGCTTAAAGATACAACTATTGTAAAATCTCGCAGACGAAATGTTGGGATATAATAAAAATTCAAATTACCATAATTTTTACATATCCCAAAATGTCAAGAAAACTACTAATATAAAAAGACTTTGTATTTACGTTCGGTGATTACGAAAAAAAAATTAATATTTCACAAATATTTTGCAAGCCGTTTCCAACATCTTCCCGGAGGAAGAAGGAAGGAAGAAAAAATTTTTGCCTTCTACATAGGTCTAGTAACCACTCCCTAAATTATGGTGTGGGTTCCATGTCTACTTACGAAAATATGAGCATGTCAATTTCCACAGGCCACCACTGTCCAAATAAAAGCGGACTTGTTGAAAGAAAAGATGATTTCTCTGAAGATCAGTTCGTATTGAAGAGAATCCAAATATCTTGCTCCGATTAATGCCACGTCAAATAAATAAGGATATAATTCTTCCATTAACTATGCTGCACATCCACTTTCTGGAGATGTTAGGTGTGATTCTCCATCATTTTACTTTCAAAATTGTACAATCGTTTTTCTTATTTTTTTCCATTTCACTCATACTTATAAATTACGTTAGTGTACGTAAATAAATGTACTTTCCGCTACTTTACGAATGCACTGTATAAAACTATGGCAATAAATCGGTTATCGTATAATATATTAAACAGAGCATACAAATATGTATCGGCGTACAGTTTTATTGGTAAAAGCTGTCACACACATATTTAAGTGCAATAAATAAACTCGCTCTACTTCACTGGACGGAAGTTTATTTATTAAGTATTAATTTAAATGAGAATAAGGAGGAAGACAAAAAAAGGTATCTGTTCAGTTTACAGCTTTTACTATGAATACTCTTTTATTTGAGGCACGCTTCCGTAAAGACTGGGTTGTTTAATAAAGTTTGTCAGGAAAAACTCGTAGTAATTGTTATTTTCTATCACGTATATAGGTATACGTATATAAATACATATATTTTCTGTATTTGTGGCATTATTTACAAAAAAAAAAAAAATGTGTTATATGGTTAAAATGTTATATGGTTGCGAATAGTGCATGACAAAATCATCAAATTATACTGGATAATCCTTAAAATTTCGGAAAACAAACGAAAAATGATGGAAACGAATTTTTTTTTAATTCATTCAATCGTATCCCCCAATCAACACGTAATAGTACTATATTCATCTGAGTATTGCCATATAAATATAATCTAACGATTAAAAGTTCATTGGTCGTGTAAAATACCTTGAACAACAATTTTGAGAGTCGAAAATCAGTTTTATGAAGATTTATAGAATATTTTTTTTCTACAAGACACTACTGAATTCACGTGATAGAAATAGTATGTAAATAGTATACTAATATACTCAGTATATTGGCGACGGGGACAGTAAGGCGATAAGGTAATGACTTCAAGGCGATTTTGGATTTGGACCCGTACAATAATGAATCCGGAAGTAATGAAAACGGAATGCGTCGGTCACGTGGAGAAACGCACGAACCAGGCTTCGTAATGCGAAGAAAACGCATAATAAGAAAAACAAACATGGGACTCGGGGAAGAGGTCCAGGAAAACTGACCATCAAAGTAATAGGCGAATTGACAACTTATTACGGTCTGTTACTTATTATCCGTATTCGGCGAAATGCGGATTCAGTGGAAAAAATTCGTGACGCTATCTGACGTGAAGCCAAAATGAGGGCTACAAGGCAGAGGAGGGTGTCCTGTACGGGCCGGGAATTGATGACATGTAAGTTAAAAAATTTCATAGTTAAATGAAAAAAAAACATAAAAAAACTTTAGACGCGTTTTTTCTCAAAACAACGTTTTTGAAACTGAAATGAGATTTTTTCTTGAGCACTAATTAACCGATTTTTATGATTTTGCTTTTAAAATGTTCACAAATGATGCTATCAGTGATCAACATAGGAATTTTTTGATATTGCAAACATTCGATTTTTAATAACAATTTAAAGGTAGAAATTTAAGGTGAAACTCATACTTTTTTTTCTCAGTTGCACCAAATTGCGTAAAATTTGAATTTCAAAAAAACCCCCATGATAAACACTAACAACAACCCTATATTTTTATAAAAATGTTTCGTTTTTTGATTTCAGATGAATAGCGTCGTAGAAAATTCTCGTTTACATGAGACATGTCCGCCTGAAGTAGCTACATTGGAACAAGGATCAACGGCCGCCATTTTGATTAAAAAACTAAATAATTAAATAAATGTAACCTTCATACCTCTATCTTTTATTTAAAAAAAAATTGTCTCAATCCGTTTTATACTTTCTTAAAAAAAATCCCAAAAAAAAAACTTTTTTTTCAGAGAAAAAAGCGGGAAAGCCCCTTAATCCGAATCCGTTATTCGGATCCTTAAGTAAACTATGTAAATCCATATAACAAATAAACTACGAACTTGGAAAATCTTTTTAGTACTCACATTAACACCACAACAAACAACGCTGCCATATGTCATAGGGTAAATGTGGGAGAGATGCCGCAGTGGGAGAGAAGACGCAAGGACCATTTGGAACTACTGTTATAATTTCAACCGCAATTTCGCTTACTTATAGTCAGTTGATGCATAACCGTGCATCGTAAGTCACTTACATGCAAATCGAACGTTTACGTTAATGAATATTTAAAAAACACTGTTCAGGCGTGGCTAAAAATTTTTCAGTGGCTTCAAAAATATTGGGCAAAGCACCAGTGCAGTTTATATTCGCTTGTATTTTTATTTGTGATTAGACGTAGGATCGTTAATATTATGTTTAGCTACACCGTGATCGCTATGGCATTAAACAGCTATAAGAAATTGAGTGCAGCGTATCTCCCATCTATTGGAGAGAGACGCTGCAAAGTATTGTGGGATAGAAGACGCACTAAGTGGTGCTTACCCACACAATCTACAGGCAATACCTGAACATGCTTTTTGCGTGTCGGATCTTCAATTAACTAATACAGAAGTTATTGGAGGTCAACCGTTCTCTCCTAAAACCAGTGTGACTGAAGCTTTACACAGTTTGGAGGAAGGAGAAAACATGCACTAAATCCGATATTAAAGCAATGTCAACCAGATACGATAATGCAAAGTTCCTCCAATAACAATTCAGAACCTCAACCATCAACTTCAACCACTTGTGACGTTACCTCAGGAAAAATTGGTTTAACAAATATCGCCCGTACCTGTACTTTCTAATATTATAAAACGCAAAAAAAACAACCGACACTTCATTTAACTAATCCAGGTTGTATAAAAGACATAAAAGATATAAAATAATAAAATTTGTCTATACATTAAATAAAATTTTGTTCTTAATACGGACAAAAAGGGCCAAGTTAAATCTGTATCTAAAGGGTTAAAACGAATGTAAAAGAAGCAATCATCCTTAATATCTGAATCTGAAGTAGAAATATCAGCTCATTCCTAAAGTAACGATATTACTGATATTGAGGAAAATGAATGCGTCTTTGTGGATATCGAGGAAAATGAATGCGGAGTCTCGAACTTTGGAAATATAGGAACTATGTAAAAATGAAGACTATGTCAGACTGAATTGAGTATACACGTTGCAAACGTTGGTTACATGAAACGTGTAGAGCATTCGAAGTTGCCTGGAACCCATGTGGAAAGTATTTATTGAAGAAGGCTCAAGTGAAAAAATAATTTAATCTTATTTCCTATAAGCCATCTCTCCCTCTAGATATGCGGCGACTCACCCATAGCATGTAGGAGAGTTGGCCTCCTCTATATGACGACAAAATATTTTTTTATTTGCTTATTTCTTGCCATAACCACTTGTGTTATGTTCCGCTTCTTGAATAAATGTTTCTAAAGTATGGGTCTTATTTTAGATAGTTTTTATTGCATTATTAAGGAGAGTTATTGCACATTCTAAGAAAGTGCGGGGTCTCTCCCACATTTACCCTAGCAAGTCTCTCGTAATCTCTGCTAATGAGTAGAAGGACTTCGGATCTTGTCGAGGGGTTCGGATCTTGTCAGATTTCACTTTTGTTCAGTAGCCAGGTATTCTATCAATGTTGCATCGTATGTATCTAGATGGAAAATATTTTAAATTGTAAATAGAGAATACCCAAAGCAATAATATCTTCATATAAATTGTGTCTCAGGTCTATCCCCAGTTGCAACGCTCCTGATAATGAACAAAACTGCGCGACTCTATTAATAACCATTTCTTTATCTCCAATAGTATCTTTTGGTGACTACCAAAAACTTTTTACCAACGTAAAACATATAGAGTTCCAACTTTTACGGCATGAAAGCGTTTGTGCGCAAACCGATCAGAAGAACCAGATGCTTTCTCGATATTATTCATTCATACTCCGGTATAATTTCATAACGTGCGACAAAAAGCTCGGATCATTAATAGTTTTCGTGCTACGCAGGCATCCTAGCGTCAGGCAAAAAAAATCCATCAGTTCACGTGGCTTGACAGAATTTAAAACAAATACTTTTTTTATTGCCGCCAAAGCGGAAAAATTATTTACTTGGCAATGTCGAGACAATTCTTTTTTTGGGCCGAGTATAGAAAACTTCGTTCATGATTTCAGAGTATTCAGAAAGAAATGTTTTATTGAAAAAGAGATATAGGTAACATTGAATAGTAGTACCTGCTTAAATAAGAGAAAACAGTTTAATTTCACAGACACTAACTCCGCGCCACATTTAAAAACATTCTAGACGTTTTTAATTTGAACCAATAAAACTGGCTAACTTCTTGCAGTCGACAAGCTTTCAAAGCTCACTTTTTCAGTATTTTGAACATATCAAAACCTTGAAGTTGTATTTCAAATAAAAATGTTGCTAGTCATATGACATTAATGTTGTGCTTAATATTTCTTTCATTTCTTCCTTATTTCTTGATTGTTGTTTAATACGGTTCATTATATTAGAACAAATTAGAGTGATTCTATTGTAAAATCTACAAAGGCTACAGATATTGTAAAATATTCAACACGAAATGTTGGGATGGAATTACAATTCAAATAACCATTACTTTCACAGCTTGTACTTACTTGGTAATTATGAAAAAATATATATATTTCGCAAGTAAATCATCAAAACGCATCAAAAGGGGTTTACCCCTTTTGATGCATTCAATTTCATTCAAATGAATATTCATCAATTTCAGCACGAATTTCCGAATAGAGTATAAGTTTAAAGAATAAATATTTTTGTTTTATCTTATTTAAGCTGAACTACACTGATAATAAGAATAATACTACATTTATTCGTCAAACAGATCCCAATTATAACACAAATATAGTTGTAAATATTAAATAGTGGATATAAAGTGGTTCGAACAAATACAAAAAAAAAAGAAAGGATAATAACCCAAAACACTGTTGTTGTTCCCTTTTTTTAGTCTTTAATAATCTCTCTTCTTTTTTTATTCCTCACTTTTTTTCCTTGGTATGTTTGGAATTCGATCCACTCATTCCATTTTTCCTCTACATCAGCTTCCCTGGTGAAGCAGTAAACATTAGCTGCTGAATATTCCATTAGCGATAACCATGAAGCTTCAAACTAAAAACAAAGTTTTGCTGTTTATCTCTGTGCTTCTCTTTACCATTTTTCCTTTTTACTCATATTTTTAAGTTCAACTTCACTGATCAGGGACAACATGAGCAGATAACGTCGTCTGTAATTGATTCTTTGTTGTATTTCTTGGACCACAAATTTCTCTCTTGGTATGGTTACATTTTAACCCCACTGTGTCCATTTCAACACTAAAGGGGAATTTATTAATAATTATATTAATTTAATATTAATATCTTCGTCTAACTTTGTAATGATACGTATGTATCTGTAAGTGAAATAAAGACTTCTCAAGAAATAACAAAATTATAAGACTTTGTCTTCGGATTATTCATTTATTATATTATGGTTTAATAAAGATACATTTTACGAATCACTTTTAAATTATGCAACTGTTAAATAGATAAAAACATATTTACTTCTCCAAAAGCACCTGTAGATCCAATAAATAAGTAATGAAATGAATCATCCGCGTTATTTGAGGCAAAAACGGACAGCAGCAGTTGCAAAAACATGTGGTAATTAAGTACCTAAATCATTTAATTGATATTTATTTGGTAATAGTGAATCCTTGTGGTTCATCTGACAATTAAACACAAAATTGTACTATGCTTAAATGAAACAGATTCCCACGACACCACTACCTATTTTAATTACTATGGAAGAACATGCTGGCCTAGCGTATTTACCACGTGCCTGCCAATACCTTTTTGTCAGTTTGTAGCTCCTGCTTGTGGCAACTCATTTCATTATTTGTGGATTGGGCTTGTTCTCTATTTCTTTTTATAAAATCAGCCACGATGTATATCTGTCATTCTTTCGACATTACTGCGACTACGAAATATCCGTAATTGTCTTTAAAAGCTCTGCTCCGGTTCTGTTGCGTTAGCATATTCTCTTCACGATCCTCGATGCTTTTTGTTTACTTTTGCGCCGTTACATTTGTCTGGAAGTAGTAATGGGTAACGATTTTTGAGTCGACTCGTGTGGTCACTGATCGTTCTGACTATTGTTGCACAATGACTATCGCAATATTTTACATAATGGTAATGTGTCAGTTAAGCAAGACTGTTAGGTGAAATACCACAACCAGCTGTATTTTAAACTGATGAATTTGTCGATGAAGGGTCGTGTAACTGAATGTTTAATTTAGGGAGAATTAAAAGTGTTATCGTCAAAATAACACTAGGCAATTTTTGTTTAGTGTCAAAAAATATCAGTCTATACTTTGTACAAAATAAAAACGTCACCGATGAAGCTGTTGAATGCAGTGATACCACCACTCAATTATATTGAAATAAAAACTATAATGGAATAAATATAATGGAATGTTTTATTGAATTTCAAATTTCGCGTTTGATATTTGTTATTATACAGTTGGCAGCAGATTCGAAGTTGCCATGTTGTATTACTTGACATTTTTTGACAGTTTGTAATAATCTGAACGTTACATTGGCATTAATAGTCGTTTGTGTCTTTTTTCACCAATCTTCAAACTTTTATCTTGAATTGAAAACTGTTATTTTCAGAACAATCAAAGTTGTCAGACATCCATTTACGAAATGCCAAAACAGTTAAACAGCTACTACCAAGAGTTAGTAGCATCTTTGTTACGCTGCGCTGTTTTGAAAAAAGAACGAGACAGTAATGGTCCATTGCTACCCTTAATAACCCTTAAAAGGTAATTTAAATATAAAATTAAAATATTAATTAAAACTACAGTCCAATATATTGTTTTGGCGTGTAGCAGTTAATACTATTTGATAAAAAGCAAAAGACAACTTTTAAAATAACCTAGAAAGCGTAATCCTACAAAGAGGGTTACAAATACTGTCTCATTGAATACAAGTGCTATGATTTATAATAACCGACATTTATTACACAAAAACTACACTGCACTATTTGTAACCGATGGTGATGTGGTAAAAAATTCCAAAACTTCCATATGCCTTTTTTTGCTAATTTTTCCTTCCATTAAGAAAAAACATATCTACTAACATACTGACTACCAATTTTTTCTGCTCTTTTTCCTGCTCAACCAATGTCCTTAAAATATATTATTTCTTAAAATTATTTTTATTTTAATGTTGAAAAAATAAGTTATTTAACAATAAACTAACACAAAAAAAACGTTCCATATACTTGTCAAAATTATTTCTAATTACTGAATAATTTTATGAGGATATGGCATCAGTGCGCTCTAAAACTTAAGCACTTGTCTGATGACGTGCATCGGTTTTTATTTTAAATGAGGTTCTTACACATAACTTTATTCAAATCTTCTCTCAATAAAAATACATAGGTACATGTCATGGATCTTACATTTTAATTTTGTAAAACTTGAAGTACTAAAATATCCAGAAGAGGATACATTTTAAGAAAATTGAATAAATACATACAAAACAAAACAAAAATCTATAAAACTATGATGAACGTCTTGATCATATTAAGAGTTCCATATACCTAAGTCTGTATGGAAATTGTTTGCATGTAATACAAAATGTAATTCCATTTGTGACTGATTGGTTGAAACTAAAATCAACTTGATTCGATCAATTTAATGAGAAAAAAAACCTCCTTACAACCAAAAAAAAAGCATTACATCATTAAACAAAAACAAAATATCCTTACATCCTTACAAAAAATACTTACAACCAGTACTTAAGAGGAAGTCAACCACCCTATTCTTCTATACCTTGCTATTAATTGTTTCGATCAAAAAAAAATATATTTTGCTCATTTTTTGTTTGAATAGTTAATATGTGGTCATTTAATTCATAAAATAAAATAAATTGATGACCTCTCAAAATAAATTATATTCATATTGTACGATTACTCTGATGTTAGGTGATTAGATGTAGACTATATCAAAACTAGAAGTGGATAGTCGATAGTCTGAAATCTAAGAAGTTAATTAAATTAAGACAAGCCTATACGCCTAGGATTAATACTTTTTATTTAGATTGAAGATAGCTTGAAAAAACCTCTCAGTCCGCAAACACAATGAAAAACATAAACGTCTTTTATTAAGTTTAAACAGCACGTAACCGCTTATCACATTATTATGTACGTATTAGTAAACTGTAACTACAAAAATATACAAAACCATGTTAGATGTTTCATAATAATTTCGAGTCGACAGAAGGCCAACACCAAAAACTATAGAAGAAAACAGAAAATATCTATAATAAATTTTATTCCAACAAGTTTACATGTTATCTATCTTTAATATCTAAGTACTTATCTATCTTTAGAATTTTCTTCTGCAATCCTTCATTCGTAATTATTATAATCCATTATATGGAATGATTAAAATCGGGCTTAAAGAAAGCAATAATGTTCACTTGACATTTAGTCATTTTGAAATATGAATTAACAACTTTTAAATTAAAAAACTGTTTCTGACACCAAAGTCCAACCACTGCCATTGTTAGAACAATATATACTGCTTGTTTTACGAAGTAAATCAGAACCAAACAGTATTTGTAATGGCAGACGGGAAAACCCAAGTCTCTATATTAAATTCTCTTTATTTGATATGGTCGCAAAAACAGTGCAGGTATATGTCGGCAAATAAAATAAAGCTGACAATATCTAGAAGTTATAAAGAGAGTAAAGGAAATATCAACCGCAATTTGAAATATATCCTTATTAAAATAACGTATTAGAAATGGATATTACTGTGTCTACAGTTGCCATTAAGAAAACCATTGATTACATCATTACTTATTTATTGTAAGTCAACCGTTTTATGTCTTTGTTTACTATGTGTTTCATTCTTGAGTTCGTTGCATTTTGTTGTGTAAGTCATACCTACTACAATTTTTCGTATCATCATAAAATTTTATAACCTTATAACCGCATAGTTGTAGATAATGCATATAAAACTATGTTAAACTTTTAAATAAATAAAAATAAGTATAGGTACGAGGCGCGTTCATAAACTAAGGGCCGTTTGCTTATATATAAATATTGGCGCATCGAAGCACAGTTTTACTACTGCAGCGCCATCTACTGACTCATTGCGAAGCTACAGCGTCATTTGTTTTGATTCTGAAGTCGTATTGTTGTCCGTGAATGCAAAGAACAATGGCCGCGAAAATCGTTGATCCCGCCAACTGTGAAGTACGTTCTGTGATTCGTTTCTTATGTGCAAAAGGATCGTCGGCTGCTGAAATTCATCGGGAGTTATGCCTGGTTTACGGACCTACAGTTATGAGTGAAGGCTTTCCTTCACTCCTTCACTCATTAGGTTACACTCAGTCACTCATTAGGTTAGACAATGGTGCCGTGATTTTAAAAATGGCCGAACAAATGTCCATGACGAAGAGCGGAGTGGCAGGCCCAGTATCCAGACCGATGAAATCGTTTCACAAGTGGACCAAACACTGCGATCTGATCGTCGATTGACGATTAGTGGCCTGGCTAACAAATTTCCTCAACTTGGACGCACTACTGTTTACAATATTGTCACAGAAAACCTCGCATACCGCAAATTGTGTGCAAGGTGGGTACCAAAAATGCTCACCGACCACCACAAAGAGCAAAGAATGTCTAGTGGACGAAAGTTTTTGGCCCGTAATCAACAAGATGGAGATGATTTTTTTCTCACATTGTTACTGGGGACGAGACGTGGGTATCCTACGCCAACCCAGAAACAAAACTGCAATCGATGCAGTGGCGACACTCATCTTCACCAAAACCGAAAAAGTTTAAGCAAACTCAGTACACAGGTCGAAAATTGATGGCTACAGTTTTTTGGGACAAAGACGGTGTTCTTTTGGTTGATTTCATGGAACGTGGGACAACAATTACAGCTGACGTGTACTGCGAAACGCTCAAAAAATTGAGACGTGCGATCCAAAACAAACGCCGCGGGAAACTGTCATCTGGCATAATCCTCCTCCACGATAACGCGCGTCCTCACACTGCTGCCAAAAGCAATGAGAAAATTCAAGATTTTCGTTGGGAACTTTTTGACCACCCACCGTACAGTCCCGACCTTGCACCTAGCGACTACTTCCTCTTCTTGCATTTTAAACAGTGGCTCGGTGGACAACGTTTTGAAACCGAAGAGGGACTCAAAAACGCCGTTGTCAACTGGTTCAACTCTCAGGCGGCAAGCTTCTATGCAGAGGGGTTAAAGAAGCGGTACGAAAAATGCTTAGAAGTGAACGGCTATTATGTAGAGAAGTAAAGTAAGATTGTACCTAACTAAATATGACAATAAAATTTGTTTCTTATGAGTACATTTTTTTCTGTGACCAAACGGCCCTTACTTTATGAACGCGCCTCGTATTATGCAACAGAAAACAATAGTAGTTAATAAACGATCCAAAAGTTATAAGACTGAACTAGTTGTAAGAGGATGATACCAATGAGATTTTAGAGTATTGCTTTGTATACGTACAGTACAACCAAAATATATTTGCCCGCACATTGCGCACAATGAACGATACGACGTAGGTCGACCAGAGATATAAGAGATACCCGCAACCAACCAATAACAGACTGTACTTCTTGAAGCGCTGACGGCTGCAGCTACAGAAGAAATTAGCACAATTTCAGGTTTTATCTGTGAAGAAAAATGTTGAATGTGAAGACGTACTAAAGAGACCTTCCAAAAAAAACTATGTCTCATCAAATTTGGCTATGAACGAGATAGATTCTGTCACAATTGTAAAATATGTAAACAATGGCTGTCATGTAAGGTGACAGTTTTGACAATTAAATAAGGTTATAAATTTAATATAGAATAGAAATAGGTACGTCTTTTTTTTACTCGGCCGGCTTTGATGACTTTTTTTTGGATGGCCCAATATTTCTTGAGTTCTAAAAATGTAGAGGGAGTATCATTATAGTACAGATGCATGTATCTAATGAGTCTATAGTAAATTCTTACCATCTGAACACATGGTGCAGAATAAATGAATAAGTCACGATATTCGAATAATTGACCCTTGCCAATTATAAAATTGACGTTGGCGACTTAATACTTCTTGGACAAACAATCTTAACACGTTATCGTGTTATGACAGAATGTTGTAACAGAACTGAAAGAAGAATTGATAAAAACTCATTTCCTATTTATTTATTTTTTATTTTTATGTTATTCTATATACTTAATCTAGTTGCCTCTTCTGAAGTTAGTTCCTATACAGAAAGTGTTTGATATATCTTCATCATAATTCTTACAGCTTAGAAAGCGCACAGCAAAAGAAAGTAATGAAATCAGAAAAGTTGTTGAATGACAACGGTATTTTCTACACTTGACAAAAAGTAAACTATGAAGAAGCTTGGATTACTTAGTAACTTTTATTAAAAGTCTTTTACGATCAGAATTATTTTTTGTTTAAATTTTGTTACTTTCCCTCTATTTCTTGAATATGTATTGACTGCATCTTCTTTGGTATAGCTTTAAAGAAGCAAAATGTAGGTAAAGTTCTATTCACTATTTTTCTATTTCCTCAATACCTAGTTGCAACTATGTAACTATTAGAAAATATACAAAAATCATACTCTTAGTATGATTTTTTACAATAGTAGAAATATATTTGCCGTCACAATATACTTGTCTATATTATAAATCTATCTATAATTGTCTATAACATAAGAACAAATATTCAGTCGATTCCAGTTCAAACGTTTCCGAAGTTTGACTCTCCATATGTACAAATGAGGGTACGCAGCAGTTCTACAAAAAGTAAGAGTCAAGGAAATTCATATAGAGAGGCACTTCAAAAGTAATAGCTCTCTACATGCATACCGATTTTCATCTGTTGCGTTTTTTTTTTTTTTTTTAGAATATTGAAGTTAATATCAGCTATGGCTTAGCTTGCAAGCCTGTAGCTTTTTTGGAGTTAAACGTCTTGAGTTTATGGTTTCTTTAAAGCAACATCGAATACCTACTGTTTTTTGAATATAATTTTAAGCTATTTTCACCCCAGTACTGCGTACGCTTATTTTTACGTACGCTTACTTTTTGGACATATAGGACATATAGGAGAGTCGTTAGAGTTCGGAAACACTCCGTTTCCGCCTGGAATCGATTGAATATACTTTCTTAAGTTAATAAAAGTTATTCCACCTGTCTACAAATTCCACTTATGGTGGAATATCTGCCTTAGATACTCTCACCATTTCTTATTCATAATTCACCGTCACATACGAGTAGGTATCTAACTTGTAAATACACATTGACCACATTGCCATACCTTCCTCTTTCTCGGACCCAAAACGTAATCATATGACTAAAGGAGGAAAACGGATTTGAAAAGGGCGTATTTTTTGCATCTCTAAAGCTATGTTTGCACCGAAGGAACATCGAAGAACTTTTTGTTGCCTAATTGTTTCTGCTTATTGCCGTGAGTAGAAACTTTTAGCAACATCCCTAAACTTCTTGCTTTCACTCAATTAAGTCAATTTTCAGTCAATTTAGTAGCTTAAAATGGTCAGTAGTCGCATGTTGTTTCATGCCTACTTACGCAACTAGTGGTCACATTGCATGTAAATAATATACGACAATATAAAAATCCGGTAGTATGGATTTATACTCGATGCACTTTGAGTTCCAGAAACACTCACGATAACTTGTTCTTCCAGTTTAACGACATTATATATTATTTATTTCTTTTCAGTTCTTTGCATTCTCAAATGATAAAAGCTAAACTCAGTAACATACCAAGTTGAATCATCCATTTTCACTGTGGCAGCATTACGCATTCGTTTCCTTTATTATATTTTGATGTTTACCGCTCGCAATGGAGCAGTAATCAGCGATAATCAGAAACAGTTGTTGCCGAAACATAGAGATGGACATTTGTTGCCACAGCATAGATAAACTTTTGGAAATTTTCGAGAACAATCAACAACAACACAATAGTTCCTCAAGGCTCCACCGATGTAAACGTAGCTTAAGAGTTTATACCTACGCAGTTATAAATTTCAAAAAAATTGATTTTTTTGTTAATGCATTTTCGGAATGTACATATATTTGAGTAGGTATATTCTCTGAAAATTTCAAATCGATCCGGCAAATATTCTTGGAGATGCACGCATATTTGTAAGGACGCTCGGAGCGTTACAAAGTAGGCGGCGTAAAGACCAGAAGAATGAGAAGACCAGAAGAAGACGCGCGAGGGAAGAATGGTTCGCAGACAACAACAAATCGGAATATTAGAACCTGCTGATGATACAGAGGGTTCATCTTATGATATATTCCCTGGCATAGATGACTCCATGTAAGTTGAAAAAAAAAAAAATAACGATATGTAAACGTCTTTTGAAACTTTGAATGCGTTTTTCTCAAAACGGTGTTTTCAAAGTCGGTGAGCGCGATTTCTCAAAAACGGCTCAACCGATCGGTCTGACATTTTAACAAAACTTTCTCAAATATATTTTTCAGGGATTGATCGAAGGAATAAGATTTCCGATAATTGTTTATATTTTTTTTTAACAATTTAACGAAAACATTTTGGTCGAAAATCGGATTTTTTTCTTTTTTGGAGCTGCCATTTTTTCAAAAATCAAAATTTCGTTTATTCCTTCGATCAATACCTAGATTTATCTATCCACTAATAGAATCTTCTGATTTTTTTAATTTCAGATAATCCAAACCGGAGATATCTTGCTCCACCGCCGGACACCTTTTTTTTAGACCTTCAAAATAATGTTAAAAGTTACGACTGCATTTATTAGTAATTCTTGTATTTGTCAAATAAAATCCCTTTTCAGAAAAAAATCGTAAGAAACGACTTCTTTGGCCTTGTAACTGCGTATAACCCCTTAAGGTAACATATTGAGGGTTTTGTTAGAGGCTTAGTTTAGGAATATTTCACAGGCAGACGTTGTTCTTTACGGAGTTCGTCCAACTATTCTCCGACTACCTCTTGCTCCTTGACAATTAGGTAACTCAAGAATCCAAGCTCATCTTTTATTTCCGTTTTTTTCCCAAGACCTAACAAGACGACGCTGTTGCCATCGCCGCTGTTAGATCACCACCCGCTAGAACCTCCTCTCAGTCCTTCCGATTTTTCCCCTGGAGTTCTCGCCGCGTCCATCGGCTTCAATTCGCTCTCGCCTCGCGGATTCCCCATTTTCTTCGATAAAAATCAAGCGGACGCTTAACTCCTCCCATCGTCGGCCGCGCGCGGTGACAAAATCCCGGCGCTGTCATCGGCGGTGATGGGGGAAGCGCGGGGGGTCCGTCGCGCTAAGTCCGCTGACGCGCTGAGCAGCGGACGCGCGAGTGGAAGTAGAATCCCGGCGGCCAATGACCGGCCGCGACGGCGACAGGGGGCGGCGCCTCGCGCGCGGCCCGCTCGATGTCCGGGCCCGCCGCGGCTCGCTCACTACGGCGTCGCATCTACGCGCTCGCGCATCAACCGCTTACAGCTGCCCAGCCGACTCAGCGCTATCGTCGGCGCCGCAATACGGTTACCGCGCGCTCGCAAGGCGCAGCATCGTTCTCGCCCCCGTTCGCGGTTGGCGGAAGGTTCAAGGCCGCGTGTTTTTGCAAGTCGTAGGGCGCAGAGGATTCTCGTAGGGCGCGCGGACCTTGTCCTTGTGCGCGTCCTTCGCGCGGACGTCGGTGAACGAGCGATTGACAGGACACACACCGCCCACTGAAGCTAGTGGCAGACCTGTTGCCGGTGTGATTGATTGCCAAGTGAATTGCCGATACTGTATACAGTGACTAACCTTGTTTGTGGGTGTTTAGTATTTCAATTGCTCGGTAAGTGATCTTCATCTTTTATCGGAGTAGTCATTAGCCTATAAAAGACGGAATTAAAAAAAAATATGGGTTCTGGTTGACGTTTTGAATATTTCAAAGGAGGTCTAGTTTTGCACACCAGATTTCCTCTAATGATGACATTCCCTATTATTCCTAGGGATTCCACAAATACGTCCCCTTAATTCCTGTACTAAATCCTTTAAGACATCCCCCGACTTCCATAGGACTTCCTAACTCATGTACATCAGACCTCCTTTGCTGCTCAATCTTCGGAATATATTAATAGTTTTAAACATTCCGGTAGTTTTAAGGGAATTCCAAGGCCAAAAGGACACGAATGTTCTTTAACGGATAACATTTAGGTGCATCTGCATATTTGAAGGGGATTAACTTTTGGTGTCTCCAAATTTTCTTGTTCTTCTTTCTTGATCCTTTTGATTGGATACACTTTCGTAACCCAAGCCGCTTTTGCAAGCAACATTGTTGTCACATATTTTAGAACTAACCCAGAGTCTTATTACATCTCCCATAACAGCATAAATCTAACTTGCTTAAAATCTGATCACTCATTATTCATCTGACTGCTACAGATCACCAATTTTTCCAAAAAATCTCATGAAATTCATAGTCGTATCAAGATATTATAATAATTAGAGTTCGAAAATCCCGGCTTACCGCATTTAAAACTGCATTTACCTATCCAGCGTTCCCGCATGAGATCGGGGTACTACCGCGCAAACGTGAATCCCGGGACATCGGGAAGGATCGGTCAGTGGCGTGGGTATATGGGGGTATATAGGGGTATATAGGGGTAAGAAATACCCGCGTATATAATTTACAAGGCATTTAAAAATACAGTTTATGCTTTCATTATCATAGAGTTTTATAGTGTCGAACTCTGCGTTGTAGCCCAAATTTCCTAACAATCTGATATTAATATATTGTCATATTAATATCACATTGTTAGGAGTAACCAAAGACTTATTGGATCTCCCATAATGTTCTTATCATGAACTCAATTTGTTATAATTCAGATCACTCAGATCACACTAGTATTTTGACTGTCACAAATCGGAATTTTTCGAAAAAAAAACTAAGAAATTCTTTAGGGTAAATGTGGGAGAGATGACGCAGTGGGAGAGAAGACGTAAGGACCATTTGGAACTACTGTTATAATTTCAACGGCAATTTCGCTTACTTATAATCAGTTGATGCATAACCGTGCACCGTAAGTCACTTACATGCAAATCGAGCGTTTACGTTAATGAATATTTAAAAAACACTGTTCAGACGTGGCTAAAAATTTTTCAGTGGCTTCAAAAATATTGGGCAAAGCACCAGTGCAATTTATATTCGCTTGTATTTTTATTTGTGATTAGACGTAGGATCATTAATATTATGTTTAACTACACCGTGATCGCTATGGCATCTATAATAAATTGAGTGCAGCGTCTCTCCCATCTATTGGGGAGAGACGCTGCAAAGTATTGTGGGATAGAAGACGCACTAAGTGGTGCTTACCCACACAATCTACAGCTTCAAGTTATCGGAGGTCAACCGTCCTCTCCTAAAACCAATGTAACTGAAGCTTTACACAGTTTGGAGGAAGAAGAAAACATGCAGTAAATCCGAGATTAAAGCAATCTCAATCAGATACGAGATAATGCAAAGTTCCTCCAATAACAATTCAGAACCTCAACCATCAACTTCGACCACTTGTGACGTTACCTCAGGAAAATTGGTTCAACAAATATCGCCCGTACCTGTACTTTCTAATATTAGAAAATGCAAAAAACAACCGGCAGTTCATTTAACTAACCCAAGTTCTATAGAAGACATAAAATATATAAAATAATAAAATTTGTATATACCTACATTAAATAAAAAAATTTTCCCTAATACGGACAAAAAGGGCCAAGTTAAATCTCTATCTAAAGGGTTAAAACGAAAGTAAAAGAAGCAATCATCCTTATTATCTGGAAGTAGAAATATCAGCTCATTCCTCAAGTAGCGATATTACTGATATTGAGAAAATGAATGCGTCTTTGTGGATATTGAGGAAAATGAATGCGGAGAGTCTTGAACTTTGGAAATATAGGAACTATGTCAAAATCAGACTGATGACAAACTGACAGAAACATGTAGATCGAAGTTGCCTGGAATCCATGTGGAAAGTATTTATTGAAGAAGGCTCAAGTGAAAAAAATAATTTAATCTTATTTCCTATAAGCCATCTCTCCCTCTAGATATGCAGCGACTCACCCATAGCATGTAGGAGAGTTGGCCTCCTGTATATGACAACAAAATATTTTTTTATTTGCTTATTTCTTGTCATAACCACTTGTGTTATGTTCCGTTTCTTGAATAAATGTTTCTAAGGTATGGGTCTTATTTTAGCTAGTTTTTATTGCATTATTAAGGGGAGTTATTGCACATTCTAAAAGGTGCGGCGTCTCTCCCACATTTACCCTATCATATCAAGAACATAACAATCTGTTAATGCTTCAGAGGAAACTCATAGACTATCAAGAGTCTATCTACATTATATCAACAACAGCCAAAATATTATAATACAACAATCAAAATATGTAATAAAATAGTAGCAGTAGATACTAAAATATACAATACTACAATACAATACTACACCTGCCTACCTCTATATCTGCGGGTTTGTCTTCGCACCTTGCATTGAAATAAACTTTTCACTTATTTTTTGATGCACAATTCAAGGACCAAAAACTTTTGATCTGCGTCGAGAACAGTTAAGCAAGGTCTTATTGTTTGCGTAAATACGTTTCTAATTTTAATGACATCGCGAAATCATATGTCACGTGGTAACGATTATACTTCGTTAGCAAAAGGACGGAAAATTAGTTGAGAGAGAGGTATTTAATTAATAAGATGTATTTAGTTAAGAGATAGGTAATTAATTTAATTCAATATCTACAGAAATGGGAAACATAGATATGGGTATATATTTTCTTTAAAAAAAAATCATGTAAATTTCAACAGACTTCTTGTCTGAATACCTATTTACCTTCTTCGATTCTACCAATACAAGTATCTTCTTGGAAAGAATTTAAGTACTTTAGCGATATATGTATATCTAAATAAAAACAGCATATAGTTAACACGAAGACAAGGAAAGTACAATAATTTCCCCTAGGTCAGAAAGCTGATCAAGAAGTGTTTCATGAAAATAAAGTAATTCTATTCGACTGCATACACCTAAGGTATATTCAAATCATGCTTCACTTTATGCGAATGCCATACAATGTATAATTTAAACTTGTTCCCGACGGATTCATTGCATCAGCTAAGTTAAAGGTAAAATTTTATAACAAAACGCGTTAGAAAGGAGAAAGGACGACAAATATGAAACTATCCACAAGAATTCAAGAATTTAAACCATTGCATGGCTACAAGGAGATTTTTTTTCGCTAAGAGATGGATTTTCAAGGGATTGACAAGAAGTTGAAGAGCTAATAAGAACTGACTGGGTAAAAAAAAGTGTTTGTGACTTGGCATAATTTATTAGATACATACAGGTACCTAATTGGAGGTTGTGTGCCTGCTTATGTGCACATAGGTACCTATTGAAATAACTTTAAGATAGTGGCTTGATCGAATAATCCATTTGCTTTCCCAGATTTTGAAGTAAAACTAACATTTAACACTTGGTTTAAGAAATGAAACATCTACACTAAAAACTAAAAAGTTTGTAAAATTCCATAAGATGTAATAGGTACATGAAAGCTGTCAGTAATAATTGCTTCTAGGTTTTGTTAATTTTGTTTTAGTAGATACCGAGGATAAAGTCTACAACTTCTTGTAGATGTTATTAATTATATTGTAAAGAGAGGCCAAGTTGTTGCTATCTTTTATAACAGATCTAATTTCATAAAAACATTCTTTAGTAATACGAAATTATATCAATTTATCGACGTTTATCACATTTTTTCTTAGATGACTTTCTTCAGTTGACAATTTAATCAATATTCGAATCTTTTCACATTGTCTTGGCCACATTCCACATTCTTTAGTGTTTAATTTGATGTTCAAGTTTTTAGTTTGGATTTATCTATTTGTAATGTTTTTAAACTACCTCCTAGATAAAATTACGAACTGTATATATAGAGACATCAAAAAAAACTTCATCAAATCATTCACGACTTTTCGAAATTTTTCCTTCATTCAAATCAATTTTTTAATCTATATATTTTTATTTTTTATATTCATTGCATCCATTTCTTATATTCCTTACTACTTATGTCATAATTTGCAGATAATTTCATAATTTGAAACTTAATAACATGCTCCAGTTCGTGATCTAAGTAGTTTATATAAAAAATTAATATAAATAATGGTACGAACATGTTTTCATCATATTCATTCTCATTCACGTGATGAAAACTAAAAACCAAACAACCAGTTAACCTTGCGAAGAAGACCAATTTAGGCTTCCTTTCGAGGCAGGCTGCCAGAAGATTTCGTTACGCTACAGAGTAAATTGCCGCTAATGAGTGTTCGATAAGCGCCGTGCAATAGTTCCGAGTCTAAAAAAATATGTAATAATTTGATGTTTATATTGATGACATATAAAATTAACTCTAAAGAAAGTAATTAGATAAATATATACCTAACTGCTTTGAATGCCATAAATGCAATCATTATTATCACCAGTCGGCCTTTTTTGTTGATAACAAAAGACTTAGGCGATCACTACAAATTACCGTTAACTCAAAACTTTTAATTCCAAAAAGGCAGCAAAATAAGGTAAAGTAGCAAATTAAACAAAAATACATAACAAACCATAATGCTAATAATAAAAAAAAACATTAATCTTAGTCTTCCCTCTGTGTTGCAGGCAGGTTACCTAATTGCATTTATAGAAAATGTTTCCGATGTGATGTTTGTTTCAACCCTGATGGACACTCTTAAAATGTCTTTAAATTCGTAGAACAGTAATTAAATAGTTACTATCATATTTACTGTACAAGAATCCACAGTCGGATTCTACAATCGAACTGTCTCTTGCAACAATGAGATCTCATTGAATGCACATTGTAGCTCCTACATACCGGGTCAAACTTGACCTACAGATTCTCCAAATCGTAAAAAGATTTAAATTTGGCTACATAATTTGTCATATACAAAACGTTGACACAATAGTCGACATATGGGATGACAAAGAATTTTATTTTCATATTTTTTAGTTACTTTTGACAACATGTCGATATGAAATGTTGACGTTTTATGTGAAATGTGTACCTAACCTATTAACAGTTTTGTTAAGAATTTTCGAATAAGAATGGCAATTGTTTCATTCATACCTATTTATCAGACTTTTTCTAAGCTAAATATGGAAAAATTGAGGATATAAATTTGTTATGGTCCTCAGATTCGTAAACTATTAAATTTAATGGTAACTAATATACTGGGTGTCTCAGCTTTTAGTTTACAGACTTTATCTGTTCACCCAGGATAGTTAGCAAAAAACTTTATATATAAAAGTTACTTGAATTCATGAGGGCTATAAAATGACATATTCCGTTTGACATGTGCTAGTGACCTTGAGGTTATGTCAAGTGTCAATATAAGTTTTTTAAATACAACACCCTGTATTTTTCGACATTTTTGTATTTACCGAACAATTCTACACATATTTCATGTAACATATCCTATACCTATCTTCAACCGTTTTTGAGATTTTCAAAGTCAAACAGCTATTATTTCACAATACAAAGAATTTTCAGTTTGCCTTGTCAGTTTTGAAACAATTGAGAGGTATTGTTAAAAGTAATTTTAATCAGATCAATGGGATATTTCAGTAATTATAAGCAATTAGTTTCATAAATTTTCAGTTTCTAAACGGCGTATTAATCCTCTATTGCATGTTGCACGAATCATTGTTTGACTTTGAAAATCTCGAAAACGTTTGAAGATAGGTATAGGGTATGTTACATAAAATATGTGTAGAATTGTTCGGTAAATACAAAAATGCCGAAAAATACAGGGTGTTGTATTTAAAAAAACTTATATTGACACTGACATAACCTCAAGGTCACTAGCACATGTCAAACGGAATATGTCATTTTATAGCCCTCATGAATTCAAGTAACTTTTATATATAAAGTTTTTTGCTAACTATCCTGGGTGAGCAGATAAAGTCTGTAAACTAAAAGCTGAGACACCCTGTATATCACATCTAATCTAACGCCTGATCTAAACTTTGTATCTATTGTAAAGTTTGTAAGACGTATGTCTTTTTATTCCAAGACCACTCAAAATAAAGTAAGTAAACATCTCTTTAGTTATTAGACAATACTTGTGGAAATGCCACCAACAGAAGACTAAAATACGATGAAGTAATTTATACCAAACCATGTTTGAGCTTTCATCAGTAATTGATGTTTCCGGTCCTTTAATACTATACGCATTAAAAGGGTAGCTAGAGTCATTTAGGAAAATCTGTATTAGTTATACTATACTCGTAATCATAATCAGAAATATAAAATTACCCCAAAACATATTTCAAACCCTGCGCCGTAGAATCACAGCCCCTCAGTGTAATCTGTCGGTGTAGTTTGGCCCATTACATAATGACCACACTGTATAAAATGTGTACGCTTGTTGTTAACCTTTTTGCTCTCTAAATTAGGAAAACCTCGTCTGCCCTTTGCGGCCAGTAATTTTCCCTTCTTTTTTAACGACGTGTGAAGAGCCTGGCGTCAATTCACATGTAAATTTCCATCAGATTAAAACAACACACAATGAGTTAATTCGCTCGAGGAGCTGCGCGAGCTAATTAAATTATTAAATTAAGGCCTCCATTAGAAATGCGTAATAACTGACTAATTTCACATAAATTAGTAACGATAAATTACGTGTTACGAGAATTAACGCTCCATCTCCGCAACGTCGGCCTGGGCATCACAAATGGGTTCATTATTATATTTATTTTACTCACTGACATATGTAATTTCATTTAGATGGTAATAAATCTGAGGAAAAACGAACCGATAAAAGAAGCGGATTTCTCGCATTACCTGGAATGGTGGGGGGACGGCCGATGTAGCTTGATAGGGGAAAGCGGAGCAAAAATTTTATGTTGATATCGAATATCTGGAATATTTGGATTTGCAACACGTTTACTTTCATTAGATTGTCGAAAAGGTTTTGAACAGTCTCGAAAGAGGTTTAATTAAAGTTACACGTAATTTCTGTTTTGGACCAAAACAGAACACATTCTTTAGCTTTAGGACAGTTAAAAACTCGAAACAGTCCATCTACTTACTTAATATTTTTAAGTAGATGGTACTAAATTACAGTTAGTACCTACATTGTATGTATAACAAATCTCTTTATGCTCTCTTCTACTTTCCAAAATATGTACTTGTAGTTTGTACTCAGTTTTATTAAATCGCCATACCCAAACAGTTTATTTCTAAAATCGAAAAAAATCCTTGTTTAAATTGTGAACGTAACAATTTACATTACAATTAGCTTCACAATTTCTCTTTGAAAATACATATCTTCACTTAAGAGTAGTTGTCAGTCGCGTCCATAAAATATAACTTGACAAAGGGATTGTTCTTGGGGATGTTGGACAAATAATAATATCTTCATTTAACTTTGATGTTTGCAAAATATTTGTAAGTACAAATCCTACGAAATGTAATGAATAAAGCTCGGAGGTTAATAATAGATGCGTATTTTACCAGGGGCGTTCCGAAATGATTAACAGGTGTAATGTTGTTGTAGCCCAACTAATCAGCAAAGGAACCATAACCACACGACACACTTACTTGCAGAGACACTTACCCCAGCGAGTCACAATAGGCTACGCTGGTAGTGGTATCCTTAGTAGAACGTCCGAAAACGTCTTACGAACGGATGATGCTTTAACAAATACTTCACATTCACTATAAAGCTGTCAATATTAGGATAACAGTTTCGGTAATTCGATGGAGCCCATGTACCAACATTTATATAGACAACGGCCACGGGCGGACGGAAAATTGAAAAGCACGGATTATCCGAACATTTATTTATTACATATGTACCGTTACATAATAAAAGATAACACAAAAAAATCTCATAAATTGTAAAAAACAGAATTTACACCAATGAAACATGGGAACAACATAAAACGGAAGTATTTAGGTAGTATGCTTTTGAAAAAGTCTGTCATTTTGGTCTGTGTTAAAATGCATCGCAGATTTACGGAAGTTATTTCCGATAAATCTTCAAAAACATTTTCATATGGGAATATGTACGGATAAACCACAAACCCAATAACGGGGTTCTACTGTACAAACAACTAGAATATGTCCTTGAAGCTATTAAATGCACGTCCGTGGCTATTGCCTCAACCAGTTCTCCAACCACTACGCTAGGCTATCTCTTGTCCTTTAACGTCCGTTGTTTTATCAATACTTAGCCACATAAGTTTATTGTGCAATTCCGAGACGATATTTTTTTATGTCCTCATACAGTGGTGCTAAATATATGTAGTCTAAGTTATGTAAGCTATGCATAATCGTCTAAGAGTTGTTTCTGGAGGCAAACTAACTTCGCCGTATTTTCCACTCACAGCGTTCTAGAGTACTTGTCTAAACTCGGGGTGATCTACATTGGCGAATGGAATATTACACGTTAACATCATTTTGACTAAATCCAAATTAAATTGTCTGTGTCAGTCTCGCGCACTCACACCCCAACTTACATGAGCTTTATGATTGATTTGATTAAACTACGATTGTATACATGAGTTACAGAGTACTATGTCAATATACAGGAGTTGATGAAGTTGGTATAGCAAAAAAAGACGTATTTGTATTCTTAATCTTAAATTTACAATCTTATTGAATTGTTAAGGAATCACATTATGATACAGCCGCTATTTATTTTATAATTGTGACAATCACTTGTCAAAACCACTTTTCACTTGTCAACATAACCGCTATTTCCATCTTTCTCGTTCATAGCCAGATTTGATTACTTTTTTTTAATAGCTCGGTATAACAATAGTCCAGCCGCGTTAAGACCGGTTCTGGAATCTATTATTAACCTACGGGCTCTAGTAATGAAATAGCGACTGTTGGTATACAGAAGAAAGACAAAACAAAATAAGTCAAATTAAGGATTCAAACGAGTCAGCTACCAAATAGAATCATAATTTTTCATCTTATAGGTGAGTTAAATTTTATATTCCGTATTAATATAAGAATGTCCACTTCTCTCCCACACTCTGCGAAGATTGAGGAAGTTATTCCAAAGAATGAATGAACAGGAGCTACAACTTTTTTTCCTTCTTACAAAGCTGAATACTATACATATATTACACAAGGCAAAATGTGTTTTAGATACCTTTCCTGTGGTACCGACATACCATTAGATAAAGCTTAGTACGAAAGTATGTAGATGCTTTCTATTTATATTACTGTAAGCTGTCTTCCGACGGTACCTGATGAAGTATGATTTTCTGCATTATTCCTAATGTTTATCCGCATTTTCTGATTATTTCTGTGAATTTCTTTCAGTTTTTATGGGAATATCCCAAGATCAAAGAAAATTCTTAGAAGAAATATATAATAATACATTTGTGACAGTTATTTTTTGCTATATGCTTCATTAGCGGTGTCGACAAGAATGATGCAACACGTTTTGAAGAAGTATTTTATGCATTTTATAAAATATAAACTTTTTTGTATTCAAAAAAAAAAAGGAATATATATTTTTTAAATGTTTTACTTATAATGAAGAGTGCAAAAACTTTGAGATATGTAAGTATATTGATGAATATGTTATGCAGACTAAAAAAGCAAGAAATATGAAATGGTAGTAAAGTAAATACAATAATAGTAGTAACTATAAAAACATGTCTAGTAAATATTAAGCTGGTCAGTTTGTTTCATCCAGTGCCATGAAAACACAATACATGAATATATAGAAAAATAATTAGGAGATTATATTAATAATTCAAAATACATACGTTTTCACAATAATATGCCGATGCCGATGTAACAAACTCAATTAAAATAAGTATGTTGCTCAGGTTGGTATTAATCATTGCTTTTAGGTATGAAGCAAAAAATACTATAAAATTTCAAACAGGACTTTGTAAAACATAACTGTTCACTGTCAGCCACGATATGATAAAGATGCACAAAACGATTTAAGAAATAATCACTACATTCACGTGTAAAGACGTTCTTATAAAGAGCGTTTTACTTTGGTGTCTACACTATGATTACTCGTAAAGTATATAAAAATGCATATACCTGTGACTCACAAAAGTGTGCCTGAAGATCAATGTCTAATGTTATTATTTATTATCAACATTGAACTAATAACTGTAATTATAAAATATACAGTGTACTTCGCATCGATAAACCAGATAATGGTAGCATGATAATTGATTGTTAATGTTCTAATTAGCCTTTCCAACTACATGGGTATACACCCCTTATAATTAGAATAGGTATACCAGTTTTTAATCTCTACAAATAGCTAATAATATGTTTCGTCTTGGCGACTCAAATGCTTCACTCATTTATTTATAGTAGATAGTCATTAAAGCAAGCTAGATATTACAAGAAAAATAAAAAATTTTCCGCAGTTTTCTCCTTTTCTTATCTTCATACTATAACATTATACTTCCACTTTACATCGTATTGGTGAAATGTCACAAAAATGTACCTCATTCAAAAGTTGGTTCCTTGAATATTTGTTATTTTACTTATGCAATAGTGTCAATTGTGACATTCATTCAACATTAAATGTATTAGACTAATTCTAGAAATGCTGATGAAACAACAACTGTAAACTTAAATAGACTACACAACAGATTATTCAATACTAATCAAGTGGGAAAATACAGACGACAAAAAAGCTGTAAACTATATAAAGGAATCAACATTCAAACCTTCAGAGACTGCTTTTATTTTGCTTTCAAGAAGCTGAAAATTCCTCGTTCATTCTCTCATTCCAAAAATTCACTTTACATATACTCGTAGTAGGTTGCTTCATAGTAACTCTGATTCAAGACTCAGCTCTCACTCTTTTTAATAACATAATTAGACAAAAAAGTGTCATAGACAATAAAATTTGAAATTAAAAATGCGAAACGTTATATTGAGCGAAAAAGATATTAATTTTCTTCATTCACTTCAATTTGCTTTTCCAATTCTGCGCCAAAAAAAAACTGCAATTGTGTCTAGTCCTAAACAACTGACAATTAATTTAAACATGTGTCTAAGTGCCTGATGATGTGTAACAAAATATCCTATTAAAAAATATAGTGTTTTGCACACTGCATTCTGAAATAATTCGAACTGGATAACAGTTAATGAAAATATTCTGGTTATTGACACCACACTTCATTTGTACACAATTTTTAAGTAGATAGAAACATTGACAATAATTTTTGAACCAGTAAGTTTTACTGTACAGCTACCTCTTTGCAAATCATTATTTTAAAAATATAATTGAACTTAATAGTTAAATATCTTCCATATCGACGTAGTGGAGTGGAAGTATATTAGGTAGAGTGAAGACTTTTTTTTAAATATCTGCTATCTATCTTCATTATGAATAGACACTGAGAAGACAGACGAGTTGAAGAGCAAAAACACAAGAAGTGGTAGATGATGTGTGGCGAAGCAAAATATAGTGCCCACATAAATGTCTATTATTAGGTATTCGTACAACATAAATTATCCTTAACGCTAACCTGGGTGTGGAAGTACGGCTCACAGTAAATCTAATCCGCGCATCTACAATTTGTCATTCGCTAGGTGGCAACCGCCACCACTCTCAGATGTGTACGTAGGCACCGAGAAATTCAACTGTGAATAACGCTCGCTTGTTATGCAATCAAATGGCAGTTTGCACAGGTTGTTCGGTTCGTGCTGTCGCTGTATATATATTTTTTGAGCAATGGGCGGAGTAGTTGACTGCTTGCTGAGTGACGACGCCTAGATCATTAGATTTTGCAGAGTGGAACTATAATCAGGGAAAACCAAAAGGTTCAATTTCCTCATGCATTTCTGTAGTTTACACTCAAGAAATAAATGATACAAAATAATCACCATTAATAATCCTCATGCAAACCACCTTTTGTTGAGTTGGAGCTCTTTTAAACGGATTATGGTGAATAAAGGGGTTCTGTATGTAGTTTTTTTACTATCACCATCTATAGAAGCATTAGAACAATTATCCTACACAATTTGTATTAGTAATTTTGAATCAGAAGAATATTTATCGTCAACCCCTAAAAGTATTTTGATATCACCTTCTTTTTAATAAAGGATAAAACGAAAAATAAGGAAAACGAACGAACAGTCAAAAAATAAGTGTTTTCATGGTGCCCTCAATTATCACCTGACGCAGCATTTCCGTCACTTTATTGCTAAGAGAAACATTGTTCTACTTGGTAAATCAATCAGCAAGAGGAACTTTGAAAACTAATACATATCTCAAAATTATTACCACTCTCCATTTTAAAGAAGACTTTATCGTTAATAGTTTCCTATTCATCTTCCTCCGAAATACTAAAATAAAGGAAGACGAAAAAAAGGAATCTTTCGTCATTCGTGATTTACAACATTGAATGGTCTAAATTTTGAAGACCACAATTTAATTTCCTATAACTTTTAAATTCGATGACGTGTTTGTTGAAGTTCCTAATTTTTCACAAATTGAACGTTTGTGGAACAAAATTTTGTAGACCTAAGCATTAATTGACCGAGCGACAAAAGAGAATATTTTCTTCAAGAATTTGAGAATTAATTAACGAAGATTCTTGAATTGTAGTAGATGGTCACCCTAATTTAATTCAATTCAATCAATACACAAATAAACCTAATTTAATTAAACTAAAATTGTTTTTGAATACTCTTACATTGCTCTTGAGCTTTACTAGTATATATTATTTAAAGAAAGCATGGTTATGTTTATAATTATTGATAATACAGCCAATGACGTAGCATTATCTGCAGTTGTGTAGAAAATATATAAAGCACAAGGTCACTTTGAAATCTGCGGGTAGTATATTAATATTTCATTTAATACTTTAAATTGGAGAAATTTAACTAGATCAATGTAATTATTTTGCGTTGTTCGATAAACGAAGTTAATCTAATTATTTCATAATTGTCGGTGTTACATAAAAGTAGTTCAATGTTTTAATTTCGTGTATTCACTTCAATTACTAACCGTGATTACTAATTACTACGTATATACTTGCGAAATTAACGTACGTTTTGAAACGCTCGTAGCCGATTTCCAGATTTCCTCAAAATCCGTAACAAAAACGCATTTCGTCAAGGTCGATAGTCGAGTGAACAACGTTGGTAATATCATTTTTACATTCGATCAGTCGATATCGTTGCACGAATTTTTTCTTTCTTACACTGAGAAAAAATATTATTTATACTACCAATACTTTTTATAATAAATGCAGTCTGCTACTGTGCTACAGTGTAAACTGACTGGCATTACGTCGTTAACAGATTTCTATTCATTACACTAATACGAGTAGGACGCTACCGAAAACGACTGAATCCGCCAAAATATATTGCCACGACGCACTTGGCCTCAACGGGAGAATTTGTAGTTTATTTGGAGGCCCCAACTGACACTGCCGCGTCAGTCATTTTCCACTGACATGGAGATGAGAACGTTAAGTTGCACCACACTGATTAGACGAAAAACCGCGAAAAAAACATTGTAGTTGCTTTGTTTTTCCCTTACGATTTTTTTCTTGTAATACTTACGACTACAGTTTGAACTGCTGTTCCTATGAAGACGATAGTTAAACTTTTTTCTGAGTGTAATATAATTGTTACATTCTATCAGTGTATACCATCGCCCGCATTTTTTTTTCTGCAATTTAGCGCGAAACAACGAGAATTTCAAAGCGCGGCTTGCTACAAAACACAATGTCAATTTATTTTTACTCCTACTACTTGTAGCATAACCGCGCGACTTTCTTCGTTTAAAACGCGTTTAATTAATAGCTCGTTTTTCCTCAATTTAAGAGAGCCTAATGAACTTTTTCGACGTAAATTGGCCCCCGTTCGCTCTCCGATTGCCACATATATCGCTTATTTACTGGCGGACACAATCAATTTAGGTGTAAGCCGGCTCGAAGGAAGTAGCGTTTCCAAATAACGCGAGTTTTTTTTTGTATCCTGTTCTCTTCACGGCGACTTTTTTTAACGAGGGCGTTGCATCGCGTCAGCTCGAAGAAATTAAACAGTTAACAACGATGTGGCTTTTCGAGAGCGTGCAGGAACAATTTAAATACTTGCGAAAGGTCAAGGGATCTTTATTTGTAAAATCTAATAACTTTTTTTTTTTAGTTTTGCATTATTTTTATATTTTTTCGGAACTATAATACGATTTTTTCTAATAAACTGTAATTTTTCGGTGATGATGGAAATAAAGTACTATTCTAATACTTTCCTAATGCTAACATGGTTGGCGAAATATGCGGGTTGATAATGTAGCGTTTATATTATTTAAAAACAATACTATTAATAAAATGTTGTTTAAGAAGCAGAAACCACTGTGCCGTTGTCAACGCTGATGTAGGTACCTAACAGATTTTGTGTCAAGGCGTTTCCACAGGGACCTCTGTTGGTTTCACTTATAATCAGCGTTAAAGTTATGGATGCTGAATTGCTCCGTTTCGATTTTTTTTTATTTTGTTTACCAGTGCATCTGGTTAGGTTTAATTTACCTCCAACACTGTAGTCTCTTGACTTATTGTGCCATCAGCTGCACCGCATTATGCAAATAATTTAGTTGGTTTATAAGTTTCAACAACCTGTTAACTAAATTTTAGGTATCAAGGAGGTATCTCTCTGGTTTGGCCCCCATGAGGTTGTATATCCAGTGTACTAAAGCTTCACTGTCGAAAGTGATATGAGAGTGATACTCATTCTTATTTTCAATTTAATAATCTACATATGGGTTCGTCATTATATACTCCCATTTTATGTACATGTTTGCTTAGGGTACAGGGCCCAGTAAGTAGTTCTGTAACCCGTCTGACCTGATTCCTATTTAACCGAAGGAGGATCAGCGGTCGGCTTTTTTATGGTGCTTTCATCAGTTTTGTTGTGGTTTTCCACAATGGAATGTTCTTGCTTCTGAATGCCTTGTTAGGAGGTCTGCTTTTTCAATGTTCCTCGTGTCCCAATACAGGGAAAACCAACACGAGAATTTCGTGTTCTGCCAATACTTTTAGGCGATTCAGACAATTCAAAGCTAATTTTTAATTAATTATATTGCATGACAGAGCCTTTGTGCACCCCCTACTACTAACGGGGTAGGGATTGTTTTTTTTAAGGGAAATTTTTTTTTTTTCCTCATCCTGTTTTTCCGCCGGCCCCTCTTTAATCCCCTCCCCTTAAAATTTTGTGAAAAATTGGGGGGTGTTTTGCCCCTTTTTTTCCCTTTCTTTTTGGGGGTTTTGGGGTTCAATTTGTTATCCCGCGGTCTCCCCTTTTTTCTTTTCTTTTAAGACAAACCCCTTTGTGGCCATCTGACTATCGAAGTGGATAAGGATTGTTTTCGTATAAGGAAATATTTTTTATCTCTATACCTCATTATGTTTTCCGCGGGTATATCTCAATTCCTCTTAGAGTATAGTGACAAATTGGGGGGTATATGGTTCTGACCCACTGCATTTGGTACTTATGTCATGAATTCATGACGCACCTGCTCTGTTGTCAGTTTTAGACTCAATATATCACATCAATTACCTAAGTTTTCATCCCATTCATATTGGATGTTTGAGGTCTAACTTTGAATATCACGGTATAACTTCTCATCTCAACAAGTGTGTCCATCGCACTCCAGCCTGTATGCTCTCATTCTTTCCCTGTTCTCTTTCTACTTTCTTTATATGTCACAAATAATATTGAAAAACGTTACTGCAAAATTGTTTATAATTAAATAAACGTGAGTCAGGAATATACGAAATAAGTTGTAAAGATTGTGATCAAAGGTACATTAGGGCAAACAAAAAGATCTATATTGACTAGATTTAAAAAACACCCCCGCCCCCTTTTAAATTATCCCCCCCCCCAAACTTTTTTTTTCCCCCCCCCTTTCCCCCCCCCCCCCCCCCATATATATTTAAATTTTTTTTTATTTTTTTAAAATTTCCCCCCCACCCCCCCTCTTTCTTTTTTTTTTTCTCCTTACCTTTCCTTTTTCCCTTCCATAATATTAAACAAAACACTCCCCCCCCCCCCCCCCCCCCCCCCCCCCCTCTCCCCCCACCCCACCCCCCCCCCCCCCCCCCCCCCCCCCCCCCAACCCCCCCCAAACCAACCCCATTCCCTAGCCTTTTTTTTTTTTTTTTCCCTCCCCCCCCCCCCCCCCCCCCCCCCCCCCCAAACCCCCCCCCGGAACCGGGTTTTTTTTCCCCCTTTTTTTTTTCCCCCCCCCCGTGTCCCCCCCCGTGTGTGTTTCCCTCATTTAAATAGTCGCTACATATTGACTCATTACTATGGCCAGGAAAGTGTGCCACAATGCAGTCGACACTATACAACTCTCTGATAATTAAAGTATAAACCGTATTTTTAAGCGCCTTGTAAACTATATACGCGTGTAGTTTTCGCCATTGCATACGTACGCCACTGACCGTGCTTAGTAATGCGCATTCCCGTGCGGGATTCGGAATACTTGTATACAGTTTAGCCACGTTGCGTGCAACGATTCCGTAATATGTTACGTTAACTCGATGCGAGCGGATTGACAGTAGAAGGTAGAGTTCAAAATAATTATATGTGTCTTGAGTGACTAACTAGTGAGTTCGTTTAGTGTATTTATATATTATCTGATTTTGTGGGAATTTTTGCAATAATGGCACAGTCGTTACCATTTGTTTACCGTTACCGAAAATTACAAGGATTTTAAATTACCGAATCACATATTTTATGTATTCCTTGCAATCGTCGATATATATTTCGTGATCGCCGAAAGTGTAAAAGACATTTAGATTCGAATATCCATCAAAAAAATATACCTAGTATGGTTAGAAAAGAGGAATTTTGGTTTGATATGTGCATGATGTTTTGCGCATGTAGCCTTGCGTGGAACGTGGTCGACAATATTTACTTACGTTTTTTAATGAACCTACTAGACTTTTTTATGTATCCGATTTTTCATTGCCTAATAGCCATACATTGCGTAAAACATATTTACAGAAGACATATCAACGCCAACGTTTCATGGGAAGACATACGTAATAAGTTTCTGTGGCTGACAGTGGACGAAACAACAGATTTTACGGTAATATGGTAATAAGGTTAATTATGCTAATAAACGGGTTTTGAAAACAGCGGCTAAAAGTATAGAAAGTAGTAACACGTGTACTGTCCTCTGTAGATGTAAAAAATAATAATGTACTGATGTTAGTGATAACAAAAAACTGTTAGTAATACAAACAACTGTGTGAAATTCGTGAAAATAATGTGCGTCTCGTGTCGTCCTCTGTCCATGTGAACTATTTTGAATTTGCACCTTTAACTTCAGTAGATGTGGAACGATTATTTTCCCTTTACAAGCATATATACAGGCCAAATCGCTCACGTTTAACGAGGATAAATGCAGAAAGACCACTGGTCGTGGCAACGTACGCTCAAGCAATGAGGACAGTCGGTGTTTCTGAATGACACAAGCAATAGTTATGTACATATACCGGGTGACTGGTACCGCAACGTATTCCTTTGAAGAGGTGTTAGTAGAGACAATTTGCAGTCCACTGCACTCCACTGAACCACAATATGCATAATCCACTTGTTGATAGTTTTCGAGATATTTTGATTTTTGTGTTTTCTTAGAAATGGACCACCTTTTACTACTAGTTGTAAAATAAAAAAAGGAGAATATTTCTTTTGTATTTTTTTTGCCTCTACCGTTAATACACATAGTAGTTCATGTTATGTAACAAATATTATGTTAAATAGTTTGATATGACAAAAATACAGCAGCTAAAACCTGCAAAGGCTGTTAGAAACTTTAATCCAATTGTAGATTCACCAGGATTTATTTCAAAAATTTGTGAATACATTAAACGTACAAATTATTTTAAAAACTTCTCTGCTTGATCACCTTTCGAATAAGGTATACATTTTGAAGAAATTTCCTGTTACTTCCAGGAATAATAAAAAATTAATAGGTGCAGGACACAACTTAGTCCTCATAAAAAATTGGAAAAATAAATAAAAGGCCAATATTTATTTTACATTTTATTTGATCCAGTTAATAAGAGATGTTCGAAGTGACTACCTCTACTTCTTGTGAAAATTCTACAAAATTATTTCGTAGAATTATTGCTTCTTCTTGTATCCTATGTATTAATTGTTCCCGAGTTGTCATCTCGGTGGCATACACGACTTCTTTCATGTGCCCTCACACTTAAAAATCCAGAGGGGTAAGGTCGGGGCTCCTAGCAGGCCATGGTATAGGCCCTCCTCTCCCAATCCACCTGTTAGAGAACCAATGATCTAATAATTCTCTTTGGGATTGCAGGATGTTACGGTAGAGGAATAATTACTCTTTTTTTTTATTTTACAATTAGCAATAAAAGGTTAATAAATAAAATCTAAGAAAACACAAAAATTAAAATATCTCGAAAACTATCAACAAGTGGATTATGCATATTGTGGTTCAATCGACTGCAAATTATCTCTACTAACACCTCTTCAAAGGAATACGTCGCGGTACCAGTCACCCGGTATTATTAACACATTTCTACTCCTATATTTTTGATCTCTCATATATCAATCATTCCGTCAAAAACATGACGGATTATGAGTCCGGCCCTGCGTTACAGCACACATTCTGAACACTATTCATTACATTATTATGTTTATATGTACAGGTTACCTATCGTACAAAAAATGCTAGGAGATTAATTCTCCTCTACTCCTGAAACTCTTGACTATGGAATCGATTGAGTCAGAACAATCCAACCCACCGATTTTTTATTGTCATTCCGAACCATCACGCAGATACCGCAATTGCCCTTAAGACAATGCCGTTTACCAGTAAGCGGAATTTAATCTTTCTCTGTTCTAATCCAATAACGACCGAACGGGAAACGAACGCCGGACAGTCCTTATCTAAAACGAGATCCTCGCATCGGATAAGAAAGATAACGAAAGGCTACCATCGCTGGTTAATTATAGTATGGGGAATTTATATTTATAGCGCTCGAGACGCGTGTGTGGAGATTTAAGACGCATCTAAGGCTTAACTCACACGTACGATCTTTAAGTTACGACGCCAGTTAAGTCGCCACGTTCTGGGACGCTTTCTTTCCAACCTTTATGTACTTTAAGGATGATAGAAAGAGAGCTCAGATTTGAGTGATGATTATTAAGTTGACGCGGATTATATAGTACTGTTATTGTCAAAATCGATCAAGAAATATTTGGAATCATGATTTCGAAATCGCATAATCTACTAACCAGTTGTAACTAGTAGCAGTTTGTATTCATCGTGCATTTTGTATGTTAGTACTTCTTTTACTTTAGTTTAGACGTTAACAAGTAAACTTTAGTACTTCCTTTTACTTTAGAGCTTAACAAGAAAAAACAATTTAATGACCAATATGATCACAAATAACTTTAAAGATAAGTTTAGATACTGTCAAAAGTCAAAATATCAAGGAAGCCAATATATTGATCAAAATTGTAACTACATAGTTATAGCGATTAAATAACATAACAATGTATATGGGATTCTTTGTTTAGAAAAGAAATGCTATTTTGCTGGTTAATAACAGTATGACAAATTTATATCTATTGCATCAAAGACGCGTGTGTGGAGATTTAAGACACATCTTTAGAGGGACTAATGCTCTCAGCATGACTCTCACATGAGCGAACCCTGCTTTGTGACATGACGACTCGGTATGAGGCGTTCCGATGCCGCAAGCACGTTTTCTTAGTTCATAACGGAGATTTATGGGAGATATTAGAAGACACTGGGTTCGGTATGTTCGTGTGTTGAGACAATTCAAAAAGCACACCTACAATGAGAAAATTTTTTTACGCAATTTCACATGACATTAACGTTGGCAATTTGTAACCAACGTAATGCTTGTGTGAACTTACATAGTTTCGTAACTATTTGAGCCTATATTTTTAATCGTCTACAAATACTGCTGAAAATGAAAAAAATGTAACATATTTTATGGATAAAAATAATTATATCAATTAAAAATATTTATCTGTTATTAATAAAATATGTTTTAATAAAAATTAAATATTATTAATTTCGATGTTTATTATTAGGAATAGTAGTATTATTTGAATAAGTACGTCCTATTTTTATTCAAACAAAATTATTTTATTTGAATGAAACCCAATAGTCAAATTCAATACACAGTGGTAACCTTGTCATAATCAGTGGCATGGCTTATTGATATTTATATAATAATAAATCACCAATAATCTTCCCACTGCTTGATTTATATCCAATTTTATTACAATTCAATGGTATAATATCCTATTTGAAGGATAACATATTTACGTTTATAAAAGAATACATCGAATACTGCCTGTTACTATGACTATATTGTTGCATTAATTATTTACTCAATATTAATTCACTTCACTAGATTTTTTTCTCGCTTTACTAGTTTTAGGTGCCATGTGTCTAAGTAACTAAGTCTTTATTAACTACAAACCCAGGTCTACTGATCAGCCTCAACTGACCGACCAAATATCATTGGCCTACCTAATACAGTTGACATACTGACATTATTAAAACAGTTTATTTGGATTTTTTTAATTAGGTAACAATTTTTTTTAAATAACATAATATAAACGATTGCTTGTGAAGTTTCTGTTTCTTTAATAATACAATTAGCGTTTTTATATCCTTTTACTAAATATTTTACTGCTTTCTACATAACTGATTAAGAATAACAGATTCTTTTTGAATAAAATTTTATTACCAAAATTGGAATAGGTACTTTTAAAAAAGTTGATCAGATAAATACATAATGTAAGTTCTGTCTTTATACATATGTACATTTCTGTCTATATATACATGTTTTCAATAGATACACGTGTTTTCAATCATTTAATATCTACTACTAATATTTGTCAAAGTCTAAAAGTCACTTGAAAGCATAGCAAAACAAACTTGTTAGGCAATATACAAAAGAATGTCTGCCTAAGAAATCACTACGTCTAAATGTATGTATGTTATTCGATTTTTTAAAATACGACTGATAAATTTTAAATTTGTATTAAATTGAATTACTTTGAACCCAAAGACGGTAATTCGACAGAGATATATCCCATCAAATAAAAACAAAATATATGTTTTATTATTCGAAACACTTAAAAACGAATTTGTATATTTTTCTGATACTTCTTTGTTATACCAACAAATACTCATGATTTTAAATAGCACCCTATATATTTCAAGTTTTTTCGATGCAGTTTTTAATGATCTATCCAATCCTCTTTATAAACTCAAACAGGGGCGTAGCTACCGTTGTTTCAGCCGTATCAATGATACGGGGCCCCCGAGCTACAGGGACCCCGACATGTGTAAGCAAAAATTTGTAAAATGTTATCCACAACTGCAACAGCTGAAATAAGTTTTTCTAAGGTCAAACTGAGTGAAAAGTATCTTAGAACTTCTACGGAACAACATTGACTATCGAACTTATCAATACTGGGCATAGAAACAGAAAATCCATGTCCATAGTTTTAATAAATAAGTTTGCAGAAAAAAAAAGGCGAGAAAATGTCTATTTGCAAATAGTATTTGACTAACTTGGATCCTAAGATTCCTATTATTGTTTTTAAATTTTATAATACCTACGAAATTGTATAGTAGTTTCTTATACATTAAAATATACTTATTTTGCTTTTGAGAATTTTGTGAAATACTTGCCTGAGATACTCAAACACAAATATTAGCAGAAGTAAGCATTACTCCACACTATGTACAAATGGGCATTCTTAAAATAGAATATAGGTTTTCTATATTGTATGGATCATTTATATATAATACCTTAAAAAACTCTAGTCCATTTTATTTATTTGTATTTTTATCACTAGATCAAACATTCATAATGTAAATGTGAGAAATGCACATCTTTACAGTATTGTGAAACATAACACCTCAAAATTGCACAGTTGTTTTCGGTACACTGCTCCTACAATTATAAATAAAAATTATGAAACATTTCAGAAACCAAATTTAAGACAATTTAAATTTGATTACAAAAACTATTTACTATCACTCCAAAGTGTTAATTAATACGAATATGATTAATTAAATTCCAATAATAATTTATTATTATTATTATTATTAGTATTTATAATTTTGTTTATTTTGTAAAAAAGGTACTCCCATTTGGGCTTCGCCGTAATCGGATAAAAGGGGCCCCCCCAGCAAAAGCTGACACAGACCCCATTTAGGACTAGCAACGCCACTGATCCCAAGTCATTTTTTTTAAGCGGATAAGTCGGAGTTTAAGTTCTAGATAAAGTTTGGTCAATCTAATCTGACACACCCGGTATCTCTCCCCTAGAGACCGTAGGAATCCTATTTTCTAAGCGAATATCAACGCGGCCAGTCTTGTTAGGACTAGCCTCGGCAACCCATTCTATTCCGGAGCATTTGATCCCAAAGAGACCTTTAACATATTAGATTGTCAGGTAATTTCATAAAGTGATAAAGGATCGTGATGATAAAACCCGCTAATAACGCGCGCAATCTGAAACGCGATCCCATAGATGTGTTAAAGTTAATTAAAAAGGACCTAATTAACCGACGACAAGCGCAACGAATCGAGGAATCACCTGGGTCGTGAACAGTTATATGTGGATATAGAGAGTACGAGGGCTTGAGCAGGACCGTAGTGGGATATGCAAATGATAAATCAAATCTGTACTGTGTATAATATGATTTATAAGACCACATATTGTTTGGTTTTGTTGAACCTTGTTTCATGTTTAGTAACTTTCTACGAGTAAGGCCTTTAATATTTTTTATTTACACGTGAGTATTGTTAGTAAATATCCGAAAGGTATGGTCTTTAAATAACAGGTTTTATAACTTTTGATACTAAATTTTCTCTCACATAATGAAATACGGAGTTCAAATTAGGAGTCGATTTATCAAATAAGTACTATGTAACACGAAAATTCTTGAGAAAAAGGAGTTCTGCATATGTGATGCCGACCCTTCCACATCGTGTTTACCTATGTATGATTAAATTAAATATTTAAAAACGGGAAAAAAACGGAAAAAAAAACATGGACAATAAAGAAGGAAACCATTATGAATAAATTATTTTAGTCAGATCCATTACCCCTTTATCAAATATGTATTATCAAGGAAAAAAGATGAAGAAGGAAAAACTATCCTGGATGAGATATGTGTCTGGTTTATTATAATGTACCAATTCATAGTCGTAGTTTTGCAAATGTGGTTGAGGAAGAATGTGGTCTTAAATAAATGTACAACTCGACATTGTTGTTAGGGACGTAATATAGGACGTAAGTAATTGTAACAGTAACCCCTCTAGTTACTCCAAAAAGTAACCCCAGAAGTTCTCTCTAGGATCATTGCGAGGAAAGGGTATTAATATTGTTTTCAATAACGCCCTAGGAGCGCCATTGAAGATTACTTCAATAGCGTATTTGCTTTATAGTTCTGAAGAAACTCAAAAAAACTACTTTCTTTTACTAAACTCAGACCCATTACTAAATATAGGGCGAGCACGGTTGGATTGATATCCATGCGACTGCACTACACTATTGGTGGTTGCATATCAAATTTAAGACAATTTGAAATAATTACAAATCCACTTCCCCGACCAGGGAAGCATGCCATGCAAGCTGACAATAAAGCAATGTCAGATACAACTGATAAAGGTTAAAGGTTCCTTCTACCCCAAGGTACCTCTACAATACATTATGGAAAAGTCAAGTCTTAGTCATTTCTTTTAGACGTTAGCAATACATGAGATACTTAACACACTATTTCTTAATGTGATTTATGGACTTTAAATCATGTCAGACCAAAAGTTGTAGGCGAATTTATGAAAAATATCCACTTCATACTTTTCAGTTATTCTCATGTTTATATTCAGAGAAGATAGCGGACAAAAGGCCATAAAGGTGATTAATCGAAGACGTACATCAAGTTCCTTACAATTAATGTTACTAAAAAATAATAGAGAAGTTCGTGTATAAAATAAAATGAAATAAAAAGTCTTCATTAATATCTGGAATATAATATATAATATAATCTTTATTCAAATAGGAAACCTCATATACACAAACTTCATATGTGTTTACAAGTGGTAAACAATTATTACTTAAATCTATTCATATACTATATACTAGTACATATATTAATTTTATGTTACATTATATATTAAACCTACTTACAAATAAAAAAATGTGCAAAAAAATACAGTTTTTTAAATAATAGTGAATTATGAAAAAAAAATATATCCCAATTATACCAAATATACAACAAATAAAAAATGATTTTATATAAAAAAAAGAAGTAATACTTATTGTAATAATAATTTTAATCAGTATTGTCCCTTAAATAAGAATTCAATTTTCTTTTAAAAGTATTAACAGATTGAGAACTTTTTATGTCACTAGGTAATTTGGTGTAATCATTTAAGCCTTTGTAGAATAACGTGTTTCTTGCTTTGGTTGTGTTTGTTTTATTAATATATAATAAATCTCTGTTTCTTGTACCATAGTCATGAATTTCTCTATTATAAACAATGTATGTATTAAAGTACGAAGGAAGGAGGTTGTTTAAAATTTTAAATATAAAAATCATCGTTAAGTATTTCAAACGAAGAGATATGGGCATCCACTGTAATGCGTCCAACATTAGATGTATTGGAGTATGTCTATTGCATTTTAAAATAATACGCATAGCTCTATTTTGCAATTTTTGTAGCTGATCTTTACAATTTGTATCCATCAAATAAACTATACTTGAACAGTAAAGTGAGGTTGAATTATAGATTTATAGACTGTTATATTTCCCGTAAGTGACAGATTGTCTGAAATTCTTGAAAAAAGTATGGTTTTTTTTATTATTTTTCCTTTGATGTACAACAAATGTCTTTTAAAATTCAATGTACTATCCAAAAATACACCTAAATATTTAATTTCGTTAACAATTTCTAAGATAGAGCTTTGACACCTTTTGACACGTGCACATAGGACACCTTGTACCTAGGTATTTCTACCTAGGACACCTTGTACATTTCTTGAGACGCAGTGAGGACCCTCCGCCGAAACAGATCTCTCTCAGCTTCGTGGCTCAGTCCGTCCCAGCAACGGGTCCATCAACAGGTTGCTGGAGATGCTGGAAGGCGTGTCGCTGCCACAAAACGACGCTTTGTGTCATTCAATCATCAAATTAATCCATAGAGAGCGTAACTCAGCAGCTATACCTGCATAAACACGACGTCGATGCACGCACACCCTCGACACTTTCGAAGCGTCCCCAGACAAGTTTTATTTCGATTTGTTTCCTTGGACGCCGAGGGAATTCGGCAGATAGAGTGAACTAGGGATTATTATTATTTTTTGTTGAAGGAAAGGACACTTATAATTTTCAGATATACACCTGAAGTGAATCGAAACGGTGATTTCTTCTACGTTTCGAAACAGCTACATTACATCTTCAGGGTTCTAGTGCGAAATAAAATTGTTTTTCTAAAAAATATAAAGTGCCTTTCTTCCTTCGATTAAACTCTCTCAAGAATATTCTACCCTTCACTCAAATAACTGACTGAGATATGATTATGGACTACAAATAAATAGTAGATAACATCGCACACAAATACCCAAAAAAAAAAATGTAAACAAAGATAGACTACACCATCATACTCATATGTTTTTTGGATTGTTGAATCCGAATCTGTTTGACAGAATCATAGTTTTTTGTGCCTTTGATTTTTACGGGGGCGAGGTTCGCCACTCGGCGCTCTTCCACCTAACCCCCGATACACTCACACTGTAATAGTCATGTCCTAACAGAGTTGTCAATTCTGTTAGGCGGGACTCGAACCCACTGACAGAGGATTAGCAGATCGGAGTGTAGCATAACATAACATAACATAAAATAGATTTGTTGATTATACTATTTCAGATCTACATGAAAAATTTGCTCACAGAGCTTAGTTCTAGTGTACAATATGAGTTCAAACGAATTACCAAATGTTGCTCTTATAGTTTGTCTGTAACGTCAAAAAAAAAACAGTCTAAAATAATCAACCTTAAAAAACGGTCTACTATAAGCAATTTTGTCATCTACAAGATTGAATTATTGTGTAGAAAAAAGAAGTATATTTGAATTTTTTTGTAAACAGAAACCCAAAGTGAACCTAATAACCTTATAACGCCATCCACAATAATCCAATATCTAATGAGCTTGTATATAGGAAACTAGTGACCACGTATCTCTGGAGACAGCCTCAAACCAAATGACCCCATAGCCCTGAGAGCCTGAGCGTATATCCTCAGACTCGATATCCCCAAAACCCCATGCACTCAGTAACCCGGTAGCTGCGTATAGGTGTAAAACTAGAAACGATGTATATCGGAGGATTTTTTAGCACACAACCTCAAATCCAATAACCCCATATCTTGAAAATCAGTTTTCAAATCAAGGGTTCTCACATCCAATAAATATTTGCCCCATTTACTCAAAGCTAATAAATCCATAACACTGAAATCAAACATAAGATTGGACATATAGTAGGAAATTGTCCTTCGACATTGAACAGCACCAAAGTCGAGTAGTTACATCACATTTTATTCTCCATATTATGAAATGGATGTTTTTACTTCTTTGTAGTTCTTTGATCTAGCTTATTCAATCTGTCGAGAAAGTGAGGAAATGATGATAAGTTTTATTGAATTTAAGAACCTTTACTCACAGATCTTGAGGCTGTGGGGTTATTGGGTTGAGATTGTCTGCTAAAAAAACTCCCAAGAAACGTCACTTCTAGTTCTACTCGTACATACCAATATACGATACCATGCAGCTACCAAGACCGGAATCTTAATTAGTAATTAATTAATGAATAATCTATTCTATGATAGCAATTTTTGTTAAACAGAAGTTGATTTGTTAGTTTTATTAATGCGTATTTTTAACATTCATTATATAGTACCCAATATATTGATAAGTTGTTATTAAAACAGAGTAGATCAAGATGGTTCTTCACTCGCTAGTTGAAAAAACACATTCAAAGGATGAAAGAACTAAAGATTTTTTTATGTTAATGGGAAATTTATCTAATAGTAGGTAAGCAAATGTCAATTGTATACTATTAAATATTGTACATAAATTAAATTGAAACACTATGAAGAATTATCTACATATTTTGTTTGTAACTTAATTTAAGTCAAAAAATTGGTACAAATGTATTATTCTTTTACGGTTTCTGTTCTTTTTCACCGTTTCATTGAAAAAGATCACAAAACTGTTAAATATTTTGCAACACAAGGGTGTATCATAAATCACAGGAACTAGGTCATAGGTCTTTAAGAAGTGGAAATATTAAAAAATGGTATTTGAAAAATAAACTTCAAATTAGGTCTTTGCAACTATGCCATAAAACTGGTATATCTATGGAAAACCAGAAGTTTGAAGCGTCGCCACGCCTGGCTTCGTGACACTTCTTTTGGTTACAATTTCTTTTTTTATATACGCCAAGTTCTAGTTTCAGATGGTAGGAACAAAATACTTTTTTAGAGAATACAATTTGTTTTAAGAGCTTATGAATAAAATGGAATGGTGAAGATAAAACAATCACCCTATACAGATATCTTGAAGAAGTCTACTCTCTGCCTATACCACTGGCTGGTAACAATTTAAGGAATGTAATTTTATGTAATATATTTTACTATATGCTATTTTATATTCGAATATCAATGCCTTCAACTAACCAATTAAATATGGTGTAATCAGTAATTAACTACGTTATTGAAAACTGATCCAGTTTTCTCTTTGTTATACGCGCACAGTTTTTAGTCATTTTTGTGTTCATCACAATCGTTATAATTTAATTGCAAACAACTTCTTATAAACTTTGACATTTATCTCTCCTCGTAGCTTCCAATCCGTCCTCACCTATTAAAAATCGCTTTAGAATGGAGGTGTTGCCGATTCCTTACCTTGCCAGGAGATATTCACCAGCCCGTTTCTCCAACCGCTATGCTCTCTCTCAGCCCAAACACCTGATGCCGACTCCATTCTATCAATCTCCCTCTAATCTCCTGTCAATAAACGCCGGACAAAGATTAACAATAATAAACTGCATTACACAATACCAGGCGATTTATGTAAGGGTACGAAACGAACAATCTCTACATGCAAATCACACCCACGTTTATAGAATAGCCGATACGTTATTATTATGTACCTTTATCTATATTATTATTGGTACGACTACATATGTTAAGGCAGTGGGGCCACTCCTTGCCTCGTAGAGATGATATTCTTTCGGCCCACCACGTACAGCAAATGAATCTATTGTTTAGTTTCCATGTAGCTTTTTTGTACGTACACTTTTTTTAGCTGCTACGGCGGTGTTGTAATATATGTAACAACAGAAAGGCTCTGTTGGCTGCGCCACGGGGAATGATTATGTTGTAATTGTACACAGTTAATTATTTTACCGATGTATACTGCGTTTTTCACAAAAATTGATACGCAGAATTTTATTCTCGTAACAAATCACCTTTGAGGTACTAACATTTTATTAATCTTTTTACACGATCGAGGTTTTGTTTTATGATTGTTCCATCTGTTGCTAGAACAATACAACAATGTTAACCCTTAACTGGTCTGGTGCCATATTTGTCACATAAATGGGCAGGCATCGTCTCAGAGTTTACTATGTTTAAACACAAAATAAAAATACGAAAACAAAAATAAGTTATTTTTACATTTTATTAAACATAGATATTATGAACATTACTGAATGCATGCTTATTAATTTTACTCTAATCTATAATAACATGCTTCTTAATTTTACTCTAAAAATATAAATAAACAATATAAATCGGTGGTTTGACTTTTTCATTTTTCTGCACATCCATTATAAAATGGTTTAATGTTTTTTACAGATAGGCTTTTTATATTGCAGGCATACGAGGTGTGGCTATTAAATAACCGAACTGCTGTCATAACACTTTTTTTTCGTTACCAATTACAGTAACAATTTTCCGCCTTCGATGTACTCCCCTTGGCGATCTCTACACCGCTCCATATGACTTTTCCATTGTTGAAAGCAGTGCTGGAACTCAGCTTCTGTCAGCTGGTTCAGAACCTCCGTCGTTTTTGCTTTAACCACTTCCACAAATTCATCACACAATCTCTCAGTTGTTTATAGTGTCAGCGCAAATGTTCATTCTTGATTCATTTTGCTCGGGAGTGAGGAGTTTTGGCACCATTTTTGCATAAACTTTGCGCATGTTGAACGATTTATGCAAAATCTGGCCAACACATTCTTTGTTGATTTCTGTTATTTCAGCAAGCCCTCGGATGCCTAGACGACGATCTTCGCGGACTGATTTACCAATTTTTTTCAATATTTTCGTCCGTTTTTGACGTTGAGGGCCGTCCGGGGCGCGGACCGTCTTCGGTCGTCTCACGTCCTTCTTTAAACCGTTTAAACCATTCAAAAACTTGTGTGCGGGATAAACATTCATTCAAGTTTTCACCAATTTAATAAGAAACTTGAGATTAACCCGTTGCTCCATCTGAACACTTAACATTTTTTCGAAGCGTCACTTGTGCGAAGACTAATCAAACGAGTGCTACAGTCAAACTGAGCGACCCACTGGCTTGTCCAGCTCATGATGGGGAAAGTATCACCAGCCACAGCTCAAATTTGTCACAACACGCTCGCAGCGCGCTGGTAGCAGCATCAGTTCGGTTATTTAATAACCACACCTCGTATCTGACAACAACAGACCAGTTAAGGGTTAAATATAGCGGTTATTAAGATAAACAAAACGGTTTGTCATATATTACCCTTCTAGAGCAGTCACTAACATACAACTAACTAACAAATTAATGAAATCATCTAAACAGGGTGAAGAACAAAGTTAGTGTTGACTTCCGGTATACAAGGAAATACATATGATAGATCACTCATCGTGAAGCACCTTGTATTAAGTTAATGTAAAGTCAGATTAAGTTAATGTAAAGAAACAGAAACACCTTCAGAATTCATCATTTCACCATGCGGCGCTTCTTTAAAAATCTATCCGCGTCTTCTTTTGACAAAGTAGCAAGCTTTTTGGCATTTATTTGAAATATGATTCACTTTAAGAGAAGCAGTTAGTACTTCTTCAGGTTCTAATTTAGAAGCTTTAGTTTTACCACTATACTTTTTTTTGCAGAAAAATTGCATGGAATGTCGAGATTTTAATTTTTCTAGCACACGTTTCAAGTGTTTTTCATTTTTTATCAAAAAATGTTTACCAAACACCGCTACTACATGTAAATCATCATTCCTATTTCGAAAAAAAATAAATATTGTATGGTGGCCATCATCCAGTTTATAGTTCTCTAATACAATTTCACATTTCTCTGATACGATATTTATTAGGTCATTAAAATATATAGATGTAGCTATCGCCTGAACTAAGATTAACTCAAAATATTAAGATTTACAATTTTGGCGACTGCTGGTCGCCACTGGCTGGTGTTCTCAATGTATACTTTTTTAACAAAAACTTTAAGGTCTACTATAAATTACATGATCAGTTTAAAACGCATAGGTCACCTCGTATCACTCTGAAACACGTGTTGCATACAGCAGAATCCATACAGGAATGGCGCATTATACGTTCCAAACGAAACGATTATTAAACTGGAAACAATGTTGCTAAATTGTTTAATGTTCTCTGTTCAAGTCATCCGCTTTGACCCTATTTAATAACCTGTTCTCTCGGTGTACTTCAACGTACCTCACGACACTTTTCTCTTTATCATTTTTTTCCTGTGTTTACCTTCGAGGCCGTTGGCCGATACTCCAAATCCAATCAATCCTTCTGTTAACCTTCGAAACGGTGAACAGGTTGTTGTTGTTTTTTGTCGTCTCGCAAATCCTTTCATTAATGAAGTGTCTTATCGAATCAGATACAGTTATTGTCGCAATTTCGCCGGCGATGTTAAGAAGATTGTGTTCCGTGCGCGGTGCCGAGGTGAATGTAACCGATCTAATTAGTAATTAGCTGACGGTAGGGGAGATGCGATGTAACCGAACGCGGCGGGTGGGTAGAAGGGAGGACGTCCTAGTAGAAAAATGGTACTACATTCTCTAGCCACTCGATGCACGTAAGAAATTGAATATTATCTAAATTGCTTTACTAAATTGATACACATACTTTGTTACAGTGAAGTTGATTGTCAGTATTACACAATATAACAGTTGTTGTTACAAAGATACCTAACATTAGTTTTCAACAACATTTAAATAGACATTCATTATTATGTATTTCAGATATATCTTCCTGCCTTCTTGTGCGAAATGGCCAATTGTAGAGTTAGTAAAAATTTGCAGTATCTTTTTAAAAACTTTTTTCCGTAGTGATTTATCTATCATTTCTACGAAAAGAAAATACTAACAATTTCTGCACAAACAAAGGTGCAGAAAAAGAAAATATATTTTACGAGGGTGGTTTTGGGAGTTTTAGGAATAGAAAACAGTAACATAATATCGACTGCTTTTGATACGCAGAAATATTGCTGTACCTGTCAAGTACTTAGGGGCATACATTAAAAGAAAAAATGAAATAGGTTTGTACGTTTGCGCTCCAAATGCTGGTTTCCTTTATTCCGAAAACTTTCATTCAATCTACATATTTACACAGAACGGTAAAGGTATTAAAAATTAATAGTATTGGTTCCTTTCTTTTTTTCAATAAACCCTTAAATGATAAGTATATTTAGAATTCAATATGAGTTAATTCTTGCACTCGTAGTACTTTTTCCCGATGAAAATGAACTCGATTTACCAAATACTGCTGTTTAATTTCAGCAAGACGACGCACCTCACTTTGCTCAGTTTGTTCAATTTATTTGAGTAATTTTTTTTGGGCGCTGGATTGGTAGAAGAGAGCAATACAGTGGCCTCCGAGATCTCCAGATGTTATGCCCTATACTTTATGTATAGGGCATAAAATCTGGTATATTTTCTATTACGAGTATATTCTTATATGCTTCGAAATTAGACAAATTACGGAAGAACTCATTCACAATGTACTCAGTGAATTGATTTACTTTAAATTCGTGCAAAAATACGTACCTATAGTAGTACCTTTCGGACTTAAGAGCAAGACTATTTTCAGTTTTCAATACGAAAAGAACAAAAGCAAAAACTACTGTTTGTAACTATCTGTAATAGGATATGATGTTTTAGTAAATGGCAATATAAAAAAAATAATTTAAAAAGTGCTTATAAAACATTTAAAGCAATGTGTAATAAAATATTTTTACAAACGCATTTGTTAATGAAGAATGAAAGATGATTAATTAGATGACTGAATGATGATGTTAGACAATAACATTTTCGTTGTGACGTATAAAAAATCATATATAACTCTAGATAACTAACCATAGCACAAAAAAAAACAACGATCTTCTAATGATATTGAAAAGGGGGTTGTAAAATATTTTTCCCAATATCGCAAAATATTTTATTATTTATTTATTTTTGTATAATAAATAATTCCTCATAAAAGTCAGAAACATAGACATTAACTGTTTTTATACTCGATTTATGGGTCCAAAAATGAATACTTTACATATCATTTCCAAACTCCGTTAAGGAGACACATTTTTAAAACCCCAATGAAGTCTTGCTAGTAGCTTCAATTTGAATCTAAAAATAAGTTAAAACGATCTTTAAGATAATCAAAACTAACATCAAACTGTTGCAGATTGATTTCATGCTCTATTTTAACGAATCTTGAAATAATAAGTACACTTTGTCGTATACCTATAATTGTGAGCAAATTAAATCGACCTCAGCATTAGCATTTTTCACGCTACTTTCCCCCAACCAAATCCCGATCTTGATGTGTGAACGCTCTTATTTGCATAAAATAACACCGAATTACTCACCAGTCATGTTTAATACGTGTTAGCCGTTTAACGCAATTAGCTGGAATTTGTTAGTTACTAATTTACAGGCTGCTACCGCACGCTGGTTGATTTTCGAGATATGAAAATATTATACATCCAGGGCGGCGTTGCGTTGTTGTGAAGAAAAGACGAGCGTTCACGCTTCAGCCGACCGCGACCCCTGAATTCTTCTTCACGTTCTGCTGAAGCTTTTTTCTTCTCACACACTGTGAGGTAGTAAAGATTGATATATCTCTTTGGGGATTTTTTTACAAAAAAATGCTCACATAGATTTTGTTTTAAAAAGATACATATTTTTCAATAAACACCATTTCCTGATCGACTTCTGTTTACGAGCTATGACATCGTCGCACATTTTTTAAACGCCAACTCTATTTTTTTAAATGATTTAGAAATAACATTTTTTATATACAATAGTTACACAAAGAAGAGTTTAATAAAATATAGTGAATTTGAAAAGGGTTTCAAACCATGCTAAAGGTGGCGTACAAAGACTTTCATCACAAATATCATGAGAACTATACTAACTGTTACACATATTTATATACACGGAAAAGCTTGAGCAGTGGTGCATGGTATGATCCAAGGCATAGTGCCAATAACGCAGCAGCACGGAATAGAGCATCAGAAAGTGTACAACTAACCGAACGCAACACCATTCTAGGAAAGCCCACGTACAATATTGTTTCGAAGTGTAACTTTTAAAGAAACTTTTGAGGGAAAATACCAGACAAAAAGGACTGAGACATTGGGGTCCAATCCATGTGAAACTGGTATAAAGATAGTTCCTAAACAGCACCAGAAAGTAGGAGCCAGAATTTACAGGACAAGGCGTAATACAAATATCTTGTTTAGTCTACCAAAATATACAATAATGTTTCAAGCTTAAGTACCTACAATCCAATACTATGGAAATAATAATGCAGGAAAATGAGAATCGGTAAATGTCATATTTTCATAGCTAAACAGCGCCAAATACAATCGATTTCATGTACATTTGATGAAAATAAGTATGGAATTGCGTGAAGGAGTTAAAACAGCAGGAGGATGAAACAGAGTAACTTTAGCTTGGCTACCAGGATACATAAGGTTGATAATCTAGCGAAAGAAAGCGCTTCAGATGACCTAATAGGGCCAAAACCTTTGGCATAAAAACGTCAATTTGTAAATGGATAAATGATAAGTCACTGAAATGGTGGCCAAAGTTTCCAGAACAATAACAGGCAAAACAGTTCATAAAATAACCATTCCCCAAATTCCCAAAAGACCTATTGAGTAAAAATCGAAAGGTTGTCAGGTTTATGTTAGTCTTCTGACAAAATGACTAAACAGAAACATGAGCCTAATTGGTCTGAGAGAGGAGACAACATGCAGAATAGTCCTAGAATAGAAGAGGAAACATCAGTTCACTTACTATGTCACTGTGAAGGAATAACAACACTGCGGTTTCAAATCCTATGAAGGGAAATGTCATGTTGATAGCAATACAAAGGAGACCGTATCGAGGTTGCGAACCAGGCTAGATAATGAGCTCTAAAATCAGTGAAAATAAATTGTTTAGATGAGGACATTGAATAGCCAAATAGATTTCCAGGCCTCACTTAGGTATCTGGATCACTTTTTATGAACTTAGTTAAAAAGCAAAGTCTATTTAAATAGATCAACCACTTTTGAATGAATTATAAGAATGAAGTATGTAATTAGTATGTAATGAGGTCTGTAATAAGATCTGTAATTCGTAATAGGTAGGTACGTAATGAGATTCGATTAAGTCAACTTAATGCGCCCCATAAGATTCTTCACGAATATTAGTAACAAATGGACTGTTGTCGGTTGTTACTCTTTTGTTGTTTATTTAGTTTATTTTTTATTGCGAATCAAGTTTTATATCAAACTCACGTAAATGAGAAACCGTGCAAGGTCTGCTACCCACCCCGCCTAGTGAATTTCTGCGCACAAATAAATTATTCTATTGAAGGCAACAATTAAAGCACGGGTAGATTAACTCGAAATTATAATGCGCTTCACACTCAGCCTTCGAACAACACAAACAAGAAATAATTACAGCTGAAACCAGCAACAATACATACACATGCTTTGAACGTCTTAAGCGTTATTATTTGTTTCCTCTTTATCAATCTTAAGGCCTTCTGCCCTGTGTAATTTTGGCATGCGTGAGAATTTTTCGTCCCTTATTATTACTGCTCTGATTTAATCGTATCATCTCGTTTTCCCGTTTTAACATCACTCTGACTGTGTGCCCGATACACTAAGAGAAAATTTTTTGAAAAAAAAATAGCCATTATCTCGAACGAATACAATACAAAATCTTTTTTTATGAAAATATTTTACATCAGATGAAACGCTTTACTTGTAAAATATTATATTATTCTAAAGTAAATGGCAATATCCGCATTGCTTTAAAATTTGTTTAAATACATAATACATTATACATATACAGGGTTCTTCATAATGAGTGGCCTATTACACTATTTTGGTGACCTACAAATAATATGAGGCTGAAAATATTTTGCTTCGGTATTTCGGTATTTTAAATTGCGGATAAAATTACATTGTGATAAAAGTCAATGGTTACTGTTTTACCATGTAAGTCTGAAGGATTGCGCCTACTGTCAAGGCTTCTAGATACACGGCAAAATCTGTAGGGTGCTCAAAATAGGGGGTGAAATTTGAATTACGTTATCTTTTATTAAGTCGTTTATTTATTAAATAGAACTTGCAGTATTTTATAATTTATTTTGCCTCTTTTTCATCCTCTTTGTAAAAAAATGTATGGTTTTCGTGTTATTTTAAATTATTCATCAAATTGACGTGTAGTGTAGATTATAAATAATGTGTCATAGTGAATAAATAATATAAATAATATTTTCATGAGGTTATATAACGAATATTTTGAGAAAATTCGGTCGCCCATCTACCAAACCTCAGATGGCCGGTCCATAGTCCTGATTTGACTCCCTGGGGCTTTTTTTATAAAGTTACTTTAAAAATCAAGTACGATAAGGAACGGACAAATAATGTCAACGACTTAAGAGCTCGAATTGTTGGTGAAATGTGGGCAATAAGGATCGAAGTGTTTGTAAATATACTGAGATATTTTATGGACAGATTAGGACTGTGTATTAGCAGTAATGGTAGACACTTTTAGCATCAGATGCGATTCATGTGATGCAGGTAAGTCAGTCTTTAATGGACTTTTATTTGAAAACGTTTTCTATGAAATAAAGGATTAACACCCTGTATAACAGTGAGAGGTTAACGTATGAAATGAAATAGTTAATTTCATTATGGGTGACTTTCAGAGAAAATGCCCAGAGAAATCAATTTTAACTTTTTATTCTGTATGTTTTGCATTTATTTTCAAAACTTTTCCTCCACCATTTTCCCAGTTATGACATCATCGACACATGTTTTTCCTTACCCACGAATTTTTTAATTTTTTTTATGTATATACTGTTTTTTCTCAGTGTAAGCTTACGAGTATTCCGCTTGTTCGACAAAAAATAAACCCTGTTACGAGCCACAACACACGCGGACGATATGCGGCAACTGTAAAATATAATTAAACAGCTTACTGATCACCATTATCATAAGTAATCGAGTTTTTAATGGTGCTTATGTGGAACAAAAAGCGCTTTTGAACGGGCGATTCGCTGCTCTGTGTATATGAGTCACGGCAAATACGACGTAATGGGAGATCAGCCATTAAAAATTCCTCTATTCTTCGTGTGAATATATTTATTAACTATTATAATATAGTAATTATAATAATGTAATTATTAACTATAACTTATTAACTCATTTGAGAGCGGTAGAGATTACAGCAAGTTTTTCACCATTGATCGCATAGAAGGAAAACTTTGATTCGAGATTGTTGGACGTTATCGAACATGTCCTGTTTTGAAAGCTTATGCTGGGTGGTCGAAAAGTTCTGGAATGCCTAAAAACTTTCAAAAAATGTACATACTCTTAAACGATATCGAAAAAAGAAAAATACGAGTCTAATGCATTGTTAAATTCTAATAAACTCAACTAAAATTAATCTGAATCTGAAAAAAAAAAATTCTCATAAAAAAACGATTCCACCTGCCCCACGTTAAGGAGAGTGGAGAGTGGAGAGTGGAGAGTGGAGAGTGTGAGGGATTTTAATTAGTTGTTCTAAGATACGAATGTTCCTAAACATGTAGCCTCGCATTGCTTTATGAATTAAAATTTTTAAAGAATTATTTTCTGAAAAAAAAATGGCAATTAAAAGTTGTTCCTTTCTTTATATGCTATCCAAAACTTCAATAAATAACGAGAATTCCCATTTGAAATTCCCAAATGGTGCCCCACGCACCACCCAGTTGGAGGTTGACGGGGGTTCATTATGACTGAATTTAGTAGAATTCAACAAAATATGGAACCAGTATTTTTTTTCAGTTTCGTGGATTAAAATTTTCAGCCGTTCCCCAACTTTTAGACCATCCGGTATCTTAGAAGGCAATTGCTTCCTGTCTCTATTGTGGATGTTATATTTATTTTGAATAAATAAAAAAAACACTCTAATTACCTAATAAAATGGCAATAATTAATTATGTTAATTTGGAGTCCAAGAAACCGCATCAACCAAGAACTTGACTGACCTGTTGCGAAGGAGATTTAAAGATTTGCAATTTTTTTGTAGGCCATGATATTGCCTTAATCATTCTCTTTTTTTCTACGTGGTTAATCAGTTGCAGAAAAAAACTTAAAAAAACTTGACATCAACCTTTAAAATTGTCGAGTGAAAAGAGAGAAATGCTTATTATTAGTGAATAAAAAAATATAAAATCTGTTGGAATTTTAATAATTTTCCATACTTTATACTTCTATTAAAATAATAATGTTCATGTTAAAAACATCACAAATCATAAAGGTAAATACAATAGATACTACATATATATTTCCAAGCAGATTTGTATGAGTCCCGTTCATTTTAATAATAACCCCTGTAGGTTCTGGAAAAATTTACCATCTTATCAATTTGATCCTAGTAGGTACAATTTTTTTTGAGAAATCAGTAAATTGCTTATTGACTTTTCACATTGGACCTGATTTTTCACTTATCAATTTGTGTGAGCACCGAATACTCATTTACACACTTTGTTATAACAATTACAGCATTACAAGAACCACATTTAACCCACTCTACGTTGATCTGCCCTCCTGAAGTCCTTATATAACAATGATAGTCGACATCTACGAAGGTGAGAGAAAAATTCACAAGAATAGAGGCTCGAAAAGTACCGCCAACTAGCATATCGATGAACAGTAGGTATACCTACTTCCTAAAGGTTGATCGTACACGATAGGACAAGTCTTGCCCAACATATCATTTAAGACCAGATTCCTACAATAAAGTCAAAACATGTGAAGATAACAAGTATCCTAACGATTATTGATCAGACTAAATTCGTAATAATAAAACTACATTAGCTACATATTGAGGAACAATAAAGAAAAGTAAAGCTGTCGATTCTTTAAACAAACAGACAGCAACGTATACAGTAAAAAGTAGATAACGAAATTAGAAGTCTTCATAGTTGCAATACACATAAGTTTACTAGACTGTCTACTTTTATTTATGTACCATAAATAAAATCCATAAAATCTTTCAAATCCAAAATTTGAACAAAAATGTACACGGTATTTCTTTCTATACATCTCAAATTTGAGTAAAATATCGAGTTTAAGAGCCGCTGGATGAGTCAAGTGTGGCATGGAATTATGTCAAAATAGTTTAATGTTATTTGGAATCACTTAAATTTAATATTTACGTAGACAAAAAATTTTTGGTCTACTATCTGTATGTATTTATTAATAATAATATGCACAAAAAACTGTATTAGACAATAGTGTTTTGTAGGTCAAAATTAAGTTTAGGTGATTCTAGATAACATTCAACTGTCTTGATCTTGTGTCCAATAAAACTAATTTTGAGAAAGATACAATAAAATGTGCTAAAAAACCTAAGCTGTTTGAAATTTACTTGTATTATGATAGCTAGCTCCTCAAATGGTTAAAAGAAAAGTATCTACAACATCCTAAGTTCATTACGGTAAGTAATAAATAATAAAAAAATATATATATACCATCTCTTTTAATAGGCTAATCTTGAATATGATTTGTGCAATATATACCCAGGGTATGTCACGGCTGTCGTGTTAAATCGTTTTTTCAGTGAGAAAGAAGTATGTAGATAATCTTCTAATGACATGATAAACAACATTATCAGAGACTGCAACATAATAATACCATATAATTACCCCATGGTGTCAGTTAATCACAATACCAATTAAATACATATTACTATTATTTGCACATAAGTAGTTTATGTACATGTACGAATGCATCAAAAGTTATTACAAACCTCAAAGTATTTTTTTATTATAAAATTATATATATTCTTATATACCTTGTCTATAATTGTTTTATATATGTACTTGCTCCATTTTTAGTTTTATATGGGTATCCCTTGAAAAAAGTAGAGTGTCGGATTTTATAAAAGGTAAAAAATAGAAGCTATAGATAGGTTTTTAGTTTCGTCATTGGTCGCCTAAATGTTTTAATGAAATACATAATTATGATGATATATCATATATGTGTAACATTTAGTTACTACAGTTTAGGTACATAAACATACCATTTTCGATATTACAAGGATTGGGTAAAAATATTGGCGACAATATTCATAATAGAAGTAAGCCAAATGTGGGGAGTTTTCAGCACTAAATTAATATTTACTACCATTAGGATTTAATACGTAATATTCCATAAGAATTGATAGTAATTCCATAAGAATTAATGATGAGGTAATTAGGTATTTCGATATGGAGAGTGGATATAATCATAATCATAACATAATATAAAACAAAGTCGCTTCCCGCTGTATGTCTGTCCCTATCTATGCGTAGATCTTTAAAACTATGCAACGGATTTTGATGCGGTTTTTTTTAATAGATAGAGTGATTCTAGAGGAAGGTTCAATTTAGGTGAGTGATTATTTAATTTGATTATTATTTTTAAATAATTATTATAAAAATTTAGTATTAATATTAAGGTTAAGGAAGAGAAGAGTTAATTTAAATATAATTTGTTAATATTTTTTTATAAATATATAAATATTGTTATTTGTATAAAGAAAATAAAGAGATATTATTATTATTATTATTATTATTATATTATATGTACGAGGGTGTATCAAATATAAACGGGACTGATTTTTTTTGTGAAGTGTACGTTTATTATAAAATATTTACAATGTTACATTATTTTTCTACATAATCACGCGCTCTGGAAATGCATTTTTCCCAGCGGATTGGGAGTTTTTTAATCCCGTCTTCATAAAAACTCTTCGGGCGTTCACGTAGCCATTGGAGCACAATGTCCTCCATCACTTGGTTGTTATCTAAGCGCTGGCCTTCCAGCGCTTCTTTCAAGGGTCCAAAGAGGTGGAAGTCACAAGGTGATAAGTATGGACTATAAGGAGGATGTTCCAATATTTCCCAGCCAAATTGGTGTAATTTTTGCCTCGTAACCTGTGCTGAATGAGGCCTGGCATTGTCATGGTGAAGAATAAAGTTTTTGACGGAGTGTGTCTTCCTTTTCCTCCGAAATGACAATTTTGCGGCATCCAAACGCTCGCAATAAAATTGCGCATTAATCGATTGTGAAGGAAATCGACGTGGAAAACACCTCGCCGATAAAAAAACCGTTGCCTTGACCTTTCCGGCGGCTAGCCGAGTCCTTGCTTTCACCGGCGCTCTCTCGCTGCTCTTTCTCCACTCCATACTCGCCTGTTTTGACTCTGGAGTGTAATGATGCACCCAGGTCTCGTCACAGGTGACAATGTGATTCAAAAACGCCTCGCCCTCATGCCGAAAGCGAGTCAAGAGACGCTGAACACTTTCACACTTTCAACTTGTGTTCGTCCGACAACAGACGCGGTACCCATCTAGCGGACACTTTGTGAAATCCCAAGTCCGATGTCACGATTTGTTGCGCACTTCCGTAATTAATGTTAACTTCCTCGGAGATTTCCAGCAAGGTTATTAGTCTATCGCCCTCTATGAGATTCCGAACCTTCGAGATGTTGGTTTCTGTCAGGCTCGTTCTTGGACGGCGATCATGGCTCTGGTTCTCGAATTTTTCACGCCTTCCAGAAAACTCTTCGTACCATGTAAAAACACGGGTTCTTGACAGAGTTTGCCTGTAATTTCCTTAAAATTTCTGTTGGATTCACTCCCTCCTCCGTTGCTCCACGGAGACGTGCACTCCTTTCTCGTTCATGTTCTATTTATTACTAACAGGACCTGACGGAATTGCTATAGCCTCTACCACCTCCCTAATAGCCGAGACTACCCGAACAGTAATCCCTCCCAGGTCTACGACACGCCTGGAATTTAAAAAATAACCAATCCCGTTGATGCATCCTCGTATAATACATGCATAATATAGTAGAGAAATACTGATAATTTTAGAGGTTTCTAAATGTCGTAAGCCGTGCGAAGCCGGGGCGGGTCGCTAGTTATGTATAAAGGATAACGGTTCCTAATGCTGATTTTCGACTCTCCAAAATTCGTAGTAAATTTTTCGAAGCATAGATTTGCGGTCTGTCGAGACGTCAGGGCTGTGAGGTTATGGTAAACTAGAGGTTTGCGCGCAAACCTGCTGCACTTTTGGAACTGATAATCTTGGGTTTGTGATTTCTTTGTATTAAGAGCGAATACTGCTTTTTTAATACTACTTTTTTTCCACTGTTATATAGCACATGTTCATTTATGCTTTCTGGAATACTCTGTTTGGACTGGAATAAACCGACTATTATTTTTTAGTTATGAGAAAGTATACCATTTATTTACATGGTGAAGTTGAAGGGTGGAATTTTGTGGAATTTTGAAGGGGGGATGAGAATCGGCCTTAGGGACCCTTATTATTTGTCTGAATTCTAATAAAACCAGTTTTGCGCATTTTTCTTCTACATATAAGGCTGTCAAATTAACTAAATTTGGAAATACGCAGGTTGCTTTGAAAATTTTCGGAATAAAGAAAACCAACATTTGGAACTTATCTTTTACATTTTTCCAAAATGTGCCACCTCTACCTCTGTGGTGGTGCATTCATTAGACCATGCCTGAAAGCAATAATTGTGCCATGAGTCTTTTGGTAGGTGGTCAACTACGGCCTAACAGGCGACCACCGCATCCTTGGCCACTAGAAATTGGAGCCTTTAGCCTAAAAAAAAAAACTCACAGGAAGCTAAGTCCTGGCTATAAAAGGGATGACTCCAGTAAACAGGTACAGCAATATTTCTGCGTATCAAAAGTTATTACTTACTATTTTCCGTTCTTAGAACAACCCTTATGTGGTTGGTTTTTAGTGAAATAAAAAAAGTAATATTTAACTTCTACTTTTTATCATGTTTATGTAATTATCACAAAATAACAGCTTCCACCATTCAATTCAATTCCATGTTTCATAATATTTGTATACACCTGTTATTACAAAAAAATGATTTCCTTGGACTTGTCCGCGTATAAAACCGCAACGATATCCGCCCGTGTGCGGCCCGCTTAACGCCCAACGTTCCGCGCCATAAGTCAACGCGGAATTGTTGCGGATCGAATTTACATTTAGCCGCGCAATCTCGAACAGATCTCTGACCACATGTGGGCTTTTAATAACGAACGTCAAACGCGAATGTCGGAAACGGCGTGTAAAGCACATCCATAATATTCGCCGTAAGATGCGCGATATCTGCGGATATGCAGGCCGCGGGATTCGCTACTTGCGATTCCCCGGACCGCGGTTCGAGTCAAAATATTTTGCCGCGTGGTGATTTACGTCTCGTACGCGGATCCACAGGGGGTTATTTGGTGCGTTTTCGATCGTGTGGGTTTCGAACTACCCGTGGAAATCGTATCGTTTAAGTAAATGTGTGTATATAGACCGACGCGAGATTTACGTTAAGAAATTCCCATGGAGCTGTCAGTGGAACGTCTTTATCGAATTCGTAAGAAATTTTAGGATGAATATAAGGGTGTTTCCTAGTAATCTGAAAAATTGTATGATACACCTCCTCAAGTTATTTCATGAAGAAAATGTCATTTAAAGTTTTTTTCCTAAGTGGCTTGGTTCTTGAGAAGACGTTAAAGTTTTGTTTTGTTTTGTTTTTGTGGGTACTCATGAATAAAGTTCGGATATTTGTGCTACAACGCAGGGCTCGACACTATAAGACTCTATGTTAATGATAGGATAAACCGTATTTTTAAGCACCTTGTAAATTATATCTGACCGATCCTTCCCGATGTTCCGAGACTCACGTCTGCGCGGTAGTATGCCGATCTCGTGCGGGAACGCTGGATAGGTAAATGCAGTTTTACATGCGGTAAGCTGGGATTTCCGAACTCTACTCATAAAATAATATAAACACTGTATAAGTAATACATTTAATAGTATTGACGGGTACTTATGGAATATACTGTTATTCGTTTTTTGACAACTAATTTTGATGTGAATTCTTTTTTTTTTTTTTTTGGAAAAATTGTGGTAAAACAGGCTCATTCCAGAAGCCACTACAATTTTGTTAAAATGTCATATAACTATTAATCTTACTTGTGTGGTTATTATTAAAATGAATGTTTCTGTCTAAATCAAAAAATGTCGAGACGTTTTTTGTTAAAGACTAAATGAAGATTAAACATTACAGTGACGTAATTACGTAATAAAAAAAAACAGTGACGTACCAAACAAAAAACGTATAAATGACCACAACCAAAGTTAACCAGACTCTCGACATTCAACATCTAATTTCAGTTTTGTTTCTCACTGTCGCATTGTATATATTTAGCAGAAAGAAGTTGTTTTTGACAGTTGTTTTGATTAATTGACATCTTGCCGTTATCACAATTAGAATTCCTTCTTTTTTTATTTTGGCTTGGAGAAAATTAAAAAAAATTAAAAATTATTTCAGCTCAGTAGATATCTGCATAAGACTATAAAATAATTCATGAGGTTATTTACATGAGGGGTATTTCGAGAAAATCAGTTTTTTTTCGTAGTTTGGTCCAATCAAGCGACTGGGTCGGCCACCTGATTTGACCCAAAGTTAATTCTTTTATAGGGTTAGGTTAAAGTCCAAGTAAAGGGGGGCCATCTGTTGGTTTCTTTTTAAACTGAGTGTTATTTCAACATTCCCGACACTGACGCGCTTGACATTTTACATATTTGTGGTGTCTAACCTCCGCTGTAAGAAATGGATAGATCTACAATTGAACGTCGTTGGGAAATGTTGAAAAATTATTTCCAAAGTGAATGCTGTGTTGCAGAATGCTTCATCAGCGCCTGGTGTAAGAGAGTTCTTATGGAAAGTTCGTGAAACTGTCATGCTTATGGATCACAGAAGTCATCCACGCTCGTCCGGTGCGCACAGCTGAAAGAATTGCTGCTGTTGGCCGAAGTGTGCGTGAAAACCAAAGAACCTCAACTCGTCACAAAGCACAACAACTTAATGTCAGTCGTACTTCTCTAAGGAGAATATTGCATAAAGACCTCGGATTATTTGCTTACAAGTTGCAACTTACTCAAGAGGTAAAGGAAAATGACCATCCACTTTGTTATCGCTTCTCCATGTGGGCTTTAAATGAGTTTGAAAATGATGCCGATTTTAATCGAAAAATCATTTTTTGGGACGAAGCTCATTTTCATTTTAACGGACGTTAATAAACAGAACTGTAGGATTTGGGGTTCCGAAAATCCACACATAGTCATAGAGAAGTCAATGCATCCTGCAAGAGTGACTGTTTGGTATGGGTTTTGGAGTGGTGGTATCATTAGTCCGTATTTCTTTCAAAATGAAGACTGTGACAGCGTTACAATAAATGGAATGCGTTGCAGAGACATGTTAACTGATTTCTTGTGGCCACGATTGGACGAGTTGGACTTGGACAAGCTTTGGTTCCAACAGGATGGAGCAACGTGTCATACAAGCCGTGAAACAATCGATCTTTTGCACACTGAATTCAGTAACCGTGTTATCAGCCGTTTTGGCGACATTAATTGGCCATCGCGCAGCTGCAATTTAACACCGTTGGACTATTTTTTTATGGGGACATGTTAAGGACCGTTGTCACTCCAACGATCCACAAACAATTGACGCACTGAAGGAAAACATTTATCGAGTTATTCGTGCCATAGAGCCGCAAATAATCGACAATGTACTGCAAAATTGGGTGGAAAGAATGAACTATTGCCAAGCCAGCCGCGGCGGCCATTTAACTGAAATTATTTTCCATAAATAATGGGAAGGCACACTTTCTTGAATAAAGCAAAAATCATTAAAAAAATATTCGATGTAGTTTTAATAGCAATCATCTGATGGCCCACCCTACACAAGGAAATCTTTTATTGGTGGATTAGAACCATGTATTAGAATAATGGTAAACATTTTGAACATTAGATGTGGTCAATGTGATAGAGGTAAGCGAGTCTTCATGGTAAATACTAGTTTGTATTATGTATTGCCAGTAAATAATACATTATTGGTTATATTTGGGTGACTTACTAAATTCACCAAATGATTTGCGAAAAAAAATTTTTTCTCGAAATACTCTTAGTATTTTTAAAAATGCATATACCTGTCAAGTCAGCATACACAACTCGACTTTCAGTGCCCAAGTACCAAAGGTAACACAGCACCACAAAATTTTTTTGGGCTGCACCCGAAACCGGAATCTCTTATATGTTTTTGGGGTCGTTAATCACGAATCTGAACTCCAAATTGCTCTAGCACGTCAAATTTGTTAACTAATGTAACACTTAAAAAAAACGTCCAAAAAAAACAAGAAATTGCTCAATTTTTGAGCGTTAATCAAATAAAACAATTGTCACGGGAAGATAGTTGAAAACAATATAGTTTTCAAGTGATTCAAAGAGATTTATGTTCTTAACACTCTACCAACTCGTTATCGCAATTTGTCAGTGGAAACAGTAAAACATAAATTAAAAGATAATATACTTTCTTCTAATCTGGAATATATTGATATGGGTATGTTCTAATAAATCTGTTATTTAACCATTTGTTTCTATTATTAGTTCATAACCGTTTGTAATATCACAATTATATAATTCATAGCTAATTTAGTCTGTTTTTATGTAAGTATTCGTGGAGGTGTTGTAAATCAACCATGTTGACACACATTCCTTTTGAAAAAGGGATACTGTACTTGTACTGTTTTGCCTTTTCAATAAACTTATTTATTATTATTATTATTATTATTATTTGTATAACCAAAATCTAAAAAATTCTACGTCAATAAACTCCAAATTCAAAAATCCAAACTCCTGAACTCCAATTTTTACTATATAGTAAAAATCTTAACCAAACGACTCTAAACGAATCAAATTTAACACAACAGAAGGGCAAACCCAGGAATCTAACCAAACGAATCAAATATAAACAATCAAACGCTTAAACAAACAAATTTAACACAACAGAAAGATAGATGATTGTGTTTATCTCTATATTGTGTTAAATTTGATTTGTTTGGAGTCGTTTGGTTAAGATTTTCCCTTGTTTTGTGTTAAATGTAGTTTCGTTTAGATTCGTTTGATTAAGATTTTGGTATGTTTTCCCTTCTGTTGTGTTAAATTTGATTCGTTGTGAGTCGTTTGGTTGAGATTGTTGTGTTTACCATTCTGTTGTGTTAAATTTGATTCGTATAGAGTCGTTTGGTTAAGATTCTTCTGTTTGCTTTTCTGTTGTGTTAAATTTGATTCGTTTAGAGTCGTTTATTAAGATTCCTGGGTTTGCCTTTCTGTTTTGTTTTTGATTAGTTTAGAGTCATTTGGTTAAGATTTTTGTATAGTAAAAATTGGAGTTCAGGAGTTTGGATTTTTTTATTTGGGGTTTATTGACATATAATTTGTAGATTTTGATTATACAAATTTCTTACTATATTGTTTCCAGCTATCTTCACGTGATAATATCATTTTTTTATTTAATTAACGCTCAAAAATTGATCATTTTCTTGATTTTTTGGATGTTTTTTAAGTTAAAACAAAAATTTGATGTGATAGAACAATTTGGAGTTCAGATTAGTGATTAACGACCCCAAAAAACATATAAGAGACATGGCCCGGTTTCTGGTGCCGCCCAAAAAAATTTGTGGTGCTGCATAATCAGTAATATCCCTTTTTGCGTGTCAATTCGTTCCAGAATTCAACAATAATTTTCGTCTGGCGTTTGCATCACGAGAATTCACCGCACATATCTGTTGTCTCTACTGATCTGAGTGTACAGAGTTGTCTCAGACGAAAACCACACACACACACACATGCCTCCGAACGAACAGAGCGCAAAGAAAATGCAACAACCTTAATGCCCCTACGTCACTTTGGGGCGCTGCCTGGCAAAAAAAAAACCGCGGCAATGCATCGCAAATTGAGCGGGATACGCACGCGGAGCCCTGACGAAGACAAATTCATTCGAATTAAGTTCGATAGAAACGTAAAAAAGTTAAACACATTATGTGTTATTACGGGGAATGTCTCAAGGCTTATTGAGTGATTAACTTGTCCGCCGGCGCGCAGGAATAAATCTAAATTTGTAAATAATTAGGCCGCGCTGGAAACTGGTAATTTCTCGGCAAAGAACATGCATCCATTATTTAGGCCGTAATAAGTTTGTGGACGGCGTTTCTTCGCCACATGTGTTGCTTTCCCATAATCCATTACGCGAGGAGGCCAGACGCCGTTCTTTAATTCATACGAGTCGTCATGCAAACAATTTTAATTAGACGAAGAACAAATATACGTCGACCTACTCTTTCTATCGATTTAGTGGTCTGGCGTCTCCTCCTGGCGTTTCCACAATTGTTTGAAGAATTGCGATATGCACGATTCAAAGTACAGGCACGTTGAACGGTCCCTATATAATTGTATATTTTCACTAAACAACATAAATAAAATACATTATTTTTACGCTAGGTGTACAAAATTAGAGATAATTGTTTTATATGAGTTGATAAAATGTTTTCTGTGCTTCTAGGGTAATTTTTCTGTTGATTATTCTGTGCTTCAAAGAGTTAAAGAATGGTCTAAGTCATCAATTTTGACAGTTTTATGACTGATTTTGAGGCAGCTTCTAAACCAACAACCCCATAGCCCTGAGGGTCTGAGAGTCCGGATCCTCAGACTCAATAATCCCTAGCTCCACGCCCTTACCCAATCCCAATACTCCAATAGCCCCGGTACCAGTGACGGCTCGTCAAGAGGCAGTGCCTCCACTGTGAATAAATAAGTTTTTCTTATAAAATATTTTTACCTTTCATTAAATTCTTATTTTATATCGGGTAAAAAATTAATTTCTAAAAATAAAAATATTTATTGTAATTTTTTCACATATTTATAGGGGTCTGAATGGTAAAATTTCACCTAATCAATGGCATTAAATATAAAAAAAGGAAATTAAAAAGAAAGTTTTTGATTTCATTTAAATAAAAATTATTTTATTGTTCTGTTTTTGGAAATTTTCTTGAATTATTTATTCTTGGGTTGAGTTTAATTTACAATGAATTTTTATTAAAAAATAAATGGAGGTAGTGTTACTTTGTTCTAAAAATACAATACGGTTGCAAAGAAAAAATATCGACAAGATACAGGAATAGTTGCTGATGAGATATATTTGTTAAATATTAAAGTACCTACCAATCTAAAAAATTTATTAGAAGCCGGCTCGTAGTTTTGTTAATAGTGGTATTAAATGGCAAGTGGTTCTTTAACTTTAAATAAATTTGTGTTGGCCGAGTATTATTTTCAAATAAGGTGAAAAGGTAAAATTTAAAATTATCTTTATGAAAAAAGTAGGATTAGTGACTGTAAATTAATTTTTAAAAAAAAAAATATAATTATATTAGAAATAATAGTCTTAAAAATCCGTATTTCATTCACTGTTTATTGTAAAATAATTTGAAAATTAACTTCTAAAACTCTTTGCTGAAAAAAAATATATTAGGTCATATTAGACAAATGTACTTAATATATTTTATTGAAAGAAAGTTCCTTCTCTAACAGCGGAATTACTAACAATAATTACCATCACAAAAATTTAGAAAAAAAATTTTTAAAAAATAAGATTGCCTCCCAAAAAAAAGTCACGAGCCGCCACTACCCGGTACCTGCATATATAAAAGTATTTTATTCTCCTTATTATGAAATGGAGATTCAAGGTTTACTCGTATAGAATCTTCTTTGATCTGGTGCTTATTCAGTACATCGAGAATATCTCAACATATTACCAGATTATTGGGTTCAAGGGTATGGATTGACAAGATTATTGAGTCTGATGATTATGAGTCTCAGACATTCAGAGCTATGAGGATTTTGGATTTGAGGTTGTCTGTTCACGGACCCTCCAGAAGCTACCCAAAACTTCCTTGTAATAAGTTCAGCACCTACTATAAAGTGTTTTGAAAATTAATGTGAGAAGATTTTATATTAATACAATATATTTTCCATACATGCCTTATATTTGCGGAACTAGTAGAAACCTAGTTTCTAATGCACTAAACATTTCCTTAAATGTTACTAAATGGTACTATTTGTATTCCTTAAACTTAAAAATGCAAAGAGACTACTTAAAGAGCTGCTTTTTGCTGGTAATAATTTATAAACTCTTATTAATAGGTTCGTTGCATGAATACGTCGTTCAAATTAGAGACGTGAAGGTTCTTTTGTAAATGTTTAATTTCGATAATTCCCCCTTTTTACCGAATCGTCCATAACAAACCGTATAATTTCCTATATATACATACATATGCCCGTATCAGGACTAATTATACTTTTTTTCTAGTTATTAATAGTCGATATGAAACGTTATGTAGTCCAGGAATTATGACTGAATCATTACAGCGAATCGAAATTGAATAGCGAACTTTAATGGCAATAAAAAGTTTTATTTTTATATTTCCGTCACGTTTCAAAACATCAACATCAGGCATCGACCCATTAAGTGCAGTCGTTAACAGTGTATTTTAATAACAGCCAGTCTGATGGCAAAAAAATACACTACTAGATTTTCTGGCTATAATCTGCATAATGGAAATGAATTTGTCTACGTTGGGTTAATCATAAAAAATGATTTTAGGTGATATATATAGAGATGTTTCTAAGCGAAATGCAGCAAGTTTGTAAACAAAATTTCCAGAAAAAGTTGCAATTAATATATACGAAAGGATAAAGTATTTAATGACGCCAGAATACCTTGTAAATGTAACTGAAACATTAACAAGTATAACATGTTCCAAGCTAGCTCTAAATACTTTGACAGACACCATCAGACTTGGGCCTGAACTACTCCAACCGTTAGAGAGTGATGACTTTACAAAAACATCCAAATGGCAGTAGCTACAGCAATCCAACTTTTTGGAACAATGCAGTGTTTGGAATGAAGTGTTTGAACGAGGAGAGTAAATTTCCATTCCTCGATGAAATGCTGAAGCTTGACCTCAATGATAGAAGACATAACCAACTTTAATAGAAATGGCCACAGACGATATAATTTGGAAGAGCAACTTTCAAAGAAAGTTTCACGTGAAAACACCAAAGCAGAAGAACTAGGATAATGGAATTCCAATCGAAGTACAGAAAAACTAGTAAATGATAAATTAAGTCCCAAAAATACCAAAATGGAATAAGCAGTAGGAGCTGGAATTTACTGGACAAGATCTAGTACAAATACATATCTCATCTAGGAAACAGTAGTGGCTGCAATTCAGTACTGTGCTATGCTATAATAATAAGGCAGAACCGAGAACCAATGCAATTTTTTTTATAGACAAGCAGTGCTGCAAGCAGTCAGCTTCATGCAGATTGCAGTATTGGACTATGTGCAGGCATTAAAACAGCTAATACGCCAAAACACCATGACCTTGGCTTGTATACCATGATATAAAGGACAGGCTGGCAAACAAGTAAAATAAGTCACTCCTTTACTGCTCTAATAGAACCAGAACCTCTCTGTGGTGTGTTAAAATCATGCATAGTCACTGAAATAGTGGAAAGATCGTCTAGGGCACAAGCAGGCGAAACGCTTCATAAATCAACTAGGTAAGTCTAGTACTGTCAGTAAGTCTACTGACAGAACATTGCCGACTAAATAGACATATGAGTCTAATTGATTTGACGGAGGAATAAATATTGGGTGGACGTTGGGACCTTGGCCAATATAAGGAGGATCTCCCTAACCACAAAGATCCTCTGTGTGATTTGTATTTTTTTCTTGTATCTTCGTTTTTTTTTTTTTAAAAATTCAAATTCGCTACTAAGGTATAACACCAAAAAAAATATAAAAAATTAACGTCGTCACCTTTTTCAATGGTCTGGAGTGAGGAAGGCTTAGATGGGTTGAACTCTCAAGGAAGGAAGCACAAGAGGCCTAATGGGGCCTAAGATCTGCGACCTTCCAAAGGCCGCCCTACCACGCTTTCAGAATCCAAAACGTCCTCTGCGACCAGTGAGAATGCTAGAATAGACCTGTAAGAGGTCGCAGTGGTTAATTATAATAGGACTATCCTCAGAACCTGTACTTCTAATGTAATATAAGCTATAAAGAGAAAGAGTCAAAACATTTTTTTATCTGCATACGTCACGTGTATAATCGATAAACAATCCGCACCGCTAAAGCGTGATAATTAGAAAAATGAAACGCTAAGGTCGATATTTAATTATCCTGGATAGCGAAAGACCGGCACTGCACAGGAAGTAAAACGACCATTACGAATTGGCGGTAATTATTATTAAAGTTTATTTTCCAACTAACAACCACACTTCGCTGTCCATTATGCGAAATTACTCACATATACATACACGTAATTTATGGTGGCGGCGGAGATTCCATATTAATTAAACATAATTTTGAAACACTTAAGCTTACGAGTAGTGGTACAAAGGAGAGGTAATTAAAAGAGCAAAAAGAGGTAGTCGTGCCCGACGGTAAACACAATTAATTTCAAATATACAATGCGCTTCTGGTAATTATTAGTTTTTATCTGTTAAATAGAAAAAAGGAATGCATTTTGATGTTTGAACAAGCACTTACGCATTTGAGCAAGCAGACTACGGAACTAGTCTGATTACTAGGTACCTATTAAGATTCTTGTAAACACTGGTCTAGATGTGAGCTTGAGGTAGCTAGGTAATGGGATGATTGCATTAAAAATAGTTGTTTATCTTATTACCTTTTTTTGCATTGCATTATTTTTACGGTACTATAATTGTTTAATGCATATTTGTTACTTTTTTGAGAACAATTATTTTTTTTATTTGAAAATTTACAATCTACCGAGAACAATGTATATCTCAACTCAAATAGTTCCCATAATGACCTTTTGAATTTCATACCTTGGAACATACGAGGTGTATAAATTAAGTAATGAGATTGATTTTTTTATTTTTTTTTTTGTTCGAATAGAATTACAATTAAGTATCCTTCAAAATAACTTCCTTGGGAAGCCACACAGCGCTGGAGATGGTTCTTCCATTCCTCATAGCAGTGCTGGAACTCATATACTGGTATAGCCTTCAGCTAGTCGGTTACAGCCGTTTGAATGTTTTCTATGCTCCCAACATGATCCATAAAATGGGAATCATTTTCAATCTATTCCAGAAAGTCAAGACACCTTTCTCTCCTGATGTCCTTTTGTTCCTGCGAAAGGTTTTTTGGAACCATTTTTGCGCAAATTCTTCTCACCCCCAATTCGTTGGTCAAAATCTGATCTGAATGCACAAGATCCCGAATTCTATCGACATTTTCATCAATTCTTGAAGATGAAGGCCTTCCGCTGCGTGATTCATCTTCAATCGACTCTCTTTCTTCTGAGAATGCCTTAAACCACCGAAAAACCTGGGCTCTTAGGGGGGCGTTCAAGTTTTACGTAACGCAATTTGTAAAACGCTACGATGCGTTACAGGGGCGGGAGGGAGTTCGAACAACCCGTTACGTAACATTGTGTTTTTATTTAAATAAAAAACTAGGTAATTAAAATCTCCCAAGTTGACAACCCTTTTCGTTTATATTTTACGGGGAATCCCTCGATTGTATTGTACGTCATTTTTATTTTGTTCTCCCAAGTTGGCAACCCTTTTCGTTTATGTTTTACGGGGAATCCCTCGGTTGTATTGTACGTCATTTTTATTTTGTTTTCGTTGTCAGTATTCGTTAGTGTTTACGCAGAAGCACATTGCTGTAGTCAGTGTTGTTAATAAAGTCAGTTAATGCTGTAATATCCTCAAAAGAGTCCTCAAAATTAGTAGTAAAAGTTTATTAGGACAAATTTGAGCCCACTTTAACATATTTTAAACTTAAGCAAATGCTTATTACATTATGTGTGATTGTTTATTAAATAACAATATGAATAAATAAAATAAACAACATACGCATGTATTGCGAGTTAGAAATCTCTTGTTTTATTTATTATTACCGCAAACGCGATTAAAACAATAACAAAGGTATTTTAGCGACTTTCCGGTACTTTGCGCAACATAATTGTGACTTTTAGGTAAAAATGATCACTTGGTTGTTACGTAACGTTTATGGAGGGGAGTCAGTCACATTACTTAATTTACACACCTAGCATATACAACCATTACATTCATTACATTCAGTTCCGGTGGAACTAGAAATGTCAATTTTTACGTTGGCTTCTTTTCAAAATTTTCAATTTTTTGTAAATTTCATTCTCCTACAAATATCTTGGTTTTCTTTTTTAGTATGCTTTCACTTCATACAATTTATCTGTTTTTTCAAATTATTTTCAAAACAAAAAAAATACATAATTGTAATTATTTCGTTAAGTAAAACAATTAACAACAATCATCACTAATGCATTTTTTTCTAATTGCGTCTAACAGCAAAGCTCATACAAACTTCATCGTAACCATCACAAAGAAATAATAAATAGTTAATGAATGATTAAGGAACTTCAAACGCGTCAGAAAAAAATTAAAAGTTTACAAATTATTGGTCATCTCACAAATATTATATTTATCATTGTTAACTACTAAATTTTATATAAAATGCTAGATTGAAATGCCAGAGCATTCCCTTTCAGAAAAGTTTAAAATTACATTCCATAAACTGTTGCCCGATAGCAAGACCCAAATAATACTTTGGGTCTTTTAATTGGGTCTCGTAATTTTTATCTGGCAGAAATAGGCATATAAAGGACTCCCACTTTTTAGTTCATTTAAACACAGTATAAAAATACCACATATGTTACATGCTCAATAAACCACATATGTAAAAAGTACACAGTGTACTTTTGACATATAACTCTTCATCTTGGTTACTTAAAATAAACTTAAAACTAAGTTTATAAGATATAAGTGAGCTGAACTGTGGATCCTAACAAGCACCCAGTTATCACAGTTTTATAAGAGTTGTAATATAAGAGTCTTTTTCCGCTCCTTTAACAACATTTACCCAATTGGTAGCATACATATCTTATAGAGATCATTTGGCTCAATCAAGGTCAATAACATATTGTTTAGTATTTCGATGACCAGTACTTGTTCAAACTTTCTCGAAAGAGTACCTTACAGTCTACATGTTGTGAGAATTGGGAAAACACAGACACAGTTGTTATAAAATTGTGACCACAAAAAGAGACAAACTCGCTACTTGGGCAAACACATTTAAGCGTGGAATCTTACCGCTGTTTTGTGCAGCTTTGTATCGCACAATCTTTGAGTAGAAAGTCTAACAATAAAAGCTAAGCTAACTATAAAATTAAAATTTTAATTTGGTCTATTAACAATTACCGTCGAACGAAGTGATTACTAGGTGGGATTTTTTACAATTACATAATGCCAACAGGCGAATAATTAGAAATTATTTGCATTTTAATATTAATATCGAGGTATGAGTTTATTAATTTGCGAGATGTTGCAATTATTTTTAGCACCGCGCGTCACAGTGAAGTCATAAAAGACAAAAACAAAACACGGAGAGAAATAGAAATCCTTAAGGAGGTGACATAATAATTAGAGATGGATGCCTCTTATTTTTTATTGTTATTTAGTAACTATTTTTAATGGTTGCTAAAGTAACCTATTTAACGTTTGACTCATTCCTCACCTCTACCGATTAGCTAATAAATAGGTAAGAGGCGTGCTAATTGTTATGTCAGATTAATTTGTTTAAATGGCAAGTTGAAAACTATACAAAGTAATGTAACTAGATGTTGAATTAAAATAATTTATGAAATTTCATAAAGATAGAAAAAAAAACTATTTTCAAGTTTCCATTTTTATCTAAATTTAGTTTACGTCAACATAAAGGCATCTCAGAAACCTTGGATCAAAAATTGGAATTTATATCAAAATTGTTTTTATTGTATTTTGAACGATTAATAAAGTTGGCGCTCACCTCATGACTTTTGACGGATTTACTATTAACGTGAACTTGGGAAAAACGTCAGTGGTTGAAGAAGCCAACTTTCTTGAAGACACCAAAGTACGTCTAGTCCCGTTTACATACACTAGAGGGCGATATATCCTAGGTAAAAGTGTGATTTAAAAAGACTGGAAGGAACAGATATCGAAATGTCACGTGTTAATTTTGCGGGGAGTGTATTAGGTCTTCGATCAGAGGACCTCTAAAAGGACAGCTCCTTTCTTATTTCTACTCATTTGCTATTAAATCACACTACACCACAGAAACTGACTTTCTGCCTCTAGGAATCATTGAGATTGTATCAAGAGAGAGACTGCAGAGAAGTATTACTTAAGTACGTAAATTACGTATTTACGTATGTCAAAGTATTACTGTACACATAAAAATGATGTAGGATATACAGTCAAACCCTGTAAGAGGTGCCAATTACCTCAGACGGGATTTGAACCCGCGCGGATAATAGCTCTCGAACTGATCGTCATTTTCTCACCTTGCGCTTTATACATTGAGCTATCGCCACTTAATCACAAAAATAAATTTTGAAATAAATTTCGAAAGTTATTTCGAAAACAGCTAAAGGAAATGCCGCGAGGCTTCACGATCAAGATGCGATGGTTAATATTTTCAGAAACTTATCTACCTACCACTTTTATGGCAACATTTTTTAATATTTCAGTTTCTTAAAGTCATGACACTTTAAGTATGGTTATATGACATGACATATTTATATGGTTTATACTACATCCTCATGTTTCAAAATGTATTTATTTTGAAACACCAGTGAAATGAAATATACCTATAGTGAAAGAAACCTTAAAAAAATAGTGTATTGTCACTGATTGTTACCAAAAATGTATATCATTCTTCACAGTGTCTGAGAACTTTGAATATTTAAAACAAAAAATAGTGCTTGTGATGAAGTAGGGGATGATCATTTAAGGAGGGTTACATAATATGGTCGAATATAAGCGGTTGCTGATATAGCAATGAAAAGGTTTTACTCGAGATAATACATAATTGTAATGCAACGTTAGAGAAATGTATCATCATGCATTTTATATGACCTACTTAAAATAAATTATCAAAGCATAACAACTTTCGCAATAATAAGCAATTAAGATATTTTCATTGCTATCTCAATAACTGTTGATGTTCGACCATATGTTTATTAGACCTTTGTGTTGACTTTTCCTCTCGAACCTCCGAATATTGGGGATTCCCCCTGATCACCCAGTATACATATCACATTCTAAATTCAGACGGTAGGAACATAAACGTTCCTCAGATTACAATTTCCTTTAGCCATTTTCGTAAAAAAAGGAGATGATCAAGATAAAACAATCATCATAGTATATACTCTTTGCAAACAAAGAGTATAAATCAAGATAAAACAATCACCGTAGTATACTCTTTATAAATAAAGAGTATACTACGGTGATACATTGCACAAAAACGGAACATTGCACAAATAATCTCATCAGCTGTTACTGATGTTACTAGATATCTTTGAAATAAAGATATTCTTCCCTCTAGTTGCCTCTCAATAACTTAAGTACCGAGGTAAACATCATACACCGACTGAATATCCAATTCCTTTAGATTGATTGAGAGCCACCGAAATTCCATTCTCGAACCCACAGATGCCTCCCCACATGTCTGCCCATCAAAAGGAACGTACGCCGCGGACCGGTTTTTCCCCGATAATTAATCGATGAGTATTATATACAAATCAATCAAGTTATTAATTAACCTGCGGAGAATTAATTTCACCTTAACTACACGTCGTTTCGGTGCCTCCGGACAGGATCCTGTGTGTGTACGTACCAGTTTTCGAGTGGATACGCGTAATTGTTGCTAATTTCTTCGGGCATTCCGCATTAATTACTGTTTGCGTTTAGAAACGGAACGGTTTTAGACATAATTTATCATTTTTAAGCTAATGGACGGTATTTATGCTACGAAGAATTAAAGGAGAATTATTTCTTCGTAATATCGCCAGCAAAGGAACAACAACATTGACGGCGTTGGGCAATATAGACGTCTTAGGTATAAAAATCAGTTGAAATAAAAATGCAGATTACTGAGTAGTTGCTGCTATGTCGTTTGAAATCACTCTTTGATTGTATATCATAGATAAAATATCTATATAAGTCTCTCTTGAATGTTATACTTTTTTATCTAAACTGGTTTTTTATGTACTGAATCATTTTGTAAACTTACCCACCTCAACCTCTTACACTCTCAACCTATTAAGCTGACTCTATCCACGTACAGATTTTGTTAATAATATATATGTATTTGTATGTATGTTTATCAAATTTTAAGCCAGATGCAACCAAAAGATTGTACTCTGCTGGGCCCTAGTTATGGCGGCAACACAGCCAACGATAAGGCTGATTCACTGGCAAGGGAGAGCCCTAAATATGGGTTTTATTGGGCCGGAGCCAATTCTTCCGATTCTCAAGAGCCTCTACAAAACCAATTTGAAAGAGTAGCAAAAAGAAAGCAAAAGGAGCTCTGTTAACCAGGACTCTTCATTAAAGAAACTGACTCGAAACGAAATAAAAATAAAGACATTCAGTACATAAAAATAAAGATTGCCATGATGTTGCAAACTATTGACCAGTGACGATTCCGTGTGGATTTTCTAAGATACTAGAATATTTATTTTTAGGGAGGCTTCTACCATTTATGAGTAAATCTTATATACTGAGTGACCAACAGCATGGGTTTCGCAGTGAGTTTTCGACAGCAACTGCTACACGTGCATTTTATGAGAAAATAATAGAATATATTGATGCAGGTGAATGCCCTGTTGGGGTCTTTTGTGACCTTAGCAGGGCGTTTGACTGTGTTGATTTTAATAAGTTAATTCTTATATTAGACAATTATGGTTTACGGGGTGTTGCCTCAAACTGGGTAAAAACTTTTTTAAATGAACGTAAGCAGTTTGTTAGCATTCGGTATAGTAATAAAAATACAGTATGTACCGTTAATTCGGGATGTTCTGTTTTAGATATTGGCGTTCCTCAGTGCTCAGTATTGGGTCCTGTATTATTTATTTTATATGTAAACCATTTAGAGCCTACCTTGAAAGATACTTTTTTTTTTATGTATGCAGATGATGTTTCAATCATAATTTCACATCCTGATTCTACCTTATTAAATAATGAATGTAACAATATATTGAAAACCATTATTAATTTCTTGAATGAACATCAAATGCATTTAAATACTGAAAAAACTCAAATAGTACATTTTCATACCAGACAAAAAAAGTGTAATAACTTAAATATTTTTGTTAATAATAAGACTTTAAATCCTGGTACTAACACAAAAATTCTTGGGTATAAATTTAGACGCTTTAAGTTTTTAAGGAACGAGCTTTACGAAGTTTTAAGGAACATTGCGATTTTCTCATTGCGAAGATGTCGTCTCTTGTATTTTTATTTAAAAACATGAAATTGGTGTTAACAGAAAACCAATTAATAATTATGCATTACGGTTTGGTTAAATCGAGACTGAGATATGGCATAGAATTGTGGGGGTAACTCTACCCTAGCAAGTAATATTTTTAAGCTGCAAAAACGTATTTTACGTACTATAGCAGGGACTTTAAATATATCTACGTGTGTGCCTCTATTTAAAAAATATAATATTTTAACCTTAGTTTATATATTTGTTGTATTTATATTTTTGCAAATAAAAACAAATTTATATATAGCTACGATATTCACAACAAAATCACCAGGAATATACCATTTACAAAATTAGAATGTGTAAAAAAGTCACCTAATTATTTTGGTCTTAAATTGTATAATCAGTTACCTAATGATATAAGACAATGTGATAATATTAATAGCTTTAAGGACAAATTGAAAACTTTTTTTAGTATTCAAATGTTTCTACTCTGTGTGTGAATTTTTACAATAAGAATGTATTTTGTGTCTAGTTTTGTATATTCTAGTTTAGAGTCATTTATTGACTATACAATTATTGATTATTGTCAAAGAAGGAAAATAAATTATCTATCTATCTATCTATCTAATATGGAACTGCTAAGGCTTTATCGCAATGATCTTAGAATAAAATTCTCCTTGGATTGTTCACTGGATGAACACCCTATGAAAAACATCTGAAGATCATCGGCGTCGCAGCCGATTATACTTGTAGGATGTGTGGAGAAGAGGAGGAAACTCCCGTCCATATTTTTTGCCTCTGTCTGGCTTTGGCTGATGTGAGGGCTACTCCCCTAAACTCCATATGTGTGGAACCTTGTGATATTCAGACGGCCTCGTTAAACAGCATTCTGTCCTTTGTCAGAGGTCGAAACTGTAAGAGGTTCTCTGACCTACAGCGGGGTTGCTCAGATCCCAGAGGTCTCAATAAGCGGCTCTCCTTATGAGGGCTCCCCATACATAACAAAAAATAGAACCCACATCATATTTAGGATGTTATTATAACACCTAAATAGAAGACGAAAATTGCGATTGTCAGAAAATACCATTTTTCAGACAATTTCAAGGTATTCTGGGGTGGAGAGACTTTTTTTTATTTTTTTGTTCCATTGCAGTTGCTATCAAATTACTAATCAAAATGTTGTTTTGCTGAGCAAACGTTGCTTTGCTGAACCCTGAACAGATTTTGGGCCCTGCTTTGTCAGATGGGTTCGGCAAGTACGTGGTTAAAAGTCAGTTACGTCACAAACATCGTTCAGATTCTTGCCATAGACCATAAATCTGTGATTATGTCATGGGAAGATCATAGCATCCTTCCATTCCCAGAGGACGATTATAGGCGAATTATCTGGTGATGGCCTTTAAGTTGCACAAGACAATACAGATATTTGGTTAGTAGACTAGTTATTAATTACTTACTAGAAACAAAACGTTTGTTACCACAACATAAGGGCGTAGCCAGTATTTTTCTTTGGGGTTGGGGGGGGCGGTCCAATGCAGATTAAACAAAAAAAGCAAAAAAAAAAGTCATTGGAGGCAACGGCAACCACAATCCCCCGCCTATTTTGGTTTTTACTTGACCATTTGGGGGGGGATCGCCCCCATCGCCCCCCCCCGGCTACGCCATTGCCACAATTTTACCACAACAATAATTTCTTTTAAACACAATACTTTGGAATAGCAATATTTATTTAATCCAGTACCATAACCTAGGTCCCATATCCAATTAGCAAAGCGTACCTACGTACATACATATATATGTATATCTAGGTGGTATTTCCATCAGAAAGTGACCATCATGTCTATGCACATTACCGTGAATATATAGGTCCTGACATTTCCACGAGCACGGACCCCATTTTCCATTGTCGATACGCGATAATATTAAAGACGCATGCATCGCGGAAGGCCGTGGACAAGCAGGCCACCATCGTCCCCTGTATCCCCCCGCGGCGTCCATTCCAAATGCCGCGTACTAACAAAGAGCAAGTAAAGCAGTGGCGGCTCGTCGAATAATTAAATTTAAATTTTGTCTGACACGCTACAATCATTTTATAACAGTTTACTATTCCTGTAAACATAAGAATTTTTTTCGAAACAATGTTTTTTTTTTTCGTTTTTGCATTACCGAGAGCATGTTACATTTTCACCGGGTAATTTTTTAGTTTCGAAATTAGCTTCCACAAAAAAAATTAGCTGAGACGAGAATAATGTTCTGTACTTCATCGAAATTTAGTCGCCGCCATATTAACTGTGGGTACCATATAATGAACATATTATACAAAATGTACGTCCTAATTTTTGTATACAGAGTATCTACTTTTATTTATGTACAAATCCATATTATAATCTTCATTTTTCCAGATAATCAATTACATTTTTTTTTTTGTTTTAAACGGTATCACAAATTGCTTATTCTTACCTTACCGTCGCTTTTAAGATGAAGCTCCATGGCCTGCTACGATATTTCTTATACCATCAAAATGCAATAAAAATATTTAGCTGTTTTTTTTATATATATATTTTATATGATGTAATGGACATAAATTAGGACTCAAACTAAAAACACCCATATGCGAAATTTAAACAACTAATATACAAGGTTTTTCTTTTTAAACGATCTCAAATTTGGAAGCCGCTAGAAAGTCAAGTGTGCCATGGACTTGTATCAGGACTGTCAAATGCCAGTCACTTCTTTGGAGCTTCGTAATTATAAAGTAATTTAAAAACCTGAATAGGCCAATGGATTCTACAGAAAAATATTTTTGATATCACTTACACTTTCCGAGATACCCTATAAAAACATCTAAAACACCACCTGATACTTAATAATCCAGATTTTCAGGTATTCTCTAAATCTCCATGTCTAGATAAGCACCTACCTGCAACTTTTACAGCACGTCATAAGTTTCCTCATCTAAAACAACATATTGAACAAGATATCAGTCTTAATCACTATTAAAAAAAAACTTCTTGGACAAAACTGCCTCTACCGATATGTAACAAGTTGTTGCATACAAGCACATATATTTGAAAAACCTGATATTTCATTATAGGGAGCAATCCAAAAAAAAAAACGTCATCAAAGTTGGCCGAGCAAAAACAGACGTACTTCTATTCTATCTTAAATTTTTAACATTATTTTAATTGTCAAGGCTGTCACATTATGTGAGAGACATTATTTGGTTTACTATGCTGACAGCCACTTGTCAAAAGTTTGACAAGTTTTGAGCTACTACTTAACCCCAATTTCCATTTCTCTTGTTCATAGCTGGATTGAACATCTCAATTTTAAATCATTGAACATAATTTTTTGGGAAGTGTGAATACATCGTGGTATGTCACCCTGAAGGGGTGCGTGAACATGTGAACCGAATATGGGAACCATAAATGGGATATATTCACACTTCCCAAAAAAATATGTTCAATGGTTTAAAATTGAGATGTTCGATCGCTTTGGGGTTTCGAGAATGATTGCTGAATGCATGGAGATGGTTGAATAACCTTGTCCGTGATCTCTACCAACTTCTCGGTGCTACAAACTCTACCAACCCTGTTTCTCTGGTCACCAGCATCAAAAGGACCGGACTTAGGAAAATCCCCTTAACGAGCCGGCCCTGAAAAATTGACACGATAGATCAATTTTTCGTCTTCGGATTCGTAATCAGCGTTAAAAAATCTGACGATTCCATACCATCGTGCTCGCTGCACAGACCTTTTTTTGTGTGGCTCTGTTATTTTGACCTCTATCCGTATATTCATAACTATTTACATAAGTATATCCCACATTGGTATCTCATATATTCCTTGACTGATTATTTTTCTCCACTAATTTACTACGTCACTGTCGCCACTGAAGTGAAGTTTTTAATGACATTTCGAACAATGGAGGCGTCGCCGTCCGGAAGATATTAGGGTTCGATTGCTCCACGTATGAAGTTCGAAACCATTCCTGGCGGGTGGTCGATTGATCGTCGAGTAATTTTAAAAACTTTTTACCGCTTAGGGTAATATGGCATTTATCCGATAGGTCTATTATCCTGGTGGAAGTATTCCCGGTTAGGGGGCAATGTTGGGAAATTGCCGAAAACTGTCGGGCTGAAGAGTGTCACATTTTCCTGTCACTTGTTGGGGCAATTGTTTCCCATGGTTACGACTATTAGTATTTGAAGATCTCCTTGAAATAAAAATCAGTCTCTAGAAGGTGAGTCTTATCACAAAAAAAAAATCTTCAAATCGACAGATTTTAATATCATAGGTAGGGGAGAGTCGGGAACAGTGGCCACGTTTAAAAAAAAAATGTTAAAACAGAATTAACCTTTTTTCTCCACCCTGATAGCACTAGGTGACAAATTCTACATTCTTCTCTACAGATTTTCACTCTAAGACTGAAAAAAATAATAGTTTAACTAATATTTTGGAGTTACAAAAATTTAAAATAAAGTGGCCACTGTACCTACTCTGATGGTACACTGGTCTAATGGCCTAAAAAATTGAAAACATTGCAAACGGGTAATATTTCTTAGAATAAAGATATTTTATGTTAAAAATATGTCACAAAAATAATAATAGTAATAATGAAGATAAGATTAAATTTATTTAAAAAACAACTGAAATGTATACAGCGATGTAGTTTAACTGCTAATCGTTAACAAATACTATAGATGGACAAACTACATTAATTTTCAAAAACAAAATTTCAACTATATATCCAGTCGTCTGTAATTGAAAGAACCAATTAGCAGATGCACCCTTTGTATCTAATATTTCAATCTCGTACTCTTAATTTACATTGTTTTTTCAAAATTCTGTCATAGCTATACAAGTGTCTCCGGACTCTATACAGGGTGATTGCTAAACATATTTTTATTAGTGTGTAGAACTGTTCAAAATAAACATTTTTTTTAACACATACTGTTATTTGGTGGAGGAAATATGACTCAGCTTAGGAAATATCCTGGTGACATATTGGTTATGGAACAAACTGTTCTAATGTTTACACAAAAATCCCTTCCCCCTGCTGCTTCATTTGATCGATTCATTAGATCTTGATAATGACTAGATCTTGTTTAAGACCGATCTAACTTCTTATAACTATGTTCTTATAATATGCTGGTTATAAATAACCAAATAATCTATTATTTATAACTCACGAAAATAGTCCTTATAGCCCCATGCGATATTCAATTTTTTTCTTCTAATTATTTTATTAGCGAGAAAGATGTTGTGAGAATGTCAAAATCAAATAAGTTGAAGATCTATTAAGACAAGAAAGTTCTTAGAATGTAAAAATGAAACGTTGAAATTTGCCAAAGACTCTTGTAGCAAATCTTCATTCAGAACGTCATCAAAAAGGTAAAAAGATTTTGCAAAAATTAACAACTGGTGCGCTACTTTATTGATAAACGTTCCAAAACAAAAACAGGCAAAGCAATTAATAATATAACGATAGCTCCAATTTACAGAAAACCTATTGAATTGAAAATCAGCATGGATATATGTAGATTCTGCAGAAGAGAAAGGGATGTGTTATAGTATGACGGCCTATCGAGGAACAGTTCAGTCAAAAGTTATTTATTAGATACTAGCGACCCGCCCCGGCTTCGCCCGGTTTACAACATCACATTAGAAACCTCTAAAATTATCAGTGTTTCTCTACTATATTATGCATATATTATACATATAAACCTTCCTCTTGAATCACTCTATCTATTAAAAAAACCGCATCAAAATCCGTTGCGTAGTTTTAAAGATCTAAGCATACATAGATAGTAGATAGATAGATAGGGACAGACAGCGGGAAGCGACTTTGTTTTATACTATGTTATGATGCAAAACAGGAAACAACAGAAAAAGAATCAAACATAAAATGTTCTGACAAAAAGGGAGTTCTGCAATAGACCTCTTTGAAGTCGGAGTAAACTATTAAACTACTACACAGTAGACACTGAAACAATCTGATTAACTCCCAAACAGTTCTAAAATCTAGTCTAATATAATCTAATTTTTGTCACAAAGTTCACATAATAAAGAAATTATCTCACAAAAGAGGAGTGGACTTTGTGACGAAAATCAAGTAAGTATAAGAGTTAAAAATAAAGAATTTATGAATGTATTATTATTTCAGTTAAATTTGTGTGCAGGAAATAATCAGGACGTCTTATACACATAAGAAATTATTAGTACTGATTAGTCAAGATTATTACTAATAGCCAAGCAGCACTTAAAGCCCTGGAAACAGTATAAATACATTCCCAGGTAGTCATAGACATAGAACATATGGATTCAAATTTAGGAGCTACACTAATAGAACCAAAAGACGTTCCATTAGAAACTATCCTTATATTCCTTAAGGAAATAGGACCAATGGAATAAGTTGTCTCTGGGAGCACAATAAGCATTGACTTAAGTGCACAGGGCTTGTATCTACCCCATAAGTAATAATAAAACAATGTATTATAGATCAAAATTATGTTTGTCGAGCAAAATAAAAAATATATATATTAAATTTGAAGTGTTTACAAATAAATAAATCATTATTATCTCTGTAAATGAACTCACATGGTGATAGTTACCTGTGCAAACATCTCAAAAATTTTATTTTTATTGCCACTTTGCAATACATTAAGAAACCCGTCATATTTCTGGTTATTTAACAGAAGAAGAAGATACCCTAAGATCTAGATAACCAAAATCTAATTTCCATGTATGCGAATATGACAACAAAGTAAGTAGAACCATCCAAAGTGCATATAGTTATACATATGTGCACTAGCAAGTTCAAGCACTCCAAGAAACTTTACCGCAATAAATTTAGGGAGCATTACTCATCTACAGTACACCGTAGCTCGTGTATGTGCAAATACCTGTCCATTACTTACGACCGGCAGATTTCCTAACCTAAAAAAAATCTATCTCGAACTGCCACAACAGTGGAGCCGCGCGCTTAAGTAATGGGACTGAAATTTTAATAACCTCAGTAAATAATCCGCGCGCACCTCGGGGGTGTATCATTTATACGCTGACAAATTTACAACTTCATTAATTAAGAAAGTGGCACTTTATTAACTCGACGGTATCCGCACATGTGGATGAGCTCCGACGCATACGAAGCGGGCAGACGGACGGGTTAACGTTTGCCTTGTAAAATCCGCTAGTACGAGATATGACCTCGTGAATTCTGCCATCTATTTGCTCTATATTTACTCTATATGTGCCCTGTATTTATTAAGCAGTAACTTGTGCAAAGTTTAACACACGCATAATCTACCTCTGCTTCCCAGAAGAGTTAACAGTCAAGGGATACTCCTAAAAATTCCACAATTTAAATCAAATTCATTTGATCCGAGATCGCCTATGCTAACAAAAATATATCTTTTTTCCAAAAAGGAAGTGAGCAGTGAGATAAAATTACTATCATTAGTGCGTTTTGGCGCGTTAACAAACATTTGCCTATTCGTACGTTTCTGTATTGAGTGTGAGTCCACATATTATGTGAGTCCACCTTTAATGATGTGTTACATCTACCATCATACTATTATTTATTTGCTCTATATTTTTTTAAATTATTTATTTTTGAATTTCCCGCGCAGTAACTTTAATGGCAACACTGCTCATCACTGGTCAACTGCCATCTATCGGTAGACTAATGTAACATTTTGAACAAGCTACTTCATTTAGTTTATGTTTGACAGCCATTGAAAGCTAACCTCGTTAATTTCCACAAAAATGGAAAAAAGTGAATTTCGTGTGCTGATTAAGCATTACTTTATCAGCAAAAAAAACATTACCGAAACCAAAAAGAGGCTTAATAAATACTATGGGGACTCTGCACCGTCAATTTCAATGGTTAAAAATTGGTTTAATGAGTTCCGTTGTGGCCGCACCAGTAAAAGTGATGCTGCTGAATATTCAGGTCACACGATAGAAGTCGTTACGTCAGAAATTGTCGATAGAATCCATGGAATGAAATTGGACGAACGAAGATTGAAAGTGCGTGAGTTGGCTGAGGCTGTAGGCATCTCAACTGAGCGGGTGCATCATATTTTTCATGAATATTTGGATATGAAAAAGCTGTCCGCGCGATGGGTACCTACCGCGATTGCTCACGATCGATCATAAACACAACCGTGTGACTACTTCAAAGGAGTGTTTGGGGATGTTCAACCGCAATTAAAATGAGATTTTTCACCGTTTCGTTACCGTAGATGAGACATGGATTCAGCACACCACACCACAGACCAAGCAACAATCGAAACAGTGGGTTTCTACAGGTGAACGTGCACCGAAGAAGGATAAGATGGGTCTGTCGGCCAACAAAGTCATGGCCACAGTTTTCTGGGATTCGCGCGGTGTCATACATATCGATTACCTTGAGAACGGTGAAACGATCACAGGCGAATATTATTCACAGCTGTTGGGCAGATTTGACACTGTTTTGAAGCAGAAACGACCGCATTTAGCGAAGAAGAAAGTCTTGTTTCATCAGGAAAATGCACGGGTGCATACGTGTGTAATCACCATGACAAACATTCATCAACTGGGCTACGAACTGCTACCTCATCCACCATATTCTCCAGATTTTGCCCCCTCCGACTATTTACTGTTTCCAAAGCTGAAGAAATAGCTGGGTTGTAGAAGATTCGGGTCGAATGAAGATGTTATCGATGAAACAAACGCTTAATTTGAGGGCCTTGGGGAATCCTATTATTTAGAAGGAATAAAAAAATTAGAAACACATTGGACTAAATGTATCGAGCTAAAAGGAGATTATGTAGAAAAAAAAATTATTTTTTTGCCGAAAAAAAATGTTTTCCTTTAAAAGTCACGGACTTATCAAACCACCCTCGTATTTAGTGTAGCACTCTTAATCCGAGGTATTTTGAGGTGATTTTAATTATTCTACTTCTATTAGTATTTAGGATAAACAAAATTTTGTTATTGTTTTTTAGCTATTCTTTTTCTGCTTTCAAAGAAATATACCAATTAAAATTTGGATATAGGGCAAAACGTGTAATTTTGTTGCAATGCAATGTATGTGGATAAAATGTCACAATTTGCGAAAATATCGATGAAGTTAATGTTTATGATAGCTGATGATTGTGTGGGATATAGTGTATGTGAATATAAAGGGTACGTTCATACAAAGAGTATGTATGCACATATGCCCAGTCGGGAAAGAATTTGATTACTAATAACGAAGTTAACGAAACACTTTTTGAAGGTTGCTTAAATTTTGAAAATTTTTGTATTACAGTATTGATTTTTTTTTGCTTCTAATAGAATTACAGCTTGTAATCATTGAAATTGAAGGAGATTTGTCGGTTGTGTGAAAAGATATAGCTAAAAAACTAAATTGTGATATCTTCAAAAAACTCCTAATTACCCTGTACGTCATACATAACTAATAAAAATTACGGATTAATATCCTCTAGAACTCGCTGTGTTTTATTAAAATTTTATGAACAGTGATTTTTACGAAAAGTATAATTAATAAAGTTATATAAAGGTTTTGAATTTGTATGATGTTTATGGTTCAAATTTAGAAATGTTTCATATCTAGGAAATTGGTTTCCGAAATGGCTCTGTTAGTCCGGTAGATACTTTGAATATTTACCTTTAATGTAAGTCCAGAAACTTTGAAAAAGATCGAATATTTTCGGAGTTAGTGTCGATTTTTTTGAAGACATCGCAATTTTACTTTTTTACCTTATAATCGACATGTCGCCTTCAACTTGGGCTAATAGATGCAAAATTTCACAACCTTTATCCCTCAAAAAAAACAAAACAAAAAAATCGTTACTGTAGTATAACAATTATCAGAGTTTAAGCAACCTTAAAAAAGTGGGTGTATTTTCGTTACTGACTGTACACAGCGAAGCACACAATATAATTTACTAAAATGGTTATCCAGCTTTTGTTGGTCTGAGCAGAGAAATAAAATAGAATGGATATAGAATAAATGATGATTTCACTCAGAAAAAAAAAACATGGAATGGGGGTTATCAGTTTAAATATATAAAATGTAACACTGAATATAGATCTAAGGGATTGTCAGCTTCAAAATGCAGTTAGGTTAAAACCGCAAAAAAATGGTAGTGGTAGGGCAAATGAAGATTCATATGACAATGTTTAACCAAAGCGCCAACCAAGGGTACCTCGTTTAATCCAGCCGCAAGTACTCATAGTCAATGAAATATTTCTTTATTTCGAAAATTTTTCGTCACCATCTTGTATTTTATAAGTTTTATTATTTATCAAATGACACATCGTTGCGAAGGAAATGATTCAACAATAATTAAAAAGTGGGTTGCCGAATTCCAGTCCGCCGCTGTTCTTGACAGCCACACCATTTCATACAGAACTTTCATCTATTTTTTTTTTCATTTATTTCATTTTATTTCACGGATTTCGACTTGACGTGACATTTCCTAAATCCAGACACCCCGGACGCCCAACTCGAAATCTCGTAGCCGGGGTTTTAGTTTATAAAGTTAAAAAAATCGGACTATATTATTATTAAATAAAGACTATTTATTATTATTATTATTATATGTCAAAATTTCAGGAACAAAATCATGAATCGACTATTTGAATTGCCTTAATACGGAATTAAGTATTTTAAATCGGTCAAATTCATTTTTTAACATATTTTGGTAATTACATAGTTGATAGAGTTTTATAAACATTCCCTAATCTTCTTCGCTGTCTCCCACGAGGTAGGGGGGTCCACCTTAAATAAAACATAATTCATCTTAATAAAAATGGTTTCCATATATTGTGTGACCACGAAAGGGATCAGCATATGTGAAAAAGGATTATTACTAATTGGTTTGATAATATAATACATAATAAAAAAAATATAATAATATTTTTTTTTCCATGTGGTGCCAACTTTCGTAGACACGCTGTATTTATAAATTTCATTGATCTCGCGGTAAGCACGTTTACTGTTAAACTATTCTAAGCATATAAAAACGTGCTTTTATTCTCATATCTTGGCAAAAACCACTGATAGAACGTACAGTTCTCAATTGAAAAAATCTCATAAAGAACAATAAAAACCGCTGGAAAAGTAAAACCGATAAGTCGCAGTTTCTCTTTCATACCTCTTCCGCGACAGATTGACCTAAATACGCACGTTTTAAAGAACAATCCGCGGATAACCACATGAATCAGATGTGTTCTTGAAATGGACCGCCTCGCAAAAGAAATCACCTGTTTTTTTACGATAACACGCACCTCCGGCCCTCACAAAGCAACAATGGCGATAGAAATTACGAATGCATTATTATCCGAAGTGACACAAAAACGCAGAAATGACTTTTGCCGTGAAACTCGCGCCATTTCCAAATACCGTTTTAATCAAATGAAAGTGAATTACCTACAATTTAAATTGATTGTGATTAGAACCTTGATGCTTGATAGACATACAGCGTACTTGTATTTACACGAGAATTTGTTACGCATACTCTATAAAAAGTTAGTTTAACTCAGGTGAGTTGTCACTTTTAACATTTGCAGAATGAAAAGGAGTATTAGGGTAGACCGGGACCAGTTATCTATAGGGGCGAGTAGACTAAGCATGAGTGCAAGTTGGAGCTAACCCCTTTTACTCCAAGAGACTCCCTTAGTTTCACTAAATGAAGTCCATTCTCAAAAACTGTTGAACAATGACAAACAATTGATATATCACTCATGGAAGTAATAAAGTTTTCCTATTTCCTGCAGATTTTTCTCGACATAGTTACATAAGGTAGAACTCAGAGATGTATTGGAATTAAGTTATTAATAAAGCCGGCAGATCCGGGCGGCGGGCCATAATCGGACGCGTCATACTACTTACTACTAGTATGTTCGAAAACAAAATTCATGAAAACAATAAACTGTGGCGATTTAGAAAGAGATGTGTTAAACTTACCCTGTTATTTATGTTGAGATGTGTGAAAACTTTGTGGGCCGCCGCGCTGTTTAGCCGGCTTTAGTTAAGTGATGGGCCACAAACTTGTATCGATTTAAGATTGTTTTTAGGTTGAGTATGATATTTAAGACAAATATCACCAGCACTTAGAATACACTGTGCTGAGTTAGCTATAGGATTCTTGTGAAACATTATTACCAAATTAAATGTATTAATTATGAGTTTAAAATAACCCAAACTGAAAAAATTAACAGTATAATCGAGTCTAGTTTTTCTAAATAGATACGTTAAAGAGTTTTGGATCACTAACAAATGAATAATTATGTCTAGGGTTACATAATACATTTTGTTATCGGTTTGTTCAGAATAAAACAATTTGTTGATATAAAAAAAATAAGGTAATATCAATAGGTGAAAAAATGTATTGATAATAACCAATCATGCTGGTTAGGTTTCTAAATCACTTGGTTTGGAGATAACATCATTTATTTGCGTATAAGCAATTCCCAATATACACTAATTTGCAGTTTCTATTCTGATTACTCTAAATACTCTAATTTTAATTAAGTACTTAAAAACTACATTTTTCGATTAATTGGTTGCGAGTTGGATGAGTTGAAGGAGGGTAAATTTGAAAAGTATAGCTACACAAAATTTACTTAAACCTCGAGATGCGCAAATGACCGATAAAGAGCGAAAACTAAAAACGATGTAAGGGCATACGCCAGTTGTACACTAAACGTAACAAATACTTGTATATCGTACAGTCAGAAGGGAACATTTTAATTACCTGGTTAAGAACCTAATATAAGCAGGAGTACGGTTATTAACATGATAATAAGACGCAAGTTGAATTAATATAAATGTTATAAATTGTAACAGAGATTCAATTAAATTATTCTCTACTAATGACTAGTATGCTATGGTTTTTAACCAAATATCTTCTTAACTCTTCACTTCAAAATTTGATTGGAATGTATTTTCCTATATTGACACCACCACTGTGATAAAGTTACTACTGCGCATCTACAATTCACGGTTGAAGTGAATAGGGTCAGGAAATGTGTCCGGCAACGCAGGGCTCGGCACTATACAACTCTATGGTAACGAAAGTATAAACCGTATTTTTTAAGTGCTTTGTACATTATATACGCATGTATTTCGTTCCCGTGCTACGTATGGCATCAACCACTTCCATAACACTCTCCAGAGCCTGCGTATGCGCAGTAGTACGCTGTCCTCATTCCCGTCGTCGCGGGAACGCGGGAGATTCTTATGGAGTTTTACACTCGGACCCGCAAACATTCTGAAGCCTAGAAGTGAATTGAGTCGAGTTATAAGTCAAATTAAACGCAATACAATGTTTACAATGTTGAATTTACAGGGTGGTCCAGAGAGCGGGAATATATTATACGTATTAAAATATATGCAAACTGTTATGACTTGGCCAAATTTACCTTAGATGATAATAGCTGATAATAAAAAATTTCAAATTGATTTCAAAATAAAATGACATATTTCCGATGTTATTGTCCTATTTTTGTTAGATTGAAAAATGGTCCGTTCTCAGTTTCTCTGTAGTTGATAGAGTGCACTATGTACGGTGCCACCGGTGCTTCAAAAACCGTTATATCTTTTTTCAAGTTGTTTCATGGAAATTTTAATTAAAAAACATTACATTTTACCTTTTCTACTGTTACTCTTACGTAGTTAAAAAATGTATACTAATCAAATGACGTAATCACCTCGGAAGATTTCATAAAAAGAAATTATACCTACCTACTAATGCAAAGAAATTGTTCCTAGGATCTATTCAAGGCCATACTACCCTGTCCCACCCTAAAATATAAGATTGTGCCCACGAAAGTCGGCATCATATGGGAAAATGGTTTTTTACTAATTTTTTTTAATAGCCTAATTTTGATATATGTTAATGTTTTCACTTTAAAATGATAAGGAACTATTCTACCAAAATACTAATAAATATTACTAGTAAACCTCACAGAAGTGTGAATGGTTATAATCAATAATCACTGGGGAACAATTTTTAACTCAATTTCTGTTGATTTCGATTTTTTAGCTGTTTTAGACTAAAATCGGCATGCTGATTTCAAAACTGTAATTACTACGTCTTATGTGAATGTGACCACTCTATGTCAAATAGAGCGTGGAAAGAAATATTCCCCTCCTATTTTCTAACATTAATCTTCTTCGGTTGGCGCCGGATGAATGACATGATGACGCCATAGGAGACCAGTGACACGTCAGTCAGCCATCTTGCTGACTTCCCGGAAAATCTTGGTGCTGTTAGTGATGAACAGGGTGAGCGATTTCACCAAGATTTGAAGGTTATCATTCCCCCATCAAGAGGGAATGTCCACAAATTAAACACTCCAGAAAAAGCTATAAGCGAAAATTTTTACCTTGATATGTATGTGTACCATTTGGTGATTTATTTATTTTTATTTTGTATGAAAATAATTTAGCTAGCAGAAACTATATACAGCCTTTATATGAATTAAAATATTCTTTCTGAACAGTATATTTGGTAAGTTTTCCCTTTATTTCCTTTATTTTCCTTTATGTGTACATTTTTCATGACTTTTGAGAAAAAGCAAGGGTATCCTGTAGCTTAAAAAATTGATGTGATAGACAAAAAACTGCTGTTATTTTTGGATTCAGAGGCCAAAAATTAGTCAAAAACGGGTCTCAGATTAAAAACAACAAAATTGCTGTTCCCCTGTGTAATCCTTGGACAGTGAATTATATTCGTAATATTTTTGCTATTTTATCTCCACACGCCTAGCTACTGGGCGGCGGATTCTTTCTGCGACACGCAGCGATGTCTTCTTGACCTCCTTTCCTAATTGTGAACTAATTACACCGCTTGCGCCATACAAGTCGTAAAATTTTTAAGGCAATTTGCCCGCGTTATCTCCGCCTGCGATCCGTCTTCCCACACGTCCACATGTGCGAGCGTGCGACCTCGAAGCTGTATCTCGCCAGATTGGGCAGGTAAGACAATAAAGGGGGCCCCCCATTATAGTTAATGACCCGCTACCGCTCCCCATTGTCTCCTCTAGAGTGTCGCTTTCACCCGCTCTCCCCTACGGGACGCGTGCAACGCTTAATATTTGATTGCAATATACGATGGATTCGAAAAGTCTAAAAAAACATTGATAGTAAATTACCAGTGATTTTATAAGAAAATAGATACTTGAGCACGTCAATTTTTATTGGTGAATTCCAGCATCCTCATATGAAAATGGCAAACAAACACTACTACTAAACATTCTGTTGGCATATAAAGGTACAAAATGATTAATGTAACATATTTGACTGGTTTAATCATAATATACTTACCATCAATTACACCAAAACCACATACAGGTATGTAGCTTTTAGCTGCAATAAAGATAATATGCCAAACTTTGAAAAATTAGAAATATATTCATGTGGAAAATTAATTGTAATAAATAGATCTGATCTTACTAAAAATTTGGGCATTCATATAGATAAGTTTATGAAATGGGATATACATATAAATAAAGTCACACAAACGGTTATAAGTCTCTTGTATACGTTTAAAATTTTAAGTAAAGTGGTAGATACAATACAATTGAAAATAATATATCATGCGTTAGTGGAATTGAGACTGTCATACGGGGTGTTAGGATGGGGAGGTGTATTAGATATATATTTACAAAAATTAACTGTACTGCAAAAGCGATTTCTAAAAATAATGTTAAGAACATATAGATTCGTCAGATTTGTTATATACGGAGGTTAAAGTTTGGGATATCAGACATTTTTTTTTACATGTGGTAAACAATCAATACAAAAACATAGCAAAGGTAGAACAACCAACTCATGACTATACTACAAGAAGTAAAACTAACAATAAGCTACAAATTCCAAGTTCAATTAAGACAATAGTTCAAAGGAGTTTTCTGTTCTTGTCACCACGTTTTTACAATGTATTGCCCTTAAATGTTATTAACTCTAAGAATGAAAAACACTTTCGATACAGGTCAAAGAAGTATATTTTAAGTAAAGAAATAGATTTTTGTGTTTCATTAATTAATTTAAAAAATAAATAAAGTTTTTTTGTTCCTTTTTTGTAAATTATGTATATTTAGTAACGGATAAATATAAATGATTTAGGTATATTTAAAATAATTGCAATGGAAAAATAATAATAATAATTCTGGATAAATAAACACACAAGGTCCCATGGACAAATTTATTTTTGTGGGATTTTGTTTATTTACAGTTAATTAATTTTTTGTAAAGTAGGTTTATTAGTGTAATTTAAGTAGGTATATTTTACTTTACACTGTATAAAATATAAATGTACAACAAAACAGTAAATAAACATTATTATTATTATTATATTATATCAATTTCTCAGTGGTTACATTTTATTCAAATTTACCTAATTTCTTTTTAAATATTTCAAAAATCACATAACTTTATTAAACATTATATCATTGAATTATTTTTGAACAAAAGGTAAATAATAAAATATGTTTCCATATAGAAAAATTCAATATGGCAGTGGTATCAAAACATTAAATCAATTTGTCGACCGATGAAGAAACATATACAAAAATATGTCTAACTATAACATACTAAAACTGGATATCCTAGCTGTAGTTGCTTTTATATTATAGCACCGTTCTTAGACTTAACAACAGTGTATATAGGGTGTCTCATAATTATGATAAAACTTTTAGGGTGTTTTGTACAGGTAATATTTTTAATTTTTTATCTCAATAATGGAAGAACGTAAGAATTTGAGATGTGGTGTGTGTCTTGTACTAATAGGAGGACATTTGGGGTTAATATTTGTATTTTTCTGCTGCACCCGCATGTGGTTGAAACAAGCAACCCCCATTCATTTTTGTGTCATAATTTTTTGAAGGTTAATTTTACACACTTCAAAATATGTGATACAATATGGCACAGTTCTTTTAGAAACTCTCTCTTATTATTATAATATCTTTCTATTTTCGAGTATGCAATGGTTATGAAGGAGAAAAAAATGAAACTGTTAATATGAGTTGATAAAAACTTAAATAAAACTTAATTCTTTTCCTTGATAACTGTTGCATATCCGAAAATATAGAAAGAAGTAAAACAGATTGCAAAATGACTGTACTATAAAAATGTGTAAAAGACACACAAATTTCAAATTCTTACGTTTTTCCGTTATTGAGATAAAAAATTAAAAACGAACATAATTATGGAACGCCCTGTATATGATATTTATTTTGTAATAATTTGTATTTGATATCAATCTCTTTTATGCAATATTTGTTATCGAAATGCATTTTTTGATGCAATAAGATAAAAAACTAACACCTAAATTGTTTTATACGAGAATGAATATACCTATGAATTTATATTCTCAATATAAAGTAAAACATATAGCTAAACTAAATATATTTTCTTTTTCATTGTAGATATGTATATGAGGCATTTCACGCCAAGTGAGGTCAAAAAAATTTCTGTTTGAAACATATCACAATCGATAGTACTTGCTAAAAAACTAACTTCCCTAAAATTTTAGATTTTTTGAGCCACTAGGAGAGGGATAGTGAGGGTGAGAAAATACAAATTTTCGTTTCGACTCTAAAATTTCAATCTTTCTCAATAAAAAAATTAAGAAAAAACTAAAAGAAGGTTGCAATGGTTTTTGATGTGTTTTTTTGCGTAGAATACGACAAAAATATTTTCAAAATTATTGTGGGTAGTTTTCACCATTATTTTGAGGATTGAAAGTTTAATATCGAAATTTCGAAAAGTATGACACGATTTTTTTTTCAATTTTTTTTTTAATTTCTTTCTTTTTTTTTTGTATTTTCGATTAATTTTTAATTCATAATGGGCGTCGACCAGGAACTGGCCCAAAAAACGGTCCAAAGGTGAAAAAACGTTGTTTTAGCGTATTTTCTCATCCTGTGAGATAGTAAATGGCAAGTGAATAATATATTCCAAGGTTTGTAGGGTCGCTGATTACGATTCTGACGAAGACAATTTCCCTTAGAATACGATGGTATTTTTTAAATTTCAAAATTTAGCCATTTTTTTAAAGTTGACTACCATACTGGACCCGCCATTTTGTTTTTGGAAAATCTGACGTTAGATTCGTAATCAGCGACCCCAAAAACCTTGTAATATATTATTCACTTGCCATTTACTATCTCACAGGATGAGAAATACGCTAAAACCACGTTTTTTCACTTTTGGGCCGTTTTTTGGGCCAGTTCCTGGTCGACGCAAATTATGAATTAAAAATTAATCGAAAGTACAAAAAAAAATAAAGAAAACATAAAAAAATTGAAAAAAAATCGTGTCATACTTTTCGAAATTTCGATTTTAAACTTTCAATCCTCAAAATAAGGGTGAAAGCTACCCCCAATAATTTTGAAAATATTTTTATCGTATTCTACGCAAAAAAACACATCGAAAACCATTGCAACCTTCTTTTTTAATTTGTTTCATTTTCTTACCGAGAAAGATTGAAATTTTAGAGTCGAAACGAAAATTTGTATTTTCTCACCCTCACCATCCCTCTCCTTGTGGCTCAAAAAAATCTAAAATTTTAGGGAAGTTAGTTTTTTAGCAAGTACTATCGATTGTGATATGTTTCAAACAGAATTTTTTTTTGGCCTCACTTAGTTGGCGTGAAATGCCCCATATATATTTTGTAAATGTTTGCACAAAATATATGGAGGACTTAATTTAGACAAAATGTGTTCCCTAAAAATATATTTTACTGTTTTTTTATTCCTGAGAAAGCTACGGTTTATAAAAAAAAAAATATAAAATATATCCAAATACGGGAGGTTTCATATTTAATATTTCACTGAAGAGACAATAGCCAAGAAACCCACAATTTTCAGACCTGAAGCTGAAATTGTTCATCACCCGTACTGTAATCCGGACGAGACAAATAAAGGATTTCCCAGGTTGTATCTAGTTCTGTGTATATGAACTGTACTTTTAAGTTTCATGAAGTATACTCGTATATTATGCCTTTCTACTCATGACGTTTATTTTTACCTCGAAGGAACAGCGAAAATAATGAGTTGCGTTGTTTAAATGTGGACGTCTTTCAAGCAGGATAATGGCGATCTCTCAAGAATCTTTTTCAGAATCAAAAAACTTCCGTAACACAGTTAAATGTTCAAAATTAGAAACAGGATGTTATGGGTGTTTGTTTAATTTGTTGCAGTGCTTGAACATTTCAGTAATTTCTATACCAATTTTAATTTCCAACGTATAACATTAATTTTTTCAGCCACATTTCAGAATAATGTGCAGCGTGGTATACGAGGGTTTACATACTTAGAAACCAGAATTCTTAACATCTGATAATATTTAAGATCTGTAGATAAGATCTGTTAATATTTTTTTTAGTTCTCTGATGTTTTACACAATTCGATACTAGCACTTACATAATTAATTCTTCATTCCCAGTGATGAAAAATTAAATCAAAAAGGGAACTATTAACTTTTCTAACTTTGATCTCGTTCCAAGTAAAATGAAAATAATGCGCTTCAAGTGACTGTAATAAGTCACGGTAAATTCAATAGAGAAAACTTATTGAACTTACCGCAAATTTAACACAAATGTCAATGACTTTATTAAACTCGGAATAACAATCGATGCATGACGGCGCATCCGCCATTATCTTCAAAATGGATAAGATTTGAAGTAACCTGTCAAAATGAAAATAAACCATTTAAATATACATAAATTAAATAAAGATTTTACGTAGTCTTAAAACCACTATATTCTAACATATACAGTATGGAACAGCCAAATGGAATAAATTTAGTAGCTCCATTGTTATGTATTTTTTAGAAAATTCTGAGACACGTCAATTTCTAATTCTAAAATGACATCTTCCGATGTAAAAATGGCATCCCTAAATTCAACCCCCTTCAGGTGACAGCTACAACCCCTAAATTTTCAAATTGGAAGTAGGGGCTTGTGATACTTCATTTGAAATGTATTTTCATTCTCTAATCAAACTGCTAAGGTTTTAAATTTTTTTGCATGAATTAACAAGAAAAAAAAGTTTCTCCAGCGTAGGAAATTCGTTACATTAAAATAAAAAACAAGTTAATATTAATGCAGCAGGTGTTCAAAATGCATGCCTCCAGCATCTTGGCAACATCCTAGACGTAAATAGAAATGTCTTCTAAAGTTAGTTAACATCTGCGGGGTAATCGACCTAATTGAAAGTGTTATTCTTCTTCTTAAGTGAGCTAAATCGATAATTAATTGCTAATTTTACTTACGGTACCTTGAGATATCGGCGGCAACACCGGATATTTCTCTTGAAATAGGTGAACAACTTCGGCCTGCGTTCCTGATCTGTCTCCATAACCAATCATCTGCAGAATCGTTATCTTATGCATTTCTGTTAGGTAAACCATCTCTCTGAATTGCAACACGAAAACTTCACACTGATAACTGTTAACTAAACTGTTAACTACTGTTACAATGACAAGCACGTTTCTAGGTAATTTCATTAAAGCTAATAATGGCCCACTTCTTAAATTTCAGATTTGTTTTTTTGCTGCTTGCTCGTTTTTGTCGTTCGATTGTCAAGTACAAAATTTTACGTGTTTATTAGTAAGTTTGTATCTTATAGTAGGGAATGTCGGCAATTACAGACATCTATTTTTTGTTATCATTAACATTTCAGAACCTAAAATTGACAAATAGTGTAATAAAAGTTTTATTTTAATGTAACGAATTTCCTGCGCTGGAGAAACATATCTTTTTTTCTTGTTAATTTCTGCAATAAAATTTAAAACCATAGCAGTTTTGAATAGAGAATGAAAAGACCTTTCAAATGAAGTATCAGAAGACCTTACTTCCAATTTGAATATTTAGGGTTTGTAACTGTCACCTGAAAGGGATTGAATTTAGGGATGACATTTTTACGTCGCAAGATGTCATTTTAGAATTAGAAATTGACATGTCTCAGAATTTTCTAAAAAAATGCATAATAATGGTGCTACTGAATTTATTCCATTTGGCTGTTCCACACTGTATATTATCCATGAAAATTTAATAAAATAAAAGCTCCATGTAAAATTAAAACAACCTAAAAATTGCATAGGCACTTTAACTTTTTTACAAGTCTGATGTCTTTTATGGCTATCTTGATTTAATTTCTGAAGGGGAGTACAGGTAGTCTATTTCTTAGAAGAGGTTGGCCCATAATTTCTCGGACACTTGAAGCTTGAATTTTTGATATTAAATTTCTCTATGATATTTAATCCAAATCGATTAATGTTTGGTATAATTTTGTAGCATTTTTATTTCTCTTTAAAATACCGTATTGATTTTTATAGTTGTAATTGAAAATGTAACTTTTTACGGGGTCAAATGACTAAGGAAAAAATTTCAATTCACGTACTTTTGCGCCACTATTAGAAAAAGGGGCTGAATGCAAGGGCAGCAGCCAAGAAAATTTGCGAAGTGGAAGGCGAGGGAATGGTCAACAAAACCACAGCGGCCGATTGGTTCAAGCGCCTCAACAACGGCGAACCCAACCTTGGCGATCAACCCAGGTCTGGCCACCCCATGAACCATGAATAATGAGGCTATAGAATGGACATGAAAACTGGGTATAGAAAGCTATGGAATAATATATATAAATATTATAATAAAATGGTTTTTTTGGTCGCAAGTGTCCGTGAACTTATGGGACAACCTAGTATGTAATTTTTTTCACGAACCTAGTAACAGCCGTAAGTATACATGTATTCCACAAATTAAAAAAAAAACAGACGATTTACAGCCCTGCGAAAAGACAAATGGTTTAGTCAGCTATAGAAATGAGAACAAGTGTCAATCCATTCATTGGCCAAACTGTAACTGCCACAGTTTTTGGAAATACCAATGAATTTTGAGTTAACATTTCCACGTCCGTTTGAAACCGATTTTATATATAGACTACAAATACTATAAACAATTACATAACACCAGAGAAAAAATGCAAGACAGTGCGTTGCTTTTAGTGGACTCACTACAAATAATGAACGAAATAAATGAAGTGTTACACGCTATAGATGACGTAAAAAAATGTGCTCGTTAAAAACAAGATCACTACACTTAAAGTGTCCTACAGAAAGACGTCGGTTTCACTAGAATGAAACTTTGTGATGGTACATCTTCAGAACCCTTAGGTGCATTCAAAGACTATTTTCAGTATGCCAATATTACATCGGTAGATGTCGAAAGGTCATTTTCACAATATATATTAAAAAAAACTACGGCGAACATCACTTAAGGAGCTGACGCTTACAAGGCTTTACGGATCTTGTCCAGTTTGTAAGGTTCCAACTTCTTAAGAGAATAAGTTTTTCATGAACTGCCGCTATCAAGGAAAGTCACACAAAATTCCAAGACATATCTTCAAACGGTTTTAAAAACGACTTTCAAATAATATAAAAAATTATATGCCGCCATAGAAAAAATGCAAGACAGTGCAGTGCGTTGCCATTAGTAGCCTTCTGCAAATAGTGAATGAAATAAATGAAATGTTACACAAAGACGCCGGTTTCGCCAGATTGAAACAAATTTGTGACTGTACATCTTCAGAGCCCTGAGGGGCATTCAAAGACTATTTTAAGTTTGCGAATATTGACATCGGTAGATGTCGAAAGGTCATTTTCACGATATAAAAATATTTTCCCCACGGCAAACATCACTCGAAGAGTACATGGGAAAAAACAAGAAATATCACTTCTTTTTTGACTTATTGCGCATCTGTTAGTAAAAACTGAGGACTATCGACTGCCCTATCCATTCAGAGTAACAAAAAGGTTTGTCTATATAAATTATCTAAATATTTTGGATACAGGCAAAAACCGAGGAAGGTCCACGTGCTACTGAACAAAAACAAGGAATGTCAACAATTGCGATAAATTTCTTGCAGAGATGAAAGCACTAGAACAACAAACATTAACTTCTGAGTCAGAAAAACGAAAATCCTAAATGACGTCCATAAAAAAAGCACAAACGTTTTACTCCCTAAAAAGAAATGCTAAGCGGTTTTACTCCCTAAAATCGGATACAGGGTTTGAGGTTATTGCTATGGACTACCAAAAGAATGTTCCCTTGCCAAACATTACTACTAATGATGTTTACTATAAACGTCAATTATCTATATACAGTGTCAACATTCACATCTTGCCGACAGACAAGTCTGTTTCATTTTTTATACATATCCAGAAACTGTAGCAAAAAAAAAAAGAATATAATGATGAGATTTCTTTTTTATATCACCTTGTTTACAACATCATCATCGTAAAAGATTCGATTCTGTTAAGATTGATTACTTACCAATACGATGACATTCATATATGGAATGCGATAAAAAAATTTAATTGTTAATCTGAAGACAAAGATGGAAACTCCTACTCAATGTTATTCTGTTTCGAAAACATCACGAGTGATACTAGAACTCTTCATTGTGATTGTAGTAGATCAAAACTTGGTTAGGGACTGGTCTTTGTTACTAAACACCGGACTTCGTTAGTTTAAGTCTTCCAAAATCCTGTAAAAAATAGAAATTTACAGCTGTACCAAAAGATCATCCTCAGCAAGGATATATAAAATAGCTCATCGTATAAAGGTGCAAACGTGCAAAGCAAACTTCCTGTTTTATTATAACTAAGAGACAACCATGAACATACTGATACCAATGCTTAATCATAACGAGTTTGTAGGTTCACTACAGGCATTAAGAGTGTAAGATTTGAGGTACAGTATAAATTTTATATGGTAAAGCTATTATAAGCCGATCATATATTGCCGACCATTTTTATAATAAATATATTTAGATGCTTGCCAATCTCAGTCATAAAGTATTCAAATTTACAAGATCTAAAACAATTCTGTGGTAGAGAGGAACGAGGTAATACTTTGATAGTTTGCCGGATCGAGCTCGAACCAATTGCTTTTTCCCGAGAATTCTCATTATACCATAAGAGTATTAATAAAACGGCCTAAACAATTGTTTGTCTAACGTGCATTAATATTAGATTTGCATCTGACGTGAAGTTGATGGTCATAAAATGGGAGTGTTTTTATTTACGTTTGTAACACTAAACGGCGTACGGTCGTCATGTCTGCAGACGTTACGGCGAAACGCTGCGTGCCTCCTCGTGGAAAAAAAAGCGTACTCTCAAGGTGGCCAAAAAAAGACGTTTCTATTCTTGTCAATTTATAACCTTATTTAAATTAGTCACAAAAGGAAAGAAGCAGTGTTTCCTTTCTGGTGGAGTTGAATATAAATTAAAAAGTAAGAAGATTTTTCCCTTACTCTTATAAAAAATAAACATACCTATACTGACAAGTTTTTACGAATCATATCCAGTTTATCAGGTTCCACGGGCTAGTTAAGCACTGCCCTAAGGTTTGCCTTTTTTTCATTTAATTGGCATTGTAACGTTTAGTTTCTTTTTTTATTATTCGAGTAAATGACACATCAATTATAAGATACAGACCATGTTTATATGTTGCAGACCAATTTGGGCGAAACCGGGTACTAAGCTCCAAGTTTCTAGTTTCTGGACTTCTATGGGAACAATTTTTTTCACAATTTGTGACATTCTTAAGATTACTAAACTGACACAGTTGCGGACCAAGTTATCCAAGACGTGCCCGTTAGTTAGCAGTCATTGAACAGGTCGGTCCGTTGTGAAAATAGAGGCCGGGTCGAGCTCGAACCAATTTCTTTTTTCCGTCACCGAAATCCCATTAGACGCGGCCCGTTAGAAGCAGTCCACGAACTTAAAACGGCCTAAACAATTGTTTGTCTAACGTGCAATTAATAGTAGATTTGCAGCTAACGTTGAGAAGTAATAACGTTTCGGTCCCAGAAGTGTTTTTAATTACCGTTTGTAACCTAAACGGCGTACGGTGCGTCGTGTCTTGCAGACGTTACGGCGAAACGCTGCCGGCGTGCCTTCCTCGTGGACCTAATTGCGTACTCTGGTGCCTTATCCATTTCCAACGGGGCTAGTTGCAAATGCACCGCCTTGGTTTGTTTCGTCTTTTTTTTATCATTTTAATTTGCATTCTCCTTAATTTCTTTTTTCGTTTTTTGAACTACATTCGACACATCAATTAAGGAAGATAAAGATCCCAAATGTTTATATGTTTTTTACAGAACTACAATTTGGGGAAAATGGTCGTAGGAGAAAAAAAAAAACTAAAGCTCCAAGTTTCTAGTTTTTGGATCTGGAGTTTAATTTTTTTTAGCTTCAACAATTTTTGAGATAATAAAACCATCAAAACAAGTTTTTTTACAAATCTTTGCTTGCCTTTTAGAAGGTCCACGGACTTCAATAAATTTTTTCTTACAATATTGATTGTCATACTCTTTGAGGTAATTTAATTCTCTTTCGTTACGGCGAAACGCTGCCGGCGTGCCTTCCTCGTGGACCTAATTGCGTACTCTGGTGCCTTATCCATTTCCAACGGGGCTAGTTGCAAATGCACCGCCTTGGTTTGTTTCGTTTTTTTTTTATCATTTTAATTTGCATTCTCCTTAATTTCTTTTTTCGTTTTTTGAACTACACACGACACATCAATTAAGGAAGATAAAGATCCCAAACGTTTAGATGTTTTTCACAGAACTGCAATTTGGGGAAAATGGTCGTAGAGAAAAAAAAGAAAATTAAAGCTCCAAGTTTCTAGTTTTTGGATCTGGAGTTTAATTTTTTTTAGCTTCAACAATTTTTGAGATAATAAAACCACTAATACAATTTTTTTTAACAAATCTTTTTCCACAATACCGCCGTGGTTTACAAATCTTTTTATTCTCTTTCGTTCCGGCGAAAATTGCCGGCACCTTCCCCCCGGGCCTGCACCGCCTTGGTTTATTTCGTTTTTTTTTTATCATTTTAATTTGCATTCTCCTTAATTTCTTTTTTCGTTTTTTGAACTACACTCGACACATCAATTAAGGAAGATAAAGATCCCAAACGTTTAGATGTTTTTCACAGAACTGCAATTTGGGGGAAATGGTCGTAGAGAAAAAAAAAGAAAATTAAAGCTCCAAGTTTCTAGTTTTTGGATCTGGAGTTTAATTTTTTTTTAGCTTCAACAATTTTTGAGATAATAAAACCACCAATACAATTTTTTTTACAAATCTTTGCTTGCCTTTTAGAAGGTCCAGGGACTTCAATAAATTTTTTCCTACAATATTGATTGTAATACTCTTTGAGGTAATTTAATTCTCTTTCGTTACGGCGAAACGCTGCCGGCATGCCTTCCTCGTGGACCTAATTGCGTACTCTGGTGCCTTATCCATTTCCAACTGGGCTAGTTGCAAATGCACCGCCTTGGTTTGTTTCGTTTTTTTTATCATTTTAATTTGCATTCTCCTTAATTTCTTTTTTCGTTTTTTTGAACTACATTCGATACATCAATTGAGGAAGATAAAGATCCCAAATGTTTAGATGTTTTTCACAGAACTGCAATTTGGGGAAAATGGTTGTAGAGAAAAAAAGAGAAAACTAAAGCTCCAAGTTTCTAGTTTTTGGATCTGGAGTTTAATTTTTTTTAGCTTCAACAATTTTTAAGATAATAAAACCATCAAAACAAGTTTTTTTACAAATCTTTGCTTGCCTTTTAGAGGGTCCAGGGACTTCAGTAAATTTTTTCCTACAATATTGATTGTCATACTCTTTGAGGTAATTTAATTCTCTTTCGTTACGGAGAAACGCTGCCGGCGTGCCTTCCTCGTGGACCTAATTGCGTACTCTGGTGCCTTATCCATTTCCAACGGGGCTAGTTGCAAATGCACCGCCTTAGTTTGTTTCGTTTTTTTTAATCATTTTAATTTCTTTTTTCGTTTTTTGAACTACACTCAACACATCAATTAAGGAAGATAAATATCCCAAATATTTAGATGATTTTCACAGAACTGCAATTTGGGGAAAATGGTCGTAGAGAAAAAAAAAGAAAATTAAAACTCCAAGTTTCTAGTTTTTGGATCTGGAGTTTAATTTTTTTTTAGCTTCAACAATTTTTGGGATAATAAAACCATCAAAACAAATTTTTCTACATATTTTTGCTTGCCTTTTAGCAAGTCCACGGACTTCAATAAATTTTTTCATACAATACTGATTGTCATACTCTGAGGTAATTTAATTCTCTTTCGTTACGGCGAAACGCTGCCGGCATGCCTTCCTCGTGGACCTACTTGCGTACTCTGGTGCCTTATCCATTTCCAACGGGGCTAGTTGCAAATGCACCGCCTTTGTTTGTTTCGTTTTTTTCTATCATTTTAATTTGCTTTCTCCTTAATTTCTTTTTTTCGTTTTTTGAACTACACTCGACACATCAATTAAGGAAGATAAAGATCCCAAATGTTTAGATGATTTTCACAGAACTGCAATTTGGGGAAAATGGTCGTATAGAAAAAAAAAAGAAAATTAAAGCTCCAAGTTTCTAGTTTTTGGATCTGAAGTTTAATTTTTTTTTAGCTTCAACAATTTTTTGAGATAATAAAACCACCAAAACAATTTTTTTTTTCAAATTTTTGCTTGCCTTTTAGAAGGTCCACGGACTTCAATAAATGTTTTCCTACAATATTGATTGTCATACTCTTTGAGGTAATTTAATTCTCTTTCGTTACGGCGAAACGCTGCCGGCATGCCTTCCTCGTGGACCTAATTGCGTACTCTGGTGCCTTATACATTTCCAACTGGGCTAGTTGCAAATGCACCGCCTTGGTTTGTTTCGTTTTTTTTTTTGTAATTTTGCTTTGCATTCTCCTTAACTTCTGAACAAGTTTTTTGAACTACATTAGACACATCAATTAAGGGAGATAAGAAGATCCCAAATTTTTAGGTGATTTTCACAGAGCTGCAATTTGGGGAAACTGGCCGTAGAGAGGAAAAAAAAAGCTCCAAGTTTCTAGTTTTTGGATCTTGAGTATATTTTTTTAGCGTCAGCAATTTTTGAGATAAGAAAACTATCAAAACAATTTTTTACAAATCTTTGCTTTTAGAAGGTCCATGGACTTAAATAAATTTTTTTCGGCAATATTGATTGTCATAAAGCTTTTTGAGATAGTTTAATTATCTTTAATTTGAACTATTCTTGAGCACTGTACGATGATTTTTCGCTGAGTTATCTCCGTTCAAAGCAAAAAAAATAATTTTTGATTTTGGTAATTTATTACTCGGGAAATAATGAACGTAAAGAAAATTCAAGAAGGGTTTTGAAAACTGCAAAGTATCCTTTACAAGTTGTAGTAACTGATTTTTTTTGGAAAATGTTGATTAAAAAATGTTGAGGTAAAAAATTGCATAATTAGGGATATTTGCATAACGTCGCATACCTTTGAAAATAATGTATATACCAAGGATATTGACTGCAACTTTTCAACCTTAAGGTACCCCAAAGAAACCCTGATAGTTTCAAAGCGCCGCGATTTTTTTTCTTAGTGCTCGGAATAGTTTAATTTGTCGTATGTGCTAAAAATCAATGTTAGGATCGATTTTTTCACCTTTTATTGATTTTTATTGAAAAGTTTTTTTCATAATCAAACAATGTATATTATTGTATGTTGTACTATATATACCCCAATGTATATTGTAAAAAAAGTATTATTTAAAAGATAAGCAAAAATTTCGATTTTTGTTTTAGATGGTTTTCTTACGATTACTCAAAAACTGATCATGCTAAAAAAAATTAAACTCAAGATCCAAAAACTAGAAACTTTTTTTTCTCTATGATAATTTTTCCCCAAGTTACAGCTATGTGAAAATCACATATTTTTTTTTGTTAAAATGTAGTATGTAATACCCCGATTTTTATTCCCGGAAAAAAATTATGAACCACATCGTGTTTTAAGCTTTTTAATTGCGATGCCAATTGGGATATGTGACGGAACTATTTATTGTGAGAGGTAATACGTGCCATGTTACAATATATGTTTAGCAACGATCGTTTTTATTACTGTGACTGTGTTTTGACATACCAATTTATCTCGTAACGTAACTAAATCCATTTAGACCATTATTTCACCAGCCTCAATTTATGCTTTTACTTATATCTATATATATATATAAGCATTTGAGACTCCCCTTAAACCCAATAACCCGATATGCTGCATATATAGATATAGAAACGACATATCTCGTAGGTTTTTTAGCAAGCAGACAACTTCAAAGCCAAAAACGTCATAGTTTCTATTTCTAGAATCTACAAACCATTTGGACTATGAGGTTATTGAGTTTGAGGTTGTCTGCAAAAAAACGTCAAGATACGTCGTTTGTAGTTCTATATACGCATCTACTGGGCTACTGGATTATTATGATTCTAGGTTATGGCTTATTGAGTCTCCTCAGTTCCTCGGGACAATTGAAATATAGGATTTGAGGCTGTTTGCTCACAAACCTCCGAGATATGTTGTTTCTAGTTGCATATATTCCCATATTCCCATGCATATATACCCCTGAGCTATTGGATTATTGGCTTTAAGGGTATGGAGTTATAGGGTTCATTTTGGGTTTCTGTTCACAGCTAAATGGTATCTTATAACAAACAAAGTGACAATCTCTGTCTTTGTTCTATACCATTATTCTCAATGCAACCTTATAAATGGCAAAATTTAGGATTTTATATATCATATTTTGAAATTAGGGAGGAACTGTCGCATGATGAGTTTAAGCCAACTGCTGATTATGATTCAGAAACCCAAAAACCATTCAGGTGTAGTAGTGCCGTTTACTGTAATTTCCATTTCTTGTGTGTATCGGTGCAATAAAATTATTAATTATTAACTTTTTTTCGAGCTGATCTTGACGTTATTATTTTCGAGTGCATTGATTCCACTCCTCTCTCTCTCTCAGATGTAAAGAATAATACAGAATTAATTACTTCTGATAACAACGTTCGCGGGAATATCCGAATTTTGCGGTTTCTTAGTCTTCCTTTCCAGCACTCGCTGGAAACGACGAAAATTAAACATTGTGTCGAATTTTTCAACTATGAAATCGGTCGACTCATTTTTATTGTTGACAAATCGTTTTTGTCAGGGCTCATTTCAATTAATTCATTTCACCTGTGTGTCGTTCCTATTGCCTTTATTTATCGCCATTATTTCATGACTCAGTGGATCGGGCAAGGTTATTACAACGCGGATAGCTTGGCAGGCCAGAGAAAAAAAATTATTAGGTATCACATGTTTCGTTAGAATTCTGCTATTGAAAATTTGTACAGTCCAACCAACAAATAATCAGGGACCCTAACAGAACCGTATTAAGGAAAAGTAGTCAATAATAGTTGACGGAATTAAAAATTATCGTATTTTCATAAGGCAACATGGGACCCATACCATATTTTGAGAGGTGATTATGACACCCAAATAAAAGCTATGAAAGAAAAAAGTTTCAAAGCTTAAAAAAATTCGAAAAAAATACTTCCTTACCACAAAATCTTGGAAATGACTTGGAAAATATTTGTGACCTTTTTTTACAACTAACAAGTGGAGTATAAAAACTTATTTTCAGAAACGAAATGCTGGTATGAAATAAAAATTAGAATTACCATAACTTTAACAAATTTCGAGATTTCGAAAAAGTAACAATAAAAAATACTTTGTAGTTGTATGAAGAAAAAGATTTATTTCCCAAATATTTTGCAAGATTTTCTAGTAAGGCAGCCATTTTTTGATAGTTTCATTTGAACATTATTTTTACTATTATTATTTACATGGGGGTTCCATGTTTCCTTACGAAAATACGAGAGAATTTTTGGTTCATCAACCGTCAGTGCTATCTGCTTCCCATTGACACGGTTCTGTAAGGAAAATGAATTTATCAGCTCTATTCATTACCCGCGAGCAGGATGCCCTGCAAAAATGCTTTAGATAGTCAGTGGTGGTATACGAATGTGTTTTTAATAATAAAATTACGTAGAAAATGCAATTAAAACTTCATTATTTTTAATACGAATACTGATCTGCAGTTTAAATGGCTCTGTCAGTCTCCGTAAATATTTGGAAGATCAACAAGAATATCTATAGTTCCGGTCAACGAAACTTTTCATTTTCGCACAAGATTTCCTAATACCTAATAAATATCAATTAAACGCTCCACATAAACAAACCGCATATATTTTCGTACTTCATATTCTCGACTATTAACTGATTATTACAATACAACCGCAGTGGCGCAGCCACGGGGGCCGGGGGCCAGACAACCTTGGAGGGGAGGGGGGGGGGCAAGCGACCCATCCACCCCTCCAGTATAAAATGTTTAAAAAAACATCAAAAAATGACTAACAATTATTTTTCTTAAGTTGTCAACCCCCCCCCCACCCCAGTATAGTGCATCACTCGCAACCTCCATCACTGACACTGTTAAACTACACCAAACTGTGATCTGCCTTTTTTTTACCTCAGATCACGCGGATGACTCATTACATTATTTCTTGGTTGGACTATAGATAAAGTAAACGTTTTGATCTGCATCGCTTACTTATTTCTGGCGGAGCGAAAAAAAAAGCCGCAGCGTGCTGGCTGCAATATTTGGAGAAGGACGCGGCATTCCTTGAGATTTTTTGTTGGCGCAAAGCCGCAAAACATTGACTAAGAAAAAGTGACAGATTTGGCGACGTACTTCGGTGCACTTGAACCTTGCACTATTTAGATTCGATTGTGTTCGTTGGAATTGTCACGTCTGGCGGCGAAACTAAAAAAAAAAACAAGCGAATAGTAATACCGAGTGAGAAGAAATATTTTTTTTTGCTGCGTCAGCGGTGAAGACGTTATTTTTGTTACTGATCCAACACGAAATATCTGTATATTAGTTTTTTTTTTTTTTATCAGAGACACTTCACAGCATTCACTGTTTGTTAATACAGAACGCACAGAAATGAATATGAAAGAATTTAAGATTTACTAGGCGAGATTTTAGTGCGTATTTTTTTGTTCTAATCGTTGTTTCATAATAAATACTAAAATGAAATATATGCGGTTTTTGCCATATTTTTGAATATAGACGGATCTACAGAGTGTTCATATATTTTTGTGTATTATCTTTATTATTGTATGGTGAAACTAACAAAATAAAATACCCAATATATCTATTTACCTAAATTTGGAAACAGCGCATAATTTTGAGTTGAAAACCTCTCTGCAATGTACATTTTCTAGTTTATTTTAATAAACTAGAAAATGTAAATACCAAGTGCTCAACTTATTATCTTACATTTTGCCAACTTCAGTTCGAGATAATTTGTTTAGTTTAAATTAAGCACCATGTTATGTGGGTTGTGTCGTGGAGGTTAAATTTATAAATTTCGGAGTTATTTTCGATTTTCGTCGGTTTTTAAGGATTTAAACAGTGACAGAATAATTTTTCAACATTTTCAAATATCAAATATCTCTAAAATAAATACATAGATATTGGTACAAACAAGTGTTCTACCCAAAATTGTATTCTCTTTCCTTTTTAAAAATATATAGGGTGTTCCATTTAAAATAAGGAAGTTAGTTGACGTACACAAGTATACTAACACCCTGTAGATTCATCGATATTTTAAAAACGTACAAACAACCTTTCTTATTTCTTATGAAACAACACTTCTATCGACCAAATACGCACAAAAAAATTTCTTATTACCAATATTACCAATTTTAAAAGTAAGAGTGTGGTAGCGAAAAAAATCTTAAATAAAAAAAAATAAAACTTTACTTGTGTCACATTTACAAGGAACACGTATTTGCCTAGGTGATATTTGGTATTTTCACTTATATGTCAGTACCTTCTATATCAGTGGCGTATCTTAGCTTTCAGTAAAACATCCTTCTCCTTGTTGTTCGACAAAACGATTCAAAATAATTGGAAACAATAAATAATGTCATCCAGTAACGTGAACGTACAACTCGAAATGGTAATAAACGGGAAGCCTTGGACATGAAGGATTTGGTCTGTTTTTATTTGATACCATTCTGGGAGTACTGACGTATCTCCTAATTTTCTATTTTCTTCACTGTTCCTCTCACATATTCAGATGCCGACGATTCGGTGTCACTCATTGTGATATTTTTCCAGGAGAGACAAAAATGATATATTACATATATTTCTCAACATGTTTTGCCTACTACAAGTATTTAGACATCTGACATTTATTCATTTCATAACTACTTAGTAAATGGAAACATAACTTATGTATTTCTGTACCAGACATGTATCGAAGAAAATAAAATTGTATAAACAAGACACATCCTATTGTATCGCTTCATATACAAAACCAAATATTTCAAAATATTTTATACCCGAGTAAAGTCGCATAATCACGTAAACAACCCTCGCGCTGACTATAACAGGTGTGACGAGATGACGCATCGACGAGATTCTGGATACTTCAATTGCCATTGTTAGGCAACGCTACATTCACTTTCGAGAAATGTATGACACCTGTCCAAGTCCGGTCCTGGTTGAGCAACCGCGTTGCCGGCCTCTAGCAATAACTCGACGATCATCTGGGGAGTGATTAAAATTAAAACTGCGCTTCGCGGTCCCCTATAAAGTTCCGAAAAACAACGTCAACTACTTCGGAGAGTTACACATCGACCGAGAGTGATAGGGAACTTTGTTTGATTAAACTTTAAGGAACCATCGGCCCATAACCGTCGTTATAAATATATTTTTTACTCAGATATCAAGGGATTAAATCAGGATCAAACGCATACCAACTTCTTAACGATCTAATGGATCCTTAAGCGAACTGGTATAAGAGAGATTTTACAACTTCGACCGACATTAAAAAAGAGTCGTTGCAGAAATGCGGCCTTGTCATCATCAGAAAAAAATAGATTTTAGCGCTGGAACGCATTTGCGGTCGAAGTAATTAAAAATCCTATTTCTGTAATTATAATGCATAAAATTATTTAATGATGACCTTGTTTCGGTAATTGTAAGATAAACTAACTATGTTAATGCTAAATACGAATGTAATGGACTATAAAAAGAGAAAAAAGGTACGCGCCTTTTTCTGTTTCAGTGTAATTAAGATTAAGACTGCAATTTAATCTTCCACTGTCACCTTCTTCAGATGTAGTAATTTTTTTGGCTTTGTTTGAAAATGTTTTAGAATATATTATGCCGTTAGGCTTTAACATTTTGCAGGTGATTTCGGTACTATAATTTGATTACATTTATTTTAAAATTATTCTGAGTGCCAGAATGTTACATTTTTCATAATTTATGAGTTTTCTTCTCCGTTTAAATTACTATATTAGAATCATAAAATATGTATACAATCAATTTAAGACGACTGAATATCCAAGCTGACTAAGAAAATAAACTATCTATGTACGTACTTTCAAGTGACATGTATAGTTTCCGCCAAAAAAAAGGTTGATTTCTTAACTTTATTTATTAAGGTTAATCTTTATGATAATGAGACGTGCTGCCATAAATTTCAAATAAAACACACATTTCAAAAAACCATATGTCTAATAAAAGTGACCTTCAAATCCTAATATACCTACTGACGCAGTGCACTACACTAAAAATACTAAAAAGACACGCAGTAGGCGGAAACTAGCGCAACTACTGCCTACAAAGATGATATCTAATTTAGACGCTCACAAATTGTGAGAAAAGTGATAATTGACAATGTTTGGTTAGATGTTTGTAAATATTTTATATTTAGTTTTTGCCTTTGAATCCGATAGTCTAGGGTTAATTGTCAGCAACTTAACATTTTTCTGTTTTGATTCTGATTGATCTGCGAAGAAGTACTTCAACAAAATAAATTGTTTGGTTTCTCGGAGCTCCACATTTTCATATTCTGTCAATTTACATTAAAATGTAAATAATAAAAAAATAATTTAAAAGCCACTAACAAAATTCTGTTCTACGCGAGTAACCAGCTTCTCGAAGTTCCACGTAACAAATTTAGCGATAGAGAAACAAACGTCTCTTTAAGAGTATGACAGACATATATCTACAGACCTCCCCTCTGTTAACTGCAAAAGAACTGGCACAGAAGTTTTGAGAATATCTTCCATGACTTGACGCACATTTTCTTTTGGCTCCTCTGTTCGTACCCACTACCATTCTTCCGTTCCTCTCTCACTGTTTCCCTGAACAGTTGAATAATGTGGAGAAGAGGACACTTAAACGTGTTGTAGTCGATGTTCATATAAGGAAATTGTTCTTGAAACACCAACTAAGGGAACGTACCCATACTACGTGACCCATTTTTGACCATTTTTTACCCCCTCCCCCCCCTCGGTGACCACCCGTAGTATATGCCAAGACCCCCCCCCTCCCCCTCTAGTTTTCACGTAGTAATTCATAAATATGGTTTTAAATCATTTTTTGCAAACAGAAAGTTAAAAAAAAATAATTTGGCTCATGTGCGTCAGTGTTGCCACCTGTAGGTTTAAAAAGCGCTAAACGCTGCGCGCCATATTTGAATATAGCTCAAAAAAGCGCGAAATTTCCCAAGAGGATATTGACTACGTGACGAAAACAAAAGCCCCCCCCCCCCCCCCCCCCCCCCCTGGTTTTTATCCCCCCCCCCCCCCCCCCCCCCCCCCCCCCCTCCCTTTTTTTAATTTGTTCCCTAACAGTCTTTGAGAGAATACGTTCATTGTATGCTTCGGAAGACGGCCTCTACCTTAAATGTTTTCTGTTGTGTAAACGCCATTTTAAGGAAATTTTCGCAGAATCTACACAAACTGTTTTAGTTTCTTGTCTTTCTGTTTTTAGGAGTCGTTCATGATGCCGGGGGCATGCAGCCTATTCGAAGGATGGCGAAAGAAAAATTTTAGCCTGAACCTATCGACGTAGGTTTGAATTTGCAAGGCCTACTTTAAGGTCAAATTTTGTTGAACCTCGTTACAACACGCAAAAAAAAACAGTGCCGAGCACTAAATGAATCCTAATGACGTATACTGTAAGGCAAAAGGGCACGCCGAGCCTGCTAAAAAAAAACTCGCTCTGATTAAGGCAGGCGAACGCCATTAGGCGAACAATTCCCGCAAGATTTCCTCGCATTTAAATAATTATTGCAGAAAACTACCATTTATCATAAGAACCGCGCACAAATGAAATGTGCAACACACATAATTAATTATTAGAACCTACTTAAGTGCACCTCGGTGAACTTTAAACTGCCGACATTAAATTGTTTTGTACGCGCTGTCTTAGGTGGTATTTTCAGTGCGGCGCACTCGTGGGTGTACGTTTACACAATGCGGCTTATTTTCTGTATCGTTAGATGTGAGTTATTGTATTGCGTTTATTTTATTGTGTACAGACATGAAGTCCCTTTATCAGAATGTGAACGATATCCGCTTATAACACAGCCTACCAACGCTACTTCAGATGGAGAAATAACATCGCTATAGTTTAACAAAGAAATAATGGAAGGACTCGTCATAAATCACGCGTCACAAATTCTTGAAAGTATTTGGTGTTATTGGGTTATCACTAGGCACTAGGGCCTAGTGATGTAACGCAGGGCCGGACTCGTAATCCGTTATGTTATTGACGGAAGATGACATATGAGAGATCAAAAAGACAGGAGTATAAATGTGTTAATAATGTATACACATAACTATTGCTTGCGTCACTCAGAAACACCGACTGTCCTCATTGCTTGAGCGAATGTTGCCACGACCAGTAGTCTTTCTGCATTTCTTCTCGTTAATCGTGAGCGATTTGGCCTGCACATTTGGTTGTAAGAAAAAGGTCATTCCACATCTATTAAAGTTAAAGATGCAAATTCAAAATAGTTCACATGGACAGAGGACGACACAACACTCACACTATTTTCACGAATTTCGCATAGCTGTTTGTATCACTAACAGTTCTTTGTTGTCTCTAACATATATGACCATCATCAGGCAACAAAAGTTTCAATAGGATTATTATTTTAATTTTGATTATTGATGTCAAAATTCATCTAGTGGATATATCAATTTTTGTCTTTTTCTATTCTATTAATTAACCTTCCCAATCTTGTTTTTCTTGGTTTATCGCAGATAGATTAATCAACTTCTTATTTGTTTTTTATGGTAGTACTAATTAGATTTTCTTTTTTAAAAATAATTTAACATTTAGACAACATTTACTTAACACAATGGACTCAGAAACATGTCGAAAATCGTAGTAGTACATTATAATTTTTTATATCTACATAGGACTATGCACGTGTTACTACTATTTCTATACTTTTAGCCATTGTTGAAAATCTGTTTTTTCGTCCACTGTCAGCCACAGATATTTATTGTTTATGTCTTCTTTGATATTTCCCATAACACGTTGATATGCCTTCTGCAAATATGTTTTATGTAATGTATGGCTACTAGGCAATGGAAAATTGGATACATATTTGGCAAAAAAAAGTTTAAAGTAAATATTGTCGACCACGTTTCACGCAAGGTTACATTCACCAAACATTATGAACAAATCGAACCAAAATTCCTCTGTTCTAATAGTATATTTTTTTATGGATATTCGAATCTAAATGTATTTTATACTCTCGGCGACCACGAAATATTTTTTAACTTTTACTATATAATAAACTTTTACTATATCGACGATTGCAAGGAATACATAAAATATGTGACCCGTCTATCGTCAAATCCTTGTAATCTTCAATCATCTTTTTAAGTCTAAATTCTTTCACGGCTGCAGCTACAAAAGAAATGAGCACAACTTCAGATTTTGTTTACTGCGGCCAAGGACAACAGTTCAAAACTTTTTGGAAGCAATTTCGAGATTCCATTTATATACCCTCTGTGTACACCAGACACCAGCTAGTTATGAAAAAGGACAAATAGAAGTGAGACGACACTGACCACAGATAACAAGCAACCGCATACGCATCGAACGTAGTGAGCCCTCTCTGAATAAGACCGGCCCTTTCACCACCTGCGCTTGTAGTTATACTCATCAATTCTATTTATAGTTCATTATGATTTTTATAAAGTTCGCAACAAAACTGCGAGAATTGTGCCATATTTTTACACCAACGCCTTTATGTCTGCATCAAAAAAGCTCTTGCATCTACTAACAATAATAATGCAAAGGCGTAGGCGAACGTTTGGTGTATAAGGTTACGGGCTATATAACTTTGTAAACTAAGAAATTCAACAATCCTATGTATCAAGGTAATATCATCTTCAGTCAAGTTCCCACTCACTCTATCTCAGCCAATCTCTTCTACAAAAATAAAGAAAATAACTAGATCAACCTTAGTTGGTTAATGAAATACATATTTATATAATGTATGTACATATACATATATAAATAAAATATGTTGAACTATATTTTTTTATATAAAACATACTGTGATTAAAAAACACAGTGTAAAACATTCTGTGATACTATGAGTTCTAAAATCTTGTTAAAGTATAGTGTACAACACGTGTGTAATGACATATTCTACACTCACGAACCATAGTCCTTGCTTTTGACTAGAATTACAAATTTTTCGCTTGTGTGAAATATATGCTATTGCATAACTTATAGATTATATGTATCTATTATTCATCTGGTCGTGATTCTAATGAGGAGTTTATGATCATCAGAGAAAGCTCATCTCATGAGCTTGCAGAAATAGTCATCTAACAGCTGCAAAATTTAGTGATAAATGTAATGTCTTGTTTTTCTATGACCCATCAATCCTATCGCTACCAAAGATATTTCCCAAACACCTTGGAATGAGTGACATGGATTTTAAGCAACGGTGTGCTATCAGGTTTAGCTTCAGACTTGGACACAGTGCAACGGATACTTTTGCAAAACTTCAACACGCCTACGGAGACAGTGTTTTTTCAAGAGCCCAGGGTGTTCGGTGGTTTAAGGCATTTTCAGAAGGAAGAGTGTCGTTTGAAGATTAACCACGCAGCGGAAGGTCTTCATCTTCAACAACTAATGAAAATGTCAATAGAATACGGGATTCTGTACTTTCAGATCATCGGTTGACGACAAGAATAATCGTGGAAGAGGAACAAACCAAAAAACCTTTCGCAGGAGCAAAACGACATTAGGAGAGAAAGGTGTCTTGATATCTTGGAATCGATTGAAATTGATCCCCATTTTATGAAACCTGTCATTACTGGTGATGGGACTTGGGTGTTTGAGTACGACCCGGAAACCAGGCGTCAAAGAATGGAATGGCACACTTCAAGCTCAAGACCCAAAAAAGCAAGATAGAGTAAGTCAAAGATTAAATGTATGCTGATTTGTTAATTTGATAGCCATAGGTTCTTGAAAAACTTCGAAAAAGGGTCATGCGTGTGAGACCAAACATCAAGATCAACTGGATGTTGCATCAAGACAACGCGCCTCTTCACACAGTCATCAAAACACCTTACTGGACGTCATTTTGAGACCATTGAAAATATTCAAACGGCTGTAATCGACCAGCTGAAGGCAATCCAGTATATGAGTTGAACTGCTATGAGGAATGGAAGAACCATCTCCAGCGCTGTGTGACTTCCCAAGGAAGTTATTTTGTAGGAGACAAAACTGAATTGTAATTATATTCGAATAAAAAAATTTAAAAATCATCGTCTCGTCTAGCTTATCGATACAAATCATCAGCAGCCACAAAGATTTACCGTTTCATGCTGTTTTTTTTTATTGTTCACTATTCTCAATATAATTTGCAAAATTTTATTAGAAAATATATGCTTTTTTTATATGTTGTGCATTATTTTTATTACATGCTGTATGATTATTCCTTTTGTGTACATAATATTTCGGCAGAATTTCTAAAATCTCTTATTCGGTGGGGTAGGAAAACTTTTTCTTGGGAAACAGAGTCGACCGGGCACGTATTATTCTCGGCATTTACGGAATAGTTGAAACGGTAATATTCATCAGATGTGGCCTCTAAAATGAATATTTAGGGACCCGCAGACGCGATGTATATGGTTTTAATTCCACCTCTAAAGAATAAGGGTTGCGAGCCGGTAAAACAAACTTTCAGCGGGATGCTGCGGTGTGCATATCCATAAAAGGAGTTCGAGGCCTCTGGTTTACTGCGGTAGGAATTACTTCGGACATTTTTAATCGCCTTTAAACATTCTGACGCGTTAGTTCGCTACAAAGAAGAGGAGCGGTCCGCAAACCGTGCGGAATTCTCTACATCGAAGGGGAACTTTGTTTAAACTGAAAGTGGAGAGAAGGGAGAAAAGAAGTACGATTTAAATTATACAAAGAAGTAGAAGGGAGAGGAGGAGAGGAAGAAGAAGAATAGTCTGAATACGAAGAAGAGGAATACAGGCATATATTAATCTCTTATTAATATATGTCTGTCTTCCTATTCTTCTTATGTGGAAGAAAATTAATTCTGTACATCGAAGAGGAACTTTGTTTAAACTGAAAGGACAGAGAAGGGGAGAATAATTATAATTAAATAACACAAAGAAGAAGGAGGAGGAGGAGGAGAGGAGGAAGAAGAACAGTCTGAATAAGAAGAAAAGGAAAAGACAGTCATATACTAATAAAAGCGAGGAAGAAAAACTACAACTACAGAGATGAAAAATAAAATTAAGAAGAAGCACAAAACATTTGAAAATATTTGGGAAACACCTTTGTTATCACTAGGAGTTCATGTCCATTCCATCATGTTCACCGTCATAAAAATGTAGTTTTTTTATGCGATTGGATCTCCATAATTTAGAAATTTTGGAGCCAAACCTGTCCAAAAATTGAAGCGTCGTATCAAGACGTTCCATAGCTCTTATTCTTGATGTTATGTACCTAGGGTTTTGGTTCTTACGTTCAGAGTTTCTAGGTTCGACATTACTTAGTAACTGCGGAGTACCGGAGTATTTTTGACCATTTCTAGACGAATCAGAGGCTTATATTGTTGAATAGACTAATATTTCGAAAACTCAAAAGTGATATTTAATCTCCTTCCGCCAATATTGCACCACACCTGGTCATCATATTGGATATCCAAAAAAGGGCACTATGCATCTGAAAGTGTACGACCAAAGAAAGATTTTGATCTAATGATCATCTTGATATGATGCTTCAATTTTTGGACAGGGGGTGACGAATTGACGTGGAACCCTATATATTTTTATTTGTGCAAAATTAGTTTTTTTATTATTATTAGCTAGTCCAGCGAATATTTGTTTAAATAAACAAAAAAAAACTGATACTGTGAAGTATGCGGTTTTCCTACTGCAGTAAATTGATTGCAACTCGTTTATTTTTTATATCGCTTTCACATAGTTACCATTTTTAAAATTAAGATTAACAGGATATAAGCATAATAACCTTACATTTCCGTCTACACTATATAATAACATTAGACTCTTTGGTTTATTTTTCAAAAAATGCAGAGTAACTAACTAGGAAAGAAAATGGACAATTAATGAAGAAATTTATTCACGTATTATTAATCTAATATAGAAAATAATGTGAGGCTTTGTAAACCACGCATTAAACTGAATAACTTTTTTATAAACAAATCGGAAATAGTAAATGTATCTTATGACACATCTTAATGAAGTATTACTTTTAAAATTGGAAATCATTGGATATCGTACACAAAACCACTGAATTACGCATTATATTAGTTAATAAAGCTGTATACAATATATTATTTATGCTATATATACTTATATCTATACGTATGTTATAATAAATAGGATATCTAAAAAATTAAATATTAATTCTTTTGTATGAAATGTCACTATTAAAATAGTTCAACTAATCTTTAAAAAAAGCAATTAAAAATCTTTAAAAGCAATCTTCAGAACCTATTTGTCTATTTCCCGACAGCAAAATTGTAAAAATCAGCTCTGTCATAGTCAAAGGAAATGTTTATTGTTGTCGCCATTTTCTTTTGCAGTTTCCATTCTTTCCAAATTATGCTGTCTTTCATACTATCGACACGGTGTCGGTAGATTGTGATAGCCCTGTAGTTCTCAGGTAACCAAGATATGAACCGAGTCGGCCTCCGATATTCATATACGAGGTGTGTTAATTAAGTAATGATACAGATTTTTAAATTTTTTTATTCGAATAGTCACAATTCAGTATTGTCTCCTTCAAAATAACTTCCTTGGGAAGCCACACAGCGCTGAAGACGGTTCTTCCATTCCTCATAGCAGTACTGGAACTCATATAGTGGAATAGCCTTCAGCTGGTCAGTTACAGCCGTTTGAATGTTTTCTATGGTCCCAAAATTACGTCCCTTAAGGTAATATATCAATCCTGGGAAGAGAAAGAAGTCACAAGGATTTAAGTCAGGCGAATAAAGAGGCTGAGGAGCCAAAGGAATGTTTTTACAGGCTAAAAACTCGTTTACTGAAATGGCTGTATGACAAGGCGCATTGTCATGACGCAACATCCAGTTGTTCTTGATGTTTGGTCGGACCCGCATGATCCTTTTTCGAAGTTTTTTAAGAACCTCTCTGGAAAAGTGTTTATCTACTGTTTGTCCTGGAGGCAAAAACTTTTTGTGGACAATTCCCTGGCTATCAATAAAGCAAATCAGCATGCATTTGATCTTTCACTTGCTCATTCTTGCTTTTTTGGGTCTTGGAGAGCTTGAAGTTTGCCATTCCATGCTTTGGCGCTTGGTTTCCGGGTCGTAACTCAAACACCTAAGTGTCCTCACCCGTAATGACACGTTCCATAAAATAGGAATCATTTTCAATCGATTCCAAACAGTCAAGACATTTTGAGAAGAACAAACAAATGACTCTAACTAGTTCAAACTTGTACTAAAGGTGCATTACATGTTAATCTACCGCCCTTCCAAGTCCCGTCTCCACAGTTGTGCTAGATCGGGCGCTACGTTGCCAGTCTCATTACTTAATTTACACACCTCGTATGAGTAGATTATACCTATACTCAAAAAAATTATAAAACTTCTGTTATTAAAAAAATATTGTTTATCCTTATTTTGTATCGTTAGATATTAATTTTAGCAGCTACTATTTCGCCAAATAAAAACAAAACTACTTTCAAGAACTACATAGAATGTGACAATGTGGTTCTCAGCATTTTAAATACCTGTAATCTCTTTCACGTTTTATGGACAAACCTAATCGAAAATGCATCGTCTTTTAACGTGTCTGTTGACTCCGCTACTCCTAAATAATTCAGTACCTATATGATATTAACAAGTAGCATCAGGTGAAGTTAAATAAAAAATTAATAGGTAACATATTTGATCATACATTCGATATGACTGTGCATAATTATATATTTTTTTTACTAGTTATGCCAAGACAGCTCACATTAGGCTTAATATCAAACTAATAACTAGTAACTAACACATCTCTTGCTGATCGATAACAGATGCTGACTAACTGAACGAATATCTTCCTTATTAAAGAATTTTATACAGAAAAAAAGTAACAGTATTATTCGATAAAATAATCTGCAAATTAAATTACTGTTCTTGTAGGAAAAAAAGAGTAAGAACGAAATTGAAAATTAATATAGGCTCCTACTAAAAAATACCGTTTGTTTGGTAAATTATAATTTTCTAAAATGTAGGTGAAGGAAGCCCTTACAGAATTTTTTAATGTAATTGCTGTTAAGAAAATGTTCAACATTTTGTGATTTATTTTAATGTCTGGACCCACTGATTTCGCCTGTGTTATTTTTTATCGTTTTTTTTTGCAATAATAATAATTTTTTTTGAGTAAAACTATTGCATTTAATCAAACTTACCTCCGCCCAAAAATTAATACTAACCAAGATATAGAGTGTCAAAGTTATAATTTTATCTTCAATTTCCGTTAATAACTATTTAAAAACCAAGATTTTCGGACAAAATTTGGTGATTAGGTTTTTTGGGCGAAAAAAGAAATATTTTTCAATAATTTTCACATAGATTGTAGTTGACTCTTTCGGCGACATTCTGAGTAAGTATGTAAAAACCGTTGTAACTTCAGTGTTTCAAGAACCTCTCTGTACTGGTGACGACTTACTGTTTGGCCTGGAAACACAAACTCTTTGTGAACAATTTCCTGGCTAACAAAATAGCAAACCAGCATGCATTTGATCTTCGACGTGCTCATTATTGTTTTTTTTTTGGGTCTTGGAGAGCTTGAAGTGTCCCATTCCATGCTTTGGCGCCCAACACCCAAGTCTCATCACCAGTAATGACACGTTCCGTAAAATGGAGATCATTTTCAACCTATTCCAAAAAGTCAAGATCCTTCTCTCCCGATGCCCTTTTGTTCCTGCGAAAGGTTTTTCGAAACCATTTTTGCGCAGATTTTTCTCATCCCCAATTCGTTAGCCAAAATCTGATGAACAGTGGTGTGATTTAAATTTAATTCTTCCCCGATCATTCTTGCCGTTAGCTGACGACCTTAATGCAACAAGATCCCGTATTCTACCGACATTTTCATCAGTTCTTTAAGGCCTTTCGCTGCGTGGTTCATCTTCAATCGACTCTTCCTTCTGAGAATGCTTTCAACCACCGAAAAACCTGGGCTCTTGAAAAAACACTATCTCCATAGGTGTGTTGATGTTTCGAAAAAGTATCCGTTGCGCTGGGTCCAAGTCTGACATCGTTGCTCTAAATTAACGTCACTCATGTACTAGAAAAAAACGGTTGACGAAAACAGTCACAAAGAACAAACAAATGACTCTAACAAGTAAGTTCACACTTATACTGAAGGTGCATTACATGTTAACCTACCACCCTTCCAAGCCCCGTCTCCGCAGTGTTGCTAGATCGGGCGCTACGTTGCCAGTCTCATTACTTAATTTACACACCTCGTACAACACCTAACACACAACACATTGAATATTCTAAATATTGTTATCAAATATTTGTCAAACTAATATCTTTATTGTATATTCCGTTAATTTTAACTACAAAGAAATAAAAGGGTATTTTTTGTATGCTGATTCTAATTTTCTTATTTGCAGAATTCCCAAACTCAACTGTCTTCTCCATATTAGGTAAGTAAAAAAGTAATAGACACCACTAATGTTACTTTTACTATAAAAAGGTAACAGCTCTTTTTGCTCAGGTTATTAATATGATTTTTATGAAAATTTCGTGGAAGCAGCAAATATATTTTAAGTGGTCAAACCGCAAATTCCAAATGTAGGTACAATAGTTAACGGTACCAATAAAGGAACTTTTGGTATTGATTTGTATAGAAACAGCTAATATCCTTTTTTGAGAACTTTCTGTACGCACTAGTTTAAAAAGTCTTGCTGTATGTTAAAAATCGTTTCTATTAGCTTCACTGATTTCCACAAAAAAGTTTGTTTCTCAAATAGGAAGTAATTAAAAGGTTCTAGAGAATAAAATTGTTTAAAAAAGTTATATATCTAATGTGCAATAAAACATCAAAACGTTTTACCAAAAGCATTGAGGTTTACGTACCATTCTACAAAAAAAAGCGATACATTTATTGAGACTATAAAAATGTTTACACAATAAATGTGAGTCAATTGACTTGTAGATACAGGGTGAACCAATACTAACTTCAACAGAAAAAATTAATGTTTGCAATTAAATCAGACATAGCGTCTTTATTCAGGAAGGTATGAACTACAAAACATACTTTTTAAAGTTTTTTTTTTTGGATTTATTAACAAACCAGAAGCGGTTAGATGAGCCGTTGATAATCCAGTACGTTTTTCTTCATAAACACCCATTTTTTGATAAAATATCATTAGAATTCCCCAAAGACGTACGAACATTCCATACATTTTTTTCTTTAGTTTCAGCATTGCTGGAAGTTCAAATCATCCTTCAACTTTTTCCAAGCCATCATATGTCAATCAAATGCTTCTTTTATATCATTAAAATTATTTGAAGTTTGATTAACTTCAGGTTCATTTTAATAAAACAGTGATCAGTCACTATACTTTTTCGCCTCATCATCAAAAGGGTTTATCAAAATGTTTTCCTGACATTCGAGAAGGAATAGTCTCCAAAAAAAAAGATTCACTTGAGGTTTCCCTCGAGGATATACCAATCTTTATGGTCATGATCTGTCCATTTGTATGTCAGAATGGTTAAATGACCCCATGGTTTTTATGAGGTTTTCAGTGCTACAAGTTTATTTTACAGACTGTTTGCAATTGTCTGCTAACATCATTTGATTATATTAAACTGTAGGAAGTTTATTATAATCAATACTAGTAATAACCAATTTCGCTTACGGGTGTACTTCTGACACACCCTGTAGCAATCGATGAAATAAATTTGATATATAACTTGCTGAACAGATTTGCTGAAAAGTGTATCCTTGGGATATACCACGGGTGACAAATAGGCTTGGGGTTATTGAAACCCACATATTGTTATTACTATCGTTGATTCTCACACGTATGAAATGTACGTGTGAGAATCAAGGGCAAGGTTAAATGCTACAACGTGTTAAAATCAAGTGGGCACATGGCCGACATTATCCAAGGTTTTGCTGCGGTCGTACAATGTTAACCCGTTAATATGTTGACCCTCCCGTAAGACCTTTGACTATGTTATCAACGATTTTTCACACTCAGTTTTTTTGCGACTCGATTTATTTTCGCGGAAGTCGAACACGTTTTAATTTAAAAATGAATCATTTCTAACGAAATAAAACAGATATATGTTATTAGATAGGTATGAAGTAAATTAATACTTGGTCTTCCGTAAAATGATAATTTGATTCTAGATGGTTTCCTTTTGCGTTTTGAATATCACGTCAGTACACGGAATACTGACTTTTTGTTGCTAGCTATTATGAACGTATTCATTTTGCTTTATTGGCTTCGATTTACATTATCTGAACACATAAGAATCTTTAGTTAATTATTTTTCTTTAATATACCTACTCATTATTCATTGTCAGTAACTGTGGAAATCAACTAATAGAAAATATTTCAAGAGAAAATATTCATTCTCCAAGAAATTAAAATATTTTTAATTTTATGACCAAAAGATTTTTATAATATCTCGTGTTAATTATTAAGTATATGAATTCCAATGAAAAAATATGTAGTCCACAGAAGATATACTTTGATTTGAAAAAGGGCTTATAAATAATACCATAACAGTTTTGCGAATTTACAGGGCGATTCACCATAAATGTACCCTTGTTTCTCGCAATGTTAGTTCAGGGGTTCTATGCTAGCCAAATTTTAAGCTAGCACGCAGTTGCAATGAGTTGATTGCTTTAGAGATCTGCTTTTTGTAAGTTTAGGACTTAAATAAATTTAGCATATATCATTAACAGAGTTCGGAAATCCCGGCTTACCGCATGTAAAACTGAATTTACGAGCGTATCATTTGGCCAAATGTTATTTATTGTGAGATTTCTGAAACAAAGACTTCATACTATGGATACGACAATTATCCTTTATTACATTATTTATCATATTATTTATTATATTATTTATCTTACAAATTGCCAATCATAACATAGTATAAAACAAAGTCGTTTGCCGCTGTCTGTCCCTACCTATGTATGCTTAGATCTTAAAAACTACGCAACGGATTTTGATGCGGTTTTTTTTAATAGATAGAGTAAATCAAGAGGAAGGTTTATGTATAATACATGCATAATATAGTAGAAAAACACTGATAATTTTAGAGGTTTCTAATGTGATGTCGTAAACCGTGCGAAGCCGGGGGCGGGTCACTAGTAAAAGATAATAGTTGTATCCATAGTATGAAGTCTCGTATCTATCCAGCGCTCCCGCATGAGATCGGCGTACTACCGCGCAGACGTGAGTCCCGGGACATGGGAAGGATCGGTCAGTGGCGTGGGTATGCAGTAGTAAGAAATACACGCGTATATAATTTACAAGGCGTTTAAAAATACGGTTTATACTTTCATTACCGTAGAGTTTTATAGTGTCGAGCCCTGAATTTCCGGACTTTAATTATTAAATTAAAAAGCCATGTAATTCACTCCATTATCCACTTAAATACAGTATTTTGAGCAGAAGATGAAAAATAGAGACCTACCTAATGAGGCAAATAGATCAACTTTATTTATAATGCAGTATTCTACGGTGAAACACTTCACATTTCACAATTTTCGCGAACGTTCGCAAACGTTCGCGTCAACTGTTTCTTGCCTGCCCAGTGTGCGCGCGCCTTTATGCCTAAACGAACGCATCCAGTGGGAAACGCAGCGTCGCGCAGGGGGAAAAGCCGGACCATAAATCCTCCGCGAGACAATTAAACAGCAAGCGGGGCGCTTAACATTTAACAGAAATGAAGTAGCCGAGCGCGGCAGGACGTGCGGGAGGAAGGAGGAAGGTGTCGCGGGAGCCGGCACATACGTTCGCGCACACACGCAGCGGGTGTGCGTGTGTAGTATTCAAGGTAGACGCGGCGCGTAATTTATGACGCTTGCCGATGAGGCAATGACGCCACCGCTTTGAACACACTCGTTGCAGGCCTTTATAGTCCGAGAGCTCGTGTCAAAAAACTAGTGTTTTGTAAAGGCCCATAATATATTTGAATATATTTCAATATATATTATATTAAGGGTGAAGAGAAGTCTTGAAAGGTGCGTGCACGCCATATCAATGCGCGCGCTTATTGTATTACTTCTAGCGACTGCAGACTGCATTGATTCGATATATACAAGTAAATTCAGTGTAATTACGAAATTGAACAAATGTGGTTAAAACTACGTATACATGGAGTCAATATTGCTGTTGGAGTGGTTTATAAACCTCCACAAAATAGTTATTTACATTTTATTAACATATTGGAAACATTTTTATCTGAATTTACTCCTTCTGTTGACAAACTATATTGTGTTGGAGATTTTAATATAGATTTACTGAATTATGATAGTATAGAGGCAAGACACATTTTACAAGTTTTTGAGAGTTTAGGCATTACACAGATCTTAAATCAGCCGACAAGAATAGCAACAAATTCAGCAACCTTGATTGATTATATCTTAACCTCAGATGAAGAAAGTGTAATAGACGATGGAACAGTACACGCGAGAGAGATAAGTGATCACGAATTGACATATTGTACTTTGAAACTGAAAATTGCTCATAATGGTCCTATTTATAAAACTAGCCGCGATTTTAAAAACCTTAATTTTAATCAGTTTGATGCTGATCTAAGATCCATACCATGGAACAACATTTATGGTTTAAATAATATAGATAGTAAAGTTGATTTTCTATGCAGCAATATCAAAACGCTTTTAGACATACATGCTCCCTATAAGACATATAGAATTACTAAACCTTATGCTCCATGGTGCTCCATCCTACCCTACGTGCGATGATATTAGATAGAGATAAATTACTGGCGAAATATAAAAAGTACAAGAAAGACTCCGATTTCCAGCTTTATAAACAAATGCGTAATATGGTAACAGCCGCTGTCCGACGAGAAAAAAGATATATTTCAGTACAAAACTAAGTGCTAATAATAAAAAAAGAATTATGGTCCACGCTTAGAAGTCTTGATATAAAAACAAAAAAATCGGTTAATCTTCCAGAGTCCCTACATGATGTCAACAAAATAAATGATTTTTTTCTGAACTCTGTGCCAAAAATGTCACCAGATATGCAAACTATTAATTTTTACAAAAATAATATTAGAGAGTCTGTCCACTCTGAGTTCAATTTTGTGAACGTAGATGAATCTGACGTCTTATACATAATATCAAAAATTAAAAGTACAGCGACTGGAATAGATGGTATAAACATCTTAACTTTAAACCTTTGTATGCCTTTCCTGCTACCATATTTAACGCATATTATTAATTTTTGCCTGACTAATTCCATATTTCCGGCACTATGGAAAAAGGCTCAAGTAATCCCTTTACCGAAAATAACTAATCCGACAAGTTTTAGCAATTTACGACCTATTAGTATTTTACCAACATTTTCAAAAATTTTAGAGAAAATAATGGAATTACAACTGCAGAAGCATTTAAAAAACAATAAAATATTACCAACCACTCAATCAGGGTTTAGGTCAAGTCATAGTTGTGGAACAGCTCTGTTAAAAATAACAAACGATATACTTGATGCCACGGATAAAGGAAAATTAACTGTATTAGTATTACTGGATTATACAAAAGCATTTGATACTCTCAACCATGAGGTATTATTATCTATACTGGAGTTTAGTGGACTTGCACCAAATTCTAATAAGCTTATTTCCGACTATTTAAAAGGGAGATCTCAAGGGGTTTACTACAGTGGTCTGATAACGCGATCTGGAGAGATTATAGCAGGGGTCCCACAAGGTTCAATTTTAGGGCCAGTTCTTTTTACTATTTATACGTCTAATTTTCCCTCGGTATTTCTTTCTTGTAATCAACATTATTATGCGGATGATACGCAAATATCTTTTGATGCAGAAGAAAGCGAACAAGCAGTTAAAGCAATAAATTACGATTTACTGAATTTATATAATTATTCCACAAATCACTGCTTGCACTTAAATTCAAGTAAGTCGGGTATGATGGTGTTCGGTCGTAGGCATGAATCTACAGAGTTTGTTAGAAAATATAAAGATTCTTTTCTTATTCAAAATGAAACACTCCCGTATTAAAATGAATATAAAAATTTGGGTTTATTAATGGATCAAGATCTGAGGTTTACAAAACATGTAAATAAGTGTTTACAAAAAGCTTATCTTAGTCTGAGGGTGATATATCAAAATAGGTTGGTTTTAACTAAAGATATCAAAACAACACTATGTGAATCGTTAGTCCTTTCTCAATTAAACCACTGCGATGTGGTCTATGGACCTTGTCTAACACAAGTCGATATAGGTCGAATTCAAAAGTTGCAAAATTCCTGTCTTCGTTTGATTTTTGGTATTAAAAAATATAATCCCATATCTCATAAACTTAAGGAAATCAAATGGCTAAATATGGTTAACCGAAGAAATTTACATTCTGCTAGCCTCTTTCTCAATATTATTAAAACAGAAACTCCTAAATATCTTTACTCCAAAATAAAATTTCGTACTGACGTCCATAACATAAACATCCGATTCAAGAATAAAATTACAATTCCCCGTCATTTCACTGAGTTATACAAGCGTTCTTTCTCTTACAACATAGCGAATGTATTAAATAACATACCACAAAATATTGTTAATATTGATAACAAGCAAGGTTTTAAAAAACATTTTTTTAGTATACTGTATGCTGAGCAAACATAGACAGTCGACATCAACGATGTTCATGTTATACGTATGTATTTATATGTATGTATGTATATGTTGTGTGTGTGCATGTATGTATATATGTATATATGCGTATACCTACTGATAAACAAAATATATTAATAACATAATATGTAATAGCAGTAATTTTTTTTCTTTTTCTTTTAAGTTCATTTTGTTCTCTCTGTTATTACGAATTAGATGTATTTAGGTTAGTAATAGCTTTAGTTTTAGGTTAACAAAGGGTTAGGTATAAGAACAGTTAGTCACTTTGGTGGCATACTGAACCTCGCCCTGAAGTGAAACATGGCATGTATGCAATTTTTATTATAAGATATTATATTATATATATAAGATGTTTCTCTAATAAAGACCTTTATTATTATTATTATTATTACATTAGGGTGGCCCAAAAAATGGAATATTTTTTTATTCGTGTCTCGTGTAAAAATATATTAATTTATCATGTTATAAACGCCCCCTTAAAAAATCAGCTCAAAACAAATTTTTTAGAGATCGCTCAAGATTTTTAAAAATTGCCAAAATCGTCAAAAATTGAATTTTTCATTTTTTATTGTGTTTTCCTCGTCATGTTATTATTTTGTAGGTTGAAAAAAAATGTCGATTCTAAAAATTTGAAATCAATATTTTAATTTGTAAAGGTCACTCATAATTTTTTTTACTTTTCAAAGTAGTGTACCTAAAATGTTTTCGAGCAATCTCTAAATATAAATATTAACGAACAAATTTTTTTTTATTGAATTTGACGTACAAAGGAATAGAAATAAAACACGAGGCACTTAAAAAAATTATAAAAATCAAATAAATTAAAAATTATAAATATTTGATACTTACAATGTGGTAGTCAATTTTGTCTCGAGAAATTTTTTAAGTGTCTCGTGTTTTATTTCTATTCTTTGGTACGTCAAAATCAATAAAAAAATTATTATGTCGTTAATATTCGTATTTGGAGATCGCTCGAAAACATTTTAGGTACACTACTTTGAAAAGTAAAAAAATTATTAGTGACCTTCAGAAATTAAAATATTGAAAATCTAGAGCAACCTCTAAAAAAATTTTTTTGAGATGATTTTTTAAGGGGGCGTTTATAACATGATAAATTAATATATTTTCACACGAGACACGAATTAAAAAATATTCCATTTTTTGGGCCACCCTAATATACATAGTGTCTGAAAAGTCGCGCATAATGCCTGTAACTTTGTAATAACCTTGTGCATGAAAAAATATCCTGAATAAAAGTTTTTCATCAGTTTATTTGCCATATTTCTGTCAACATGAAATACTTTAGTGTTTTCGCGTTTGGTTGTAATGGAGATCAACTTTATTTTTCAAATGACAAGCCGTAGGTTTTCTCTCAATATCTGAAAGAGCAGCTTTTTCTCTTTACTGGACACTACAAATTTGATATGGTTAAGTAGAGAAATTTTCGAAAAAAAAAACACGTTTAAAGTTGATTTTTTGTGAAGGACTTAAAAAATGAAACGATAAAACAATAGTTAGCGAATGGGGTATTGAGAGTGACCTACATTTTCTATCGAGCTTGTCCCGAAGCTCATCAATAACATATACTAGGAAGTCTTCAGGAATGGCCCGGATTTCATTTGAAATTTTCTGTTTCAAGTCTTCAATGTTATCTGGTCGATTGATATCAACTTTACATTAACCCCCACAGAAAAAAAATCTAAGGGGTTTATATCCGAGGAGCGCGCTGACCATTCAACTGTACCTCTTCTACAAGTACCTATCCATTGTTCTATCCATTGGAAATTGCGCATTTAAATACTGCCTGATATTTGCCGCAAAATGTGATGGCACCCTAGCCTGTTCCAACCATATAACATTACTTTCACCAGGAAAAAAAAACAGTAATGTGGTTTCTCATCAGATCTATATATTGTTCAGAAATTAAATTTCCATCTATGAAGAAAAGTCCAAAAATACGTTCTTCAACAATGCCTACCTAAACATTAACTATTTGGGGATTTTAGGTGTGCCATCTCTGTCCATCATGCCTTTACAAAATTCTTTTAGATGATTCTGTAGCCACTCGTGTACCGCTGATTGGACGTCTTCATCATTCTTGAACTTCTACCCTCTAAGGTGATCCTTTTAATGGACCTAAGATATCGAAATCAGATGGTGCCAAATTTGGCGAGTATAGCGGATGTGAGAGGCACTTGAAGCATAGGTCGTCGATGGTTTTCATTAGCAAAACACTTGCATTCAGCAATCCTCCTCGCTTTGTGCGTATCCCTGGCTTCTTGAGAAGGGGGTATAGGTGGCACTAGTCACTGTCGTATGTGGGGGCACGTAGTGTTCCACAATCCAGTTTTTCGTCTCCGGTTGAAAATGGTGCACCCAACTTTCATTCCCGGAGACAGTGTGAGCTAGAAAATCCTCACCCTTGTCTTCAAAATCTTCGCTCCATAAGAATCGAATAACTCCACGCTGTTCCTGCTTGATGCAACTGCGTAATGGTGCTGTCATATTGAATCAGCTGTCACTCACCTCCAACCCTGCCTACCGCCACTGTTTCATACTATCAGCTCAGAAATACGTTAGGGACTGTGTCTGTACATTTCCAAACGCTAGAAAGAAAAAGAGATTTTTAATGTCACTTTTGCGGTTTTCATTTGTTTTTTCTCGTACTTATTTCACCTATTTAGTTCAAGTTTAGAAGTAGTAAGGGTGACGTGTTCGCTCTCGTAAAAGGTCTTCTAGAGCATTAACACAAGTGGAAGAAATTGCAAATGATTGCAATGAAGATGACGATATCTTCAACGAAGATCCTGTTACAGTTTTTAACAGAGAAAAAATGGCTGTGGTTTTGCCATGAACTAAATTCATCGTGTTAAAAGTTGGTATGAAGCATGCGATTATAAATATTGGTGTTTGAAATAGGTCCTTACAATTCTTGTTCTTTAAGCAAATTAATCTCTGTCCACATATGGTTCTCCTATTTTATTAAAAACAAAGTACTTGCTTACAGGATTAATAACACAGCACCACAAAAAAATTAAATGTAGCTCTGACCAAACTTGGTGGATTATATGTTTTTGGGGTCGCTGACTGCGAATCCGAAGCCCGTTTTGCCATATTACGTCACAATTTTTTTTATCCTGAGTAAGCTGCGGAAAACATCCGTAGTAAATGTGATAAGTTAGATTTTGGTCTCAAATATGTGTAACTACCAGCAGAAAACCCGATAGATTTCCCCAGTAAATGGATCGCCTCGTATGGGAACAGCGTCGCGTCGGTCGTATGATATATTCGTGCGTCGACCGTGTGACTGCTTAACTGCCGCCGGTGTGCGAGGGTTGGCAAAAAATCGTCAATTTGTCGTACGCCTAAGCCTCGTGCAGAAAATGGATGGCTTGCATTAGTCCCCCTCCGTGATACGGCCGTTTGTTTTGAGTTGCATGTATTGAATTAAAATGTTTGACTTAAAATATAGATCTTACCTTCGAGCGGAAAGGGGAATTTAGTTTAGAACCAATCATTGGTTTTAAATAATAATAATGGTTCAATAATAATAAGTTGATTTGACAAACAAAATAATTGTGAAACTTTATTTACTAGTCGTGGCGCAGCTTTTCCGTTTTTTCTGCATTATTTCTATAACTATTGTAAACATTTTAAATAGCTCAATTTTGTTCAGAGGTAATTGACATTAAACATGGCCGAATCTAAAAAGAAATGTAGACAATAATACAGTGTTCATTATTTGAAATTTGGCTTCATTCCTTCCTTGTTGGACAGGCAATTGCCTATGTGTCTTTTATGCAACAAAGTTTTAAGCAATGATGCTATGAAACCATCTAAGCTGGAGGATCATTTGAGAAGATGCCATCCTGATAAAATAGGTAAGGATTTGAAATACTTTCAAACACTCAAAGATAAAGTTCAGAAGAGACCCACAGTGGACAAAATGTTCGCTTCCACGTCACAAAGATATGATGATGGTTTGCTAGCGTCTTACAATATCGCATTACTTATAGCAAAATCCGAAAATCCGCATACTATCGGAGAAAAGTTAATATTGCGAGCTATTGAAGAAGTTTTAAAAACTGTATTGCACAAACCTGCATCTGATATCATTAAAAGAATTCCTTTAAGCAACAACACAGTTCAGCTTCTTGTGTAATTTTTTTGCAAACGACCCATTTCTACATACAGCTGGATGGGTCAACCTTACCTGGTGATGAAGCATTATTATTAACATATGTTCGTTTTATTATGGATCAAGAAATACATGAAGAGCTGCTTTTCGGGAGAACTTTGACGACCGACACTAAAGGCGAATCAATATTTAATGTTTTCAAGGATTACTTCATGGAAAAAGCGATCCCTTTATGACATATAATATCAGTAGCTTCGGATGGGGCACCTGCCATGGTTGGACGCTACCGTGGATTAGTAAACCACTTAAAACAAAATATACCCGGGGTGTTAGCAATACACTGCGTTATCCATCGACAACATTTAGTTGCCAAAAATATGATTGCATGAATCTCTTCAATTTGTCATTAACGCAGTAAACTGAATTCGAAGCAATGCGTTGAATGCGCGATTATTTGCTCAGTTGTGTAAAGAAAATGATGAGAACTTTCATCAATTGCTCCTTCACACTGAAGTACGCTGGCTTTCGAAAGACTTATGTTTGACAAGATTTTTTGCTCTTTTTGACACGGTTTTGGAGTTTTTGGATGCTAAAGATCCAATTTTAAAACAATGTTTAATCAGGCGCAAACCAGACATTTCCTATTTAACAGATTTATTCAGTAAACTTAGTGAGGTTAACTTGCAGATACAAGGTGACAGTCTAAATTTGATCAAAGCAAAGTCCATTATTTCAGCATTTCTTGCCAGAATTAAACTAATGAAGCAAAACATTGGACGGGGCGGATTTTCTGTTTCCTAGTTTGTCACAGACAAATGACCAGGAAGATGACGTTTTAATTTACGTTCAACATTTAAATGCCCTCAATGCAGATTTTAAAACAAGATTTGAGGATGTTTTGAATATAGTAATACCACAATGGATACTCAGTCCATATAGTGACGTTGAAGAAACGAATGTCATATTACAAGAGGAACTGATCGGAATAAGCACTAACGAAGAACTTAAGGTACAGTTTAGAAACGGATATCAGCTATTCTGGCTTCAAAAAGATGTACCTGTTACTTTTCCCGTATTATGTAATATCGTGAGAAAGTTTTTAATTGCTTTTCCGTCTTCATATTTAGTGGAAAAAGGTTTCATCGCGGTTGCCAATCTTCTAACAAACTGGACATCATTAACCGAGGAGATTTAAGATTAAACCTCACTAAATTGATACCAAATATTGAAAATTTATTATCAGAACACCAAGTTCATCCCTCCCATTAAAAATCATTTATTTTTACTTATTAAGTTTATGTAATACATATGTAGGTACTTAATTTTATTTTGGTTCATTTTAATTTAAGTTTCATTAATAAATGTATAAAAATTAAAGTGTGTTTTTTATTGTGTCTTCACTCTACATCTCACTACAATTAGAAATCAGTCAAAACACATTTGAAGTTGATGAATTTTCAAAAATGCAATATTAGATAAGCAGGGGTCTACCCACAACCGAAAAACATGGCAAGTGGTCTACGAGACAAAATAATTTGGGGACCTCTGACATAGCGGGTACGTTGCCCTCATAAGATCAACCACAACGTTGACACACAAACCTGTTTACTTATTTTGACTATAATACGCGCATAAAGCCCCTCCAATAAAAAGAAAAGCCGGTGAGGATTTTCCCATATTTTTGGCCATAATGTGCAGTTTATTGCAGGCTCGGTCAAGTCACTCTAGCCTTTTGTTCGAACAGAAAACCGTACGGACGTCGGCGGCGAATACCCCTAAATTTACCTGGAACTCTCTCTAGTTGTGTTAATTGTGTGTCTTTATGGTCATTCTGTAGGGATCGTCGTAAAATATGAGATAGACCCCTTAAATTTATTGTAAACAATATTTTTACGTTAATGTTTTTTCTTTCTCTCTTTGCGAGAGTAAGCACGGTGAGAACATGCAAGCAGTAAGTATGCAGATAATATACCCATAAATACTCGTATACCATTGAAAATTTGTGGAATATTGACAAATCCTAACCGGAGGGCATGGGAATGCACCTCTCTATCGAGTCTCTATGCATATCTAAAAAGACTAGAGTTTTCTTCAGTATGCATAATTCAGTTCCTTATACAAATTCTTGTGTTAATAGTATAGAAATACAATAATACAATAAATGTATATTGTACAGTGTATTGTAAGTTTTAAAAATTATATTGTTCTAAAGAATTGTTAAACATTTTAAGTAAATAAGTAAAAAAAAAATTTTTTGTATATACCTACTTCTTATATTCTTCTGTAATGTGTTTTGTAAATCATGAATACATTTTAGAAACAATATTTTTTCATTATAAGCTGTATTCCATCATTTCCATGATTTATTGAAAACAATGACCCAGACAAAAAAAAATCTTTTAAATCTTTCTTAAAAGATTTTTAAATCTTTCTGGTCATACGACCAGAAAGATTTATTTTGAAAAATTAAATGTGTGCCAAATTTTATAATAAAAATATATACATATATATAAATTAAATAAAAGCGTGCCAATTTGTATTGTCTGGCTTACAGTTTTCAGGAAATATGTTATTTGAAACGTCGTTTATAAATTTCTTTGTGACCACCATTTTTAAGAGGTACCCAGTACAATCTGCAGTATTTCTGCAGTATATTTTTGTTGAAATGTAGTATATGATTTAGATTTTATAGTACTGTGTAAACTGGACACTTTTCTTTTTTTTGTGAAATGATCAAGCATAAAATATGTTTAACAATAAAGCGTAACGTAAAGAACAGTAACTAAATACATCGGTGATATGGCTTGCCCTCTAGTCCGCCTAAATGGGACTGTACTCATTCTGATATCTAGACAAATAAATATATAATAAACCAAATGGGTCATTTCACGCGAGATTTACAATGAAAATTTTAATTTGACCGAAATATATTTTTATTGTCATTTACACCAAAATATTCGACACTTATTTTTTCGTCTTGGGGAAATCGCAAAAATTTCGACTTTATGAGTATTCGAAATCTGAAAGTACAAAAAAACACTACATTTTTGTTCGCTGATTACTCGGAAAGTACGGTACATTCGAAGAAAAAGCTAAGGCAATACAATTTAGGATGTTTCTTCCTCTTTCCAGCCATGTGGTCAACAAATTTTTTGTTAACAATTAGCGACTTTTCATAAACAAATACACTTTTTTCAAAGTTGGACATTTTTTTTATCAATTTTTTTTTTGCTATAAATATTGCTTAAACTATCAACAATTTACTGTAAAATTTATAGAGTGGGTAGTCTGTAACTTTTTTAGATACAAATTTTTTGAAGAGGCGAGCACGCTTGTTGACTCGCGGTTGTTCCTGTAGACGTGGTGATTCCGCATTTTTTGAGCCATCCTGCAGCAAGTGGGTCGCGTTTAACATTTTTGTTATCAACAATGTCAGTTTCATTTAAAGATCGTTGTGGCAACCCTTTTAATAGACAGATAATATTTAGAGACAGATAATATTCCTTTCTCATGTCTTAAATGTCTGGCTTTTTCACCAAATAGCAAGATGTATTCATCATTTGTGCAGTTTTATGGACACTCCATTTCGACGTCAATAGTGTATATGTATATGTAATAGTGTATATGTAATAGTGTATGATATTAATTTAGGGCACATTTCAGACTGATCCTTTAACAAATGAATACAATAAGCACATTTACAATTCATAACAAGATTTTTCTGAACTTACATCTGATTCATCATCAAAAAAGAGAACAGGTGTCATCGTCGGAAAAGTCTGAATCCGATAGCAAATTCAAATTGGTACGTTGAGATTCGAAACGCACTAAAAATTTGCAAGCGATAATAATGCACAGCACACAGCACAATAATACTTTGAATTCATTATTTTGCAATTTAGTAATAATATACTCACAACAATCAGAATCGGATCGGTTACTAAAGAGTAACGTAAATATCTCTCTACAATTAGCGAAATTTTAATTATAAGTACTTTCCCGAAAATAAGTGACACTTTACTTACTTAACATACTGAATTCAAATCTACAATCAAAACAAATTTTATTCAAGCCATAATGCAACTTGAAATATAATAACCTTGTACACAATGATGATGTATCACTAAATATGTCACAGTACAGAAATTGAGCAGAAGCAGTGCGAAATATGCGCGTAGTATGACTATTGGATACATTTTTATCAGTTAACATTATAAAGGCAGGGAAAGTAACTAGTAGCCTTTTTTTTAGTAACCATGTTTTATTATGAAATCATATCACACTATTGTGTGATAGATTGCATATAGTGGAATTTGTACAACGGCACCAACTGGTACTACTGGGACTGGGAGTACTGCAATCAAAATTAATTGAAGCTGACCCATCACATGCTACACGAGTGGCCTGTGTGTCGCGTCGCCATAAGCCACCTTTAGTTTTATCAGTGACCGATATGTGAAGGATACATTTCAGGTTATGTTTTAAAGTTTCGAAAACATAATGCTCTCCTAGAATTATAGTCGAGGAAATATAACATTTTAGATCCAAAATTTGTGAAGTAAGATAGATTGAGATGCGGTTTTTGCATTCGATTCCTTGATGCATTACTCGGAAACTACATTTCTGCATCAAAATAATGCATTTTTTCATGTGCAATTTTTGAGACAAATAAAAAAATTCATTATTCGGTAATTCATTGTGGAAATCGATCCAAACTTGTTACTCATGGGTTTTCGGGGTCGCTGATCACGGATATGATGTCAGAAAAACCATATAATGTACCTGGGGACCAGGAAGTCCTGGTTGTGAAGGTCATCCACAAGTTTTCCGGGAAATTTCCTTGGAAACGAGGTTTTCTCGAAATTTGCTTGGAAATTTAACAAAAATGTTTACTTGGGGGGTTTTTGAGGTCGCTGAACACGATTCTGATATTGAAAAAATTCCACAATATACCTGGAGGTCAGGATGTCCTGTTGTCATTTTTTCCATTTATTAGATTGGTGTATTAGGGATTTTTTTAATATCAGAATCGTGTTCAGCGACCCCCGAGTAATCATTTTGGTTCAATTTCAAAGCAAATTTTCGTGAAAACCTCGTGGATGATCTTCACAACCAGGATTTCCTGGTCCCCAGTGAATTTCTCGACATCATATTCGTGATCAGCGACCTCAAAAACTCCCGAGTAACCAAATTCATTGCATTTACATTAAAAACTCGCGTAAATCTCCAGGAGACGACCTGGACAACCAAGCTACCCTGGCCTCCACGTATATTGGAGAATGTTTTCATCAGAATCGTGTTCAGCGACCTCAAAAACCCCCGAGAAAATATTTTTGTTCAATTTCCAAGGAAATTTCGAGGAAAACTTGTGGATGATCCTCACAACCAGGACTTCCTGGTCCCCAGGTACATTATATGGTTTTTCTGAGTAACAAGTTTGGATCGATTGCCATAATGAATTACCGAATAATGAATTTTTTTATTTGTCTCAAAAATTGCACATAAAAAAATGCATTATTTCGATGCGGAAATGCAGTTTCCAAGTTGTACAAGATTTAAATAGCGGACAAATGGACTAAATGCATCAAGGAATCGAATGCAAAAAAAACCGCATCTCAACCCATCTTACTGCGCAGATTTTTGGAACTTTGGCCTATTTTTGTGTTAATTTTCCTCGACTATTATTTACTAAAATACACTTGAATTTCGTGCTTATGAATCTGTTAATGCGCTCAGCTCTTACGAGGACCAAACGTAAACAAACCTGTTCTCCACCGGAACACGGAATAATCCACATTTTAGCGGGGGGAGATCGCAGGACGCAGGAAATAAAACAATCGGAATGTCTGCAAAATTGGAATTGCTGGTAGGAAGAATAACCCAGTGAAAACAAGCCGTAATCTTGTTATTGAGACGAGGGAAAATAATGGAGATCCGCAGATTTTACAGTTTAATAAAATCATGTTTAAATTCCTAGTGGATCTTGTACACTCATTGCTAAATACATAATTACTGGGATTCACTTTGCCAACATAAGCACGGAAATATGAGTGCAGAGACGGACTCAGATGCGTAGGAAAGTAAAGAACGCAAGTATACCGTTTTCATTCGTATTCAACTCGAGATTACTAGGATAAGTTTTTATTTTTATGAAAATAAGGAGTCAAATTTTAGACATATTAAAAGAAAGAACCGTGGCTTAAAAATTCAGAAAAAGAAACAACGAAATGATTGCAGATAACATTCATTGTTTCAGGGTATTGCCCCATATACATACATATGTTCATAAATATACACAGTGGAAGTAAAAACTATGGCAAGTAGGATGCTTGTATTTCTTGAAAAAATGTTTTAATAAAAGTTTTCGAACGTATTTTGCCATAAACTGGGGACTTTCTGTTTTTCTTAATGTAAACAAGTTTACATTAAGTTGTACTAATCTTAAGAAACGACGTTACTTTTTTTATAGGCATGGTATGGTTTTCTTTGTACGTTTGAAAACAGCATCTCTTCCAGGATACAGGATAATAAAATTATAAGAAGGTTTCATAAGAAAAGAATTGTAATTTGTCAGCTTCCTTCGTAAATAGTGAAATATAGAAAAACCCAGGAAAATATGCTCTTTCCAAAAATACAAAGAGAATCATACCATGCCATTAAAAAAAAATAACATCGGTTTCCATAGCAACAAACTTGTCTACGTTAAGAAAAATTGAAAGCCGCCAATGTATGCCAAAAAATACGCTCGAAATCTTTTGTTAAACTATCTTTTTTAAATAACAAATATTTCAAGAAATGAAAGTACCTTTCCTGACTTTTTACTCTCACTGTATATTTTGTCAATTTAACAAAAGATGCAAATAATTATATTTCCTTTTTTTCCTTGCCCTTAGAAAGTGCTTTAATATGTTTTTGCTTTCTACGTCTTGGGCCCTAATTTAAAAAACTAATAAACCAAGACTAAGTTTTTACTTAGTCTTGGTTTATTAATTATAAGGGTTCAGCAATCGAAAAAAAGCGAAACCTTGTGACTAAAAGATTAAAAGCCAACCCTCTAAAAATCATCAAACTAAATAAACAGAAGACATATTACTTAAGTATCTACTTCAATATAATGAAGAATTACTATTTCAATGAGGTGTCAATCATTCTAAACTGCATTACATACACTGACAATAAATTACCTACTGAAACAGACAATAAATCACCTAATGCCGTCGAGCAAAGTAAAATTATGTAATTGTTTTTATCGTTTTTGAACTGCTTAGCTTTGTACGGAAGCAGAATTAGAATCTTTGATGTAGAAATAAATATATTGTCACATTCCTACTGACATCGAAACAGTATGCCTATAATCAAGGCTCTCCACACAGGTCTCACCAACCAAGTTGACATTATCAGAAGATGATTAAAACTCCACTCATGATGATGCCAACGTAACAATATTTATTATTTTTATTAATACCATTATTCATTATTTGCTTCTTCAACTTCATGTGTGCTCTTTAGGTGTACACGTACACACGAATTGGCATTTTCTGTCAATGAACTTTACTAACACGGAGGACGGATTTATTCACCTATTTAAAATTAAATTAAGTCCGCATCTGTACCAGACAGAACTTAATTTCAAATAAAATTATATTCTTTGCTAGGTATGCAAGTTTTACTCAAGTGGGCTCTAAATATTCATGCTACAAATAAAATAAATCTCGAGCTCCGCATATTACCGAAAAATGAAAAGAAAACCTACCGCGTCCGCGCCTTTTTCGTTTTCTTGTTGCCGAGTAACATTGTCGGGATACTGCTAGGTGGAAATTTATACACACTTTAAAGATAGCTCATTAATAATTGTTAGAAACCGTCTGAATTATCAGGTTGATGCATAATTTTAAAATTAAAAAATTAATCAAGAATATACTGAAGAACTAAAGAATGCAGGGCTATGTAAAAGAGTTTGGTTGCATTTGGAAATTATTCACTTCCACAATTAACACTTTCTCAAACTTTGAGGGTCAGTTGAGTGTACATAATTAAACTGGCTTCTTCGTAGTCCTTTAAAAACAACTGAGTTGTATGAGGTCTATCGTCATCTTGCTGAAATATGAAATTTGTATGAGCTTGCAGACAATGCCTAACGACGAGCTACAGTATTTTGAGTGACATAAATTACTACAATTAAACTACGTCGGATAAATACTAAGAGTGAATTGTTTTGTATGTACATATACACTTTGGGAGAACTATAAATAATAGGAAGCTGAAAATTTTTATATGGAGGTTTTCACGGATGCTCTACACATCTAAAGTGATTTCCTTTACATAAAATTTTACATTTACTTTTACCATTTCATAAAATTGAAATATTTCAACAACCGTTCATTTCAGATATAAACCGTGGTTACTAAAGTGGCTTTAAATTAGTAAGTATATATGAAAATATCAAATATGGCGTAAAAAATATAGCATACCATTTAAAATAACGAAGCTATTTTCCGGTATATCAGGAAGTGTCAGAAAGCCACCATTTTTAGATGTGTTCAGTATCCTCGAAAACCCCTAGATACTCTAGGGGTTTTCTAGATACATATGTTCAGCTTCATATCACCTGTAGCAGTGAAACACACAGTCATATCTCCAGGTATATCATATCTCCACGCTATATGATAGCCCCCATACTATAATGCCTGACGATATGACTGTATGCTTCTCTAACGCGATAGTTAAATTTCGCCCCTCGCCGCTAAAGCGCCTAACTTTTCTACGTCCACTCATAATGTGGACGGTTAATTTAGAACTACGTGTTTTGCTCGTTCTGTCGAAACGCTCCCGCTAAACATGACCAGCAAAAACGCATAGTGTGTTCAGACACTAAGCATACATCCCCATCGCAAATAAATGTCGATTAACAGTCATCCTTTCCTTGATCTCCAACTAGCATTATTCTCTAGACCTTGGTCAAAACAAAATTCGCTTTTAATAAATAAAACAAATACTAGACATTGATGTTTTGATATGAGTAGTCACGAAAGGCTGACCAACAAATTGGTTGAGCTGATTGGAACCGAATGTATACAAATATGCGCAAAATGTTAGGTGGGTATTGAACATGAAACATTGAATATACCTACAGTGTTCACCGAAAATTCGCCAGATGGTGATTTTTATTCCTTTAAAAAAAACTGTTGTCACTTTTAATGCATGTAATGTACGAGGTGTGTAAATTAATTAATGAGACTGGCACCGTAGCGCTCAATCTAGCAACACTGCCGAGACAGAACTAAGAAGGGCGGTAGGTTAACATGTAATGCACCTTCAGTATAAGTTTGAACTTGTTAGAGTCATTGGTTTCTTCTTTGTAACTGTTTTCGTAAACCTTTTTTTTTTTCTAGAGCGTTTTAAAAATGAGCAACGCAAAATTAATTTTGAGCAACGGTGTGCTATCAGGTTTTGTTTTAGACTTCGACACAACGCAACGGATACTTTTGCAAAACTTCAACACGCCTACGGAGACAGTGTTTTTTTCGAGAGCCCATGTTTTCGGTGGTTTAAGGCATTCTTAGAAGGAAGAGAGTCGACTAAAGATGAACCACGCAGCGGAAGGCCTTCATCTTCAATAATCGATGAAAATTTCAATATAATACGAGATCTTATGCGCTCAGATCATTGGTTGACGCAAGAATGATCGAGGGAGAAGTAAATCACACCACCACATTTTTATTAAATCAAGTTCATCAGATTTTGACTAAACTATTGGGGATGAGAAAAATATGCCCAAAAATGATTCCAAAAAACCTTTCGTAGGAACAAAAGGACATTGGGAAAGAAAGATGTTTTGATTTTTGTAACCGATTGAAAATAATAAATGATACCTCAGTTTATGGAACGTGTCATTACTGGTGATGCTATTTGGGTGTTTGAGACAGGTTTTACAGACAGGTTCTTGAAAAACTTCGAAAAAGGGTCATGCGTGTGAGACCAAACAACAAGAACATCTGGATGTTGCATCACGACAATGCGCCTTGTCACACAGCCATTTCAGTAAACGAGTTTTTAGCCAGTAAAAACATTCCTGTGGCTCGTGAGCCTCCTTATTTGCCTGATTTGTGTCCTTGTGACATTTTTTCTCTTGTCGAGATTGAAAAATCACCTCAATGGACGTCATTTTAGGAACATATAAAACAGTCGTCAAACACCTGTAACCGACCAGCTGAAGGCTATTCCAGTATATGAGCTCCAGCACTGCTATGAGGAATGGAAGAACCGTCTCCAGCGCTGTGGCTTCCCAAGGAAGTTATTTTGCAGGAGACAATACTGAATTGTAATTCTATTCGAATAAAAAATGTAAATAAATCAGTCTCATTACTTAAATTACACACCTCGTACGAGGCTCCGTTTTTAACATCTTAACGCAAATATAAACAATTTCTTTCTATGGCATTCCTATGTTTGAAAACTAATATGGTGAAGATTTTTTTGGCGGACACTGTACTGTAAAAATGACTCAAATTAGGAGTTTTCAAGTTATTATGTTGGTATTAACGCGGAAGTTACCGGCTAGAGGATACGATGACACTAAACACGTCCCTCCCGAAATAACCGAATCCTCAGACTCGTATAAATTACGCCAAAAAACAAACATCACCGTCATAAACCAAGCAACTCCACCGCTAAGCCTCCTCCTTCCCCCCCTTCTCCCTAAAAATAAACGTAATCGATTTAGCCGGGGACATTTCAGACGAGATATAAATTAAAATTAATACAACTAAACCGAACTGATGTACGGCAGATTAGGGGCAATAAAATCGGAGGAGGGCCACAAATTATGCATATTTAGGATCGCGTGCCTCCTGTGGGGGAATTAAATTAAAGTGTATCTGGCGAACATCAAAAATAATATATTTGCGTACGTTTTGCATGCGTACCCGCTCGGCGGCGACCCTAAGGGCCATGTGTGTCTTGGCGCGCGCCGGGACCTGGAGCTCCTTCCGCGGAATGGCTCCCGATGAGGTCGAGATCAGGGGCGTATTCTGGCGGGGGCGCCGAACAGCGCACTCATCCATAAAACACCAAAGATTACATTAACAAATGCAGATACGAATTTATATGCTCTCTCTCTCTCTCTCTTTCTCTCTCCGTTGAATTTAACAATAAAAAAAATACCATGAAATTAAAACATTAGTCATTAAAAATAAATCGTTTTTATTTATTTTACATACGGTTTTGCAATACGTACGTTTGTTCTATATATACTTTGTTACAATAACAAATTCCTTGTCAATCTAAAAAAAGTGTACATAGAACAAACCAAACAGGTATTACAAGAAAGAATATACCAGGTATTTTTAAAATTTCTGGTCAAAATGCAGGCGATTTATAGAACAAGCAAAATAATGTCGAAAACCTAAACCCGGCATCCGACAGGTGAAATGTTGCGGCTTTCGACATGTGGGGTGTGGTAAACTCCAACTTCAAAATAAAATGTCACTGGCTTAAGATATATTGCTTAACTCTGTAAAAACAAAATATTGGCTCAGAACAGCCTATTCATTTTTAATTTGTAGAATTATATGAAAGAATAAAACTTTTGCCAAAAAAAATATTTACTTACACTATTTACAAAATATTTCTTCAAGTAATACAAAAAAAACGAACAAGACAATAACATCACCATTCAGCTTTCCAATTAAAAAAAACAGGATGTTTTTTTTCTGGACAATTCATGTTAAAAAAAACTTTCCATGGACGTTTTCCACAAAACACCGAACTACTACAACTTTCTCTCGAAAACGCGTTTCGCCAACCAAGTTGGGATCTCCAGGGAGAAGATTAAAACTGAAGTTTCGGTAATCTCTTTTTGTTCTGAACTCCGAAGGTTCGCAGTACCCACTCCTGGACAAGTCATGTTTTGACAAATCTTTCCATGTGAGAACTTTCCACAGTTCGTTTATTAGTAGGCTGAACTATATAAGCAATGATCGGCTCAGCATTAAATAGTAAAAATCGCTACCCCGGCTGGGACTGAAAAAAACGCAAAGAGGGAACGCGATTGGGAAAAAGGCGCTTTAAACCCCCCCGCCACCACCCATTGATTCCATTGAAGTCTTCGCATATTTTGCATAATTTTTAACCCTCGGAGGTGTGTATGTTTTGGGCTCTTGTTCGTATATTTCTGTTATTGGGAACTTTAGAACCATTTTGTTCCATTTTTCTCCAAAAAATAAGTTTCTCTGAACTCTTCCATACCAGCCTGTACATCTTGATTTCCATCGCTCGCTTCTTCTCCATCGGGTTCTGGTTCCAAATCAGGATAATCACTGTTTATACTAAAGTTGTCTAATAATCTGATTCTGAATCTGCTTGATCAACGAACTCTTCCTCGCTTTATACTCTTCGCAAAGGTGGCAGAGGCGAGCCTGTTCTCTTTCGAAGTCACCCATTATTTTTGAGTGGATTTTGAATGAAAATTATTAGAACTCACAACGGTATTATAAAAAAATATCTTACATTTACAAATTGCGATAAAAAAAAGAGAAAGAAAATTGAGTCGCGAGTTTCGACACCTTGTGTTGGCAAACTCCAGTCAACTTTAAAAACTATACTACACCCACTAGATCAAATGGTTGACTGACGTAAGTGTACTAGATTGTGGATTATTATATATTTTAAAGCTACTGCAGTCATTTGGATCGAAATTTGAATTTGAATCGAGAACTCTCTGAGCGCTGGGAGTTCAACCCCATCAGAATTGTACCCCTGAAGAGGTTTATTCTTAATATCTTGAAAAACATCACTGGTCAACAAAAACACAGTTTCAGAAATTTACTGTGACAAGAGTAGGTCTGGAGGGAGTTTTTTGGGTCGCTAAATCCGATTTTGGAGTCCGTTTTGTCCCACCAGGCCTGAGTTTCCTGTAAATTGCATTTGATACAAATGGCTCCAAAATTTTAGCATAGGTAAAAATAAAAAGAATCGTTAGGAAGAATTTCTGACCTCCGTTTTTCGTCATGATAAACGGGTTTATTATTAAAAATAAAATTTCTCGCATTAACTTCTGCTATGACCATTTTGAGCCATTACTTCAGCTAGGTAACAAAAAAAAAATCCTGAGGAACTTTGGTTACGAAATTTAAAATAAGGTAGGTAATGAGGAAAGGAAATATAAAAAAATTTGATTTCCTAATCACAGGACTCTCACAAGACTAACTTTAAATTTACAATAACCAAATCTAACTCAACTTAATAAGTATAGGAAACATATTAAAAATTGCTCCCTAAAACGGACTGATAAAACAGACCAAACTTTTTTTCGTATCTTTCCTTTCCTCATTACCTTATGTTAGATTTTGTAATCAATGGTCCTACGATTTTTTTGTTACCTAAAAAAGAAATCTACAAAAGAACACTTAAGCCTAAATTTTGAACTATATTGAACTATATGTAGTTTCTTTGATTTTCTTATTATGGATTCCAGATTTGTGATCACCATCCTGTAAAACCCCGAGGAAGAAATTCTTCATCACTTGAAATCGATTTCAGGAAATTGCCATTTTTGGCTAAATTATGGTTATAAATTATGGTAGATAATTTTTTATTTTTCAATGTGGACTTTGGATTTGTAATCAGCATTCTCGACAATCGGTTCTGACTCATTATCTTTAATGAACGGAAAATTTGAGTAATATTTGAAATAAAATTCAGAAGATTGATACCTTTGGCTGAAATTATGGCTCAAAATGGTCATAGCAGGAAGCTAATGCGAGACATTTAATTTTTAATATTAAGATCGGTTTTATGATGACAAAAAACGGAACACCAAAATTCTCTTAATTCGGCCTGACGTTTAGGAAATCCAAGAAAGCCACAGTAGAAAAGTGATGTAACATCGATCGATAATAATCAATAATAAAATACGTACATGTAATTTCCTCAAAAAAATCAAGTACACACCTCTTATCCTAGCTCTATGTATTTTAAATGTCGCAATTAAAAATTTACAGCTGAATAAGTTATTTCATTTGACAATACAAAAATCGATCTTCATGAAATTTAGTAGTCAAAGAAAGAAAGTACAAGGTCAAATCGAAAATTAACGTTGAATATGTTGTCTTGAACCCAACAACTGTGTTGATAATTTTTAGTAAAACGCATTTTTTGAAATCTTGATGAGTTCTGTCTATAGCAGAAAGGTTTGTCATTTACCTATGACTGAACTGGATGTGAACTTATGTCTAGGTACACAATGTTTTGCGGCAAAATGCTTTTAAAATAGCAATATGTTGATAAAACAGTAATACTGTTCAATTTCTCTCCCGTCTCGAAAATATGTCCTACTACGCCAATGACCTCGCGAATTTACGCACGTAAAGGGGAGCTCCGGCTCCCCGAGAGTCGTATTAAAATACGGAGAAATGATTAAAACATTTTTGTCTTTAAAGAAGGGAAATGGGTTACCGGTGCCTATATTCACGCAACTGGAATTAAGGCGGCTTTAATTGTCTTTTTGTACTTCGCGGAACGCACTCCTGGCAATCCTTAAATCCTAAGCCGGCGCTCAGTCGTGGGTGCAAGATGAAAAATTACAGAAATTTCTTTATGCCATGAAAGCGTACAAAGTAAGTGAGTAAAACTTCCGACCAAACTAACGCCAAATGAAAAAACGGCTAACAAAAGAATCACTACTTTAGAAGAATCAAGTTTGCTTGCCTTGGTCAGGAAATCCGAATCTGTGATTTCTGATGGTGAATGACTATGTACGCGGAATCATCTCGCTTCATGAGTTTTTAACTGGCGTGCCGTTAGTGTGTGCTCCAAGAACGAGTCCGGTTGTGCAGGAAGAAAACTGTTGAACTGTTGGACACACCGAAGCACCTCTAGTCCTAGTTGATCTCCTAGATAAGACCACCGTACACATATAATAGTTGAAACGGAATACTGTTCTACCAAGAAGTTGAAGTTGGAAATTTTAAACAGAAAACGATATTTTTAAGAATGTTAGTAGATGTAGCAGATAGAGATTAGAAACAAGATCAGATATACATGGTGATCCAAAATTAGAATAATGTATTTGTACAAAAAATAAAAAAAATCCACCAAATTATAATAGTAAATGTTTTTAGTAAACAATAATAGTAAACAATTTTTAACGATATACATATAGTACAGTAAGCGGCAGCCTAATGCGTATATAGCCGAATGAAGGGCAATTGATAATTTAACTTCTTTGTAAGTAGAGTAAACATGAGGTGAGAACCAATAGCGATCAAATCGCTAGCGCAGGCATATGAAAGGCATCCGGTTTGTCGGTAGGGCTGTTTGAGTTAAAATTTGAAATACCATTTTATATTTTATTCTGGTCTAGTGCCTGATTAGAAAAGTGCATTATTACGACCGTATTGTAGAAGCACTACATACATTCATAAAAATAAAAATAATTAATTGACAGACGGTATGAGCGCGGCCGCCGACAACCGCAGAGATCCGTGACGGGGCAAGGAGAGTGCATTAGTGGGTGGAGCTTAGAGTGAACAATTGGACCGTTCGTTCTGCCTTCGTTCGCTGAGTGCGTTCGCTGTTGTCATATCAACATAATATTCCTATTAGATATTTTAAAATTGTTTCACAGCTGTTTAAAGTAATATTAACTGTTTAAAATTATTTCACAGTAGTTCGGTTGAAAAAAGATAACAGCACCTAAACTTTATTATACGATACGCAATTGATCGTACATCAATACATTTTGTAAATATAGAGTTTTTATAAAGACTTATTATGCAGAGTTAAGAGTTACAGTTAGTTCTGGCAACGTTGCTCTTTAGATTTCCGCTAACACCCCCTCTTATACAAACAAGACCCCCCCCCCGGCCCAAGCCCTGTCCTTCGGAGGTTGATTTTTCTTTAAGTTGTTTGAAAAGCTTGCTAAAACCATTTGTCCAGTTTTCTCCAGACGCAGTCCAGAAAATAACTCTTCCAAAATTCATTACTGCGTATCGTCGTTTATCCGGCGTTCGAATATTCCAGTATTAGTATCAAGTAAAATCTAAAACTAGACATTTTTCAGTAAAAGTAAAAGTTTACTAAAAAAAATTGTTTAGCAAAACATTTTGGCATTTATTGACAAATCAAACAAAAATCTAAACCTTTGTAGATGCATGTAAAAAATCTAAAACGTTTTAATACCATCACATACAATGGTGCAATTAAAAATCACTTTACATTTGATGTTGTTTTAAAATTATTTGAATACTGAAACTACAATGTAGTATTTAAATATAGTTATAGATTCTCCGCAACTGCCTGCAATAATATCTACTATAATGGCTTCATTTTTATCATTATGCCTTTTTGGGCTTTTTATGTTTAAGACATATCCTGCAAATTAAATTTTAAAATTTCTTCACAAGTTTGTAAACTCCTGTTGCTGACAAGTATACATTAGGAGATTTTTTCATGGAAATATCGATTTGCCTTACGGTAAAAAGTTGCTTTGCCATAATATTGTTTTAAACTTTTTGTTCCAAAGGAGGCACGTTAAAGGATTGAGTTTAATTATATTATAATAACTTGAATATAGCAGACACAGACTATGACAGATGCAACAGTTTAGTATCTGCAGCTTTAGGTCAAGATACAGCGTAGAAAATTATTAACTATTAAATTGTGGGTTGTGGTTATATACTCAATTTCCATAAGATCTCACTTAGATAAGATGATATCAAGTAAGATAGCACTTTTCTTACATAATTACGTTAAGCCAATCTTATTTATTTTACGATCAAAGTAATTTGTCTATGAAACATTTTTTCCGAATTGGCAAAAGTAAAGATGTTTTTCCACTTGTTAATCCAATCCGGGGACCTACGGTATCTAGAGGGAAAAAAGTAGCCACCGCAAACTTTTAGTAAACGCCTTATTTAAATTAAAATTACCTTAGTGCTAACGATTTTAACACCTTCATGCACTAGCAGTTTTCGTCGATTTTTGCTGTTTTTTTTCGCAGACGGTATGACGTGAGCAAAATGTCGTAAGCACGTATCCAAATCAAGCTTGCATCTTTATATAGCGGAATAATAATTAATCTTTTTATTTAGAAAGTCTGACTCTACGAAACCACATTTTGCATTAAGTAATGTGGTTTTTATCGTAGATTGATTTTGACGACTGGAGAACCTATTTCATTGGATATTAATAAAATCGATAAAAAATATAGGTATCATTAAAAACATAAGTATATATGATAACATGTATGTAAAAATAAGTCCAGCAGATTTAGGTACCCCTAATCTAAAAAATACTTTTTGTTACAAACAAAAGTTCAATTTTTTTTTGTCATTGTTAATTTACCTATCCTTTATGAAAACAAAAACACAAAAAAATCAAAGCAAAAATTACAGAAAAACATTCTCACTTGGCGTGTCAGTTTTTCCATTCAAGATTGTACATTTTGTGACCTCAATCTTGTTGGTGTGGGTTGTGCATACGAGGTATGGCTATTAAATAACCAAACTGATGGTGCTACCAGCGCGCTGCGAGCGTGTCGCGACAAGTTTGAACACTGTGTCTGATGATACTTTCTTCACCCTGAGCTCGCTGGACAAATCAGTGAGTCGGTTAGACACGGTGACATTGAAGGGAACAAAATTCGAAAGTGTGGAAGCGGTTAAAGCAAAGGCGACGGAGGTTCTGAACCAGCTGACAGAAGGGGACTTCCAGCACTTTCGACAATGGAAAAGTCGTATGGAGCGGTGTAGAGATCGCCAAGGAGAGTACATTGAAGGCGAAAAAGTTGCTACTGTATTTGGTAACGAATGTTATGACAGCAGTTCGGTTATGTAATAGCCACACCTCGTAATTCCTCAACAATCCTCCACAATTCCATAAGAACTGCAAGAAGTAGAAGTCACATCAAACACGAAAAGATGTATAAACTCAAGATATAAAAAAGGGTACTTTAACAATGTGTTTTCAGCAACATAAAAATTGATTAAATAAATAATCATTTGATATTAATAATATATACTTTTGTATATTGGTTTAAATATTTTTTATAGAGTTTACAAGGTTGCTTAACATCACAATTAGGACAAATCTTAATCATAATGATGTATTAAATCTTGTCATAAATGATCAATTTGAACAGTGGATCATTTGTTACAAGCAACTATTCAATTATAAAAATGTGAAATAAAATATTCCACCGCTGTTTTTAATCGAATGGAAAATCTGACAATTTCACGGTTTTCAAGAGACAAACAAACACAAACAAAACAAATCTCCTGCTTAATTATGGTGAAGTAAATAAATCTATATCTAAAATAAGAGAGTATCTGATTCGTGCTCGTTGCTAAAAAGAGGTGAATAATCGTACGAAAAAGTGGTTTCGCTATTGTAAACAAAATCATTTGACTCAAATTATTTCGAAATTTCTAATGAGCATGTATTTCAATGAATTTAAACAGTAGGTACATTTATCTTAAGTCAATTTATTAAGTACTTTTGTATTCGTATTGGTTTTTGTAAAGATTTTAGGTAAGCAAGTAGTTTAGTTTAGCAAGTAGTAATGTTTAGTTTTCCAAATTTTAAACTTTTCAAATAGGTTTTATTTTTTTTAAATCAGAACCATGTTGAATTATAATTTCCAGCGATTGAAGAATATTGTTTTTATTATAGGACACAATATAGTGATTTTGCTAACAATGGGTCAATTCTGATTATATGTACAAAATAATAATACGATATCACCATGTTAATGTTAGTTATTTTACAAGTAAAAAAAAAAACACAAATAACGGTTGTATTTTACAGTTTAAGTGAATCTGATTTAAACTATTGTTCAAAAATTGTATGTTGGAAGTAGTTACTTTGTGAAAATTTGTGAAATTTTGTGATCGTCATAAAGCAGAGAAATAAAAACCATTTTGATTTTAATCCCTGTTTCTGTAACACTTAGTTACTGCAGTTTTAAAACGTAACTCTGTCTTTTTCAAACTAGATTCACTAGGAATGAGAGTAAAAATAGTGGTGACAGTATTTGTAATAGTTTTGTCACTTAAAATATGAAACTAAGGATAATAATTAAATCTAATATCTAGTTTAACTTTTTAAATCTAAGGGAAGGAATATACCCATGGTACCTACCTATAATAGTTTCTAAGGAAAGTTCAGTTTGACTTATACAAAATAAATTACATTCTTAGATTTTTCTTTTGTGATAATAGTTCAAAACAATGATAATATAATCCAGCAAGAATAATACAAAATTTGTAAAACAATGAAATATAACACAGTATCTATCCTCATATCAAAAAAATCTAAACAAAACACCATGATGGGAGAACTCATTGGGTAAGTTCAGGAGTGCGGGAACATTTACTGTATACAGGGTGGCTCATTAAGAACTACGACAACCCTGCAATTTTTATAATTATTTCCCAATTTGAACTTTTTTGGAATGCAAAATGTAGGGCACATAAACGGGTTTCACATCTTCAATTAAAGGCGTACTATAAAATTTTAGGGGAATAAAAATTTAGAAAAAGCTTTTAAGGTATTTTTTAGTAGAAAATGTTCAAAAAGATACCAATGTTCGAAAATTCCAATGTCGTCGGCATGCTTCAGAACTAGTGTTGACCAATTTTCGTTGAAAAATAACTTAATTATTTAAAAAATGCACAAACAAATAATTCCTGCAAAGCTACCTTCAAATACAGAAAAAATGTTTGCGAAGTTGGGCAAAAAAAGCTAGAAAACGATATTACCTTATATATTAAGTGAACAAAGTATAAACATGGTGGTGTAAGTAATGATTATTAGCATTATTATTATTATTCTATAAACATATTCCTACTTACCTAGAAAATTAACTTTTTTACAGAAACAACTTTCTGCATTTCTTAATCAAGTACTGAAAAAAAAAAGATTTACACAAATTATGTTCCAAGGAAAATTAGTGTATAGACAGCGGCGTAGTTTGTTCTTCAATTTTGGACTAACAAATATTACCAGAGGCCTTGGAGTAAAAATATGAAATGTGTCATCCCGTTCAAAAATACAGTTTTGGTGCCCTACATTTTGACACCTAAAGCGTTCAATTTAAACAATGAATAAAAAAAAGTGGGGTTGTTCTGGTTCTTAATGGAAAGCACTGTATGTAGAACGAAAAAAGACTAGACAAAAGTGACGATACAAATGACGAGTCCTTCCAGTAAAACTAATGGATCGTTACAAGCACCTACATATACCTACTAAGTATAAAGTAAGGATACTCCACGTCAGAAAAAAGTTTGCTTATTCGTTAAAGCGATCGGCCAATTTTTTCGTGTAAACGCAGCCTCTCGTCGCCAGCGTTATTCAATACGATCCAGAAAACCCCCGGGGGAATCGGGGCTTATTCCCTAAATCCCCCGTACGAAAAACAAAACCCCCCCGGTGTTCTCTAAACATTCATTTATGCCTCCTTTCTCGGCTATACACTCCAAGAATTACGGCGTGTTTTTTTAACAAATTCCCCGGCGAGCGGGATACGCGCGAGGCGGTTTCGCGCTCTCCTTCCCGCCGCCGCCGCCGCCCCCGCCCCCCCCCCCCCCGCCGCCCCGCCCGCGCACTGTCTCATACGCGACTTGATAATTAACAAAAAAATCGTTATCGCGGACGACCGTGCATAAACGAAGATTCGCTCTCCTTACGTCGCGCTCACCTCCTCCCGCGCCCCGGACCGCCCAGGCAGCCGCCGCCGCCGCCCCCCACCACCTCGGCTCTCTCTTCACACACGCTCGCTGCCTCCACGGCCGTCTTGATTGTCATTATAAGGGAGTTTTAATAAGGGAAGTATTGATGTTCGTTTTTAATGCACGTATTCTTATTCTTAGCGCACATCGCTACGCCGCGCCGCCCCCGCCGTTCCCCGCCCCCGTCGTACCGTCGACGATCCAGCGGCGATCAGTGGCGGCGGGCAGATTGATGGATTTCGCTCTGCGAGCGGGCTGATTTATCAATTACACGTGCGTCAATTAGAAGAAATAAACGACAGTATTTGTTCCATATGTTATTTTCACTGGTAAATCTGAATGTGACACACTAGTTTTAAAGGATGCCGATGACAGTGGCGTTGTTATCTTTCAACTAAAAAAAAATCCCAGAGCTTTTTTCACAATTTTGGACCCTCTAATAAATATTACATGGATTGACATCGTCCTGTCCAAAAACACAGTTTTTGTGACCTACCCACATACATTTTCATTATAAACTTTATTCATTATAAAAACGTCACGTTTATGACGTTTATCATAATTATCACATTTTGACGCCAAAATCTTCAAACTGGACAATAATTAAAGAAGATAACAAGATAAAAGATAACTGGTGTCTTATAATTTTTAATGGGTTACACTGTATGTATTTTCGGGGTCCACCATCCGTCTCTAGCTTTTTATTAAGGAAGAAAGATGGTCAAACAATCGGCCCCTGCGTAAAATACATCAAAACTCTAGTGGAAAAGCACCCCTGCTTTTCCAATTTCATTTTAATTAAAACGACTATTTTGCAACAGTCAGTTACTGAGTTTATATGACAATATTAATTACAGTCGTCATTTCTTTATTATTGCATTGTTTCTTCTTTTAATGTATCTATAGAGACATCCAAAAAAAACGTCATCAAAGTTGGCCAAGAAAAAAAAGACGTATTTCTATTCTTATTCGAATTTATAACCTTATTTACTTGTCAAAACTGTCACATCATATGACAGTTATTGTTTATTTTACAAATTGTGACAGTCACTTGTCAAAAGTTTGACATAACCGAAAAGCTTAGACATGACTGCTATTTCTATCTCATAGCCAGAGTTGATGACGTTTTTTTTGGATGTCTCCATATATTATACTAGTATTAGACTTTAATCTCTAAGCGCCATAGCAACATCTGCATGTGTCTCACTTAATGAACATGTTTCTTCACATTTGGAGAATAGAATTTAGTTCACATATGGTATGAATTTTCATAATTTTGTTTACTCTTGTGAATGCTGTTCGAATATGTCCTGTAACTGGGTTCAGCCTATTGGATGTGTATGTAAATATATAAATAAATAAATAAATAAATAAATAAATAAATAAATAAATAAGGAATGCTTATTCTCTTGTCTGCTCCTGCTTTACCTCATATTTCGCAATCGGTATAAGTGTTAATATTATATGTGATAGGATAACAAATATGTTAATGAAAGACCAAAATCCAAATATTTGGAAGCCTGTATTTCACTGAGAGCTATTATCAATGACTTTTTAAGCAACTAAAGGCCGAAACATACGAAAATTTCACTCAAAAATTTGTTACACGTCTACAAAGTGAATAGATGCAGACTGTTCACAAGATTCTTTTTTTTTATTCGTTTTTGGATTTTTTCCCTCCAACCTTGGAGCAGTGAGTGATGAACAACATGGTGAGGGGTTCCACTAGTATGTGAAGAGGCTTGAGAATCGGTTTCAAGATCATTTGAATATATTCAATTTGAATACTTTCCAGGACAAAGACACCTGAAACAGTTCATGAAAAATTGCCCAAATTAATAGAAGACCTATTGAGTCAATATCTAATAGTTTTCAGACAGGATTATAGTAAATCTACTGACAGTATATTGATGACTAAATAGACACATAACAACTAATTGATATGCCAACTAATCTATCTAATATAATAAATAATCCCAGTTCTCGTACTGTCACTGTGAGGGACTAACAAGACTGAGGTTTCAAATTCTAAGTACAGGCAATCCAAAGGCTAATAGCTATACAAAAGAGCCCATAGGGAGACTGTGAAGTCTGATAAAAAGTACTAAGCTAGATGTAGTGTTCTAAAACCAGTAGAAGCGCTACAGTAGACCTCAAGAAGTCGCGGTAGCTAATAGGATGTCCAGCTCCCAAAGATTCTTAATGTTCAACAGTAATGTCAGTTTTCTTTAGATTTATGACGTTTCCTGAGAGCTTTTGTTTTTGTTTTTAATGAGGTTTAAGAACTATTTACAAAAAAGAAACTTTATTAAGGTTTTCAATCTCCAACCACTTGCTCTACGACTTCTAATTTTTACCAAATATTTTAAAAACTTCTTGTATAATTTTACACAAAAGGAAACGACAACCTGGAATAAAATAAAAAAATCTAATGAAACTGTATAGAATTCAGCTGAGATGGACAGTGGGACTTCATAGCAGTCACAGGGCATTACTATGTGATATCTCATCACAATTTGAAGTATGGAGAAGAGGAAGAAAACCGTATATCTTTTCATCCTCTCGACTGCCAACCGATTGTTAGTACAATCACGCCACTGACGCTGTTAAAATACACTGGCTTTGATTACCATTTTCTTCTTCTGACCACGCGAATTACTCCTTTCAATAATTTTTGGTTGAAGTGTAGGTGAATTCATCCCATTTTTACATAACAGTTCACCATGCCCTTGCCGTGCCCACCATGCTAACCGTGCCCTTATTGAATCGGGGTTAGCAACACTGTCGCCCGGTGTGCCACCGATTGTCCGGGAGGTGAGAGGTGAATCCGGGGCAGCCCTTTTTGGGAACCGCGCCACCGACAGCATATGGTCGGCCTTTGTGTAAAAATTGCGATCTCGTGCCGTCGAACGACACGAGATGATCTTCGCCTGTCGATAGGGGTGAAATTTTAATTCGAACGCCCATTGTCATATCGCGGGGGTCTATTAATGTCGGGCGGAGGCGAGGTGTGTCGTGTTTTTATTCCCGAGCGAGCTAAGAATTCGCTCGCTTCGTCCTTCTCTTTAGCGAAGCCCTAGATACGCAACGAATAATGTTCTCGTTTTTGCGTTACTATAGTCTTACAGTCCGAACTAATAAAAATGAGAACAGTAAAAAAAAAACAAATCTTGTTTTCTGCTCTTTCAGCTAAAAGTTAACAATCATTTTGCAAACCGTTGTACGATAAAAAAAAATATGTATCCACGCTTCAATAATGTAAAAAAGCACCATATATCGTGAAATCAGTTTTTATGGTGTTAAAGTTTGTTACTCATACTTTGTTGCCTAGGGTCACAAAAAGCAATTAATAGTGAAAAATGAATTTAAGGGGGAAGACGCAATTGTATCTTTACTATCAATAATAAAAAAAAAATACAAAAGAAACAAAGACCTCGAAAAAATTGAAACATTATTGAGTTATCTGGTACACAAGGAAGGTCACTAGATATATGAGTACTTGTTTTTGCCCATAAATAAATATAAATCATCTAGACCTTTACATTCCACGAAATCAAATTACTATTTATTTGTATGTCGTCTGTCTTGTGTGTTAAAGGTGTTATTATGCGGAGCTGACAAGTTTTTTTGGTGTTTTTAATGTGCTTTTTTTTTACTATCCAAACCACTTTCTCTATTCTCTATTGCAAAAATAAAAGACGTATTCCTTTTTGCAGAATGTTTTTAGTGAATTTTATACGTATTTAAATCTAAGATTTAATATCCCTTCTATATTTGAAAGTGTTTTTGCATGAACTTACTTTTCAATATCCTCAAAAAAAATGCATGTGATGGAGTCAGATCGGGTCTGTGTTGACGTCAATCAATAATAAGTGCTTTCCAAACCAAAGTTTCAATTTAAATGACCTCTAAAATAAACAGAGCTCTAGAAAATTTGTATAACTACTTATTTTGCACCTCTCTTTAGATAATACAGGTATAACTAGAATAAAATACAAAACGGTTAAGAATAAATGTTATATACGTATCTATAGAATTTCAAATCATCAATTAATTTTCCTGTACTATGAAACTTCACATCATAATTCGTCCTTATACTAAAAACATAGCTAAAAAAATTGAGAAACAAACCATTTTCAAATTGAGAAATGAACACTGAATACCATATCTATTCATCAAATTAAAAACTGATGCATGTCATCCAACACGTGTTTTAGAGTGCACTGATGCCAGATAGTTATAAAATTATTCAGTATTTTGATATAATTTTAACTAGCATATGGATTATTTGTATTTGTTTATTGTTAATATAAATAACTTATTTTTTCAACATTAAAAATGTATTAATAAGTTATATATTTTAAAAGACATTGGTTGGTGCATATGCAAGTTGAAAAAAGAGCGGAAAAACGGGTAGTAACAGTTAGTAGAGATGTTTTTTTTATGGAAGAAAAATTAAAGATTTTATCGCAACCACCATTCGTTTACAAATAGTGCAGTGTAGTTTTTTATACATGTCAATTATTGTAGATGTTACGAATAGCATTTGTATTCAATCCTACACTAATAGAATTGTAACCCTCTTGGTAGGATTACGATTTCTAGGTGATTTTAAAAGCTAATTGTATTTTGTTTTTTATGAAATAGAATTAACTGTAGAAACATTCAAGTTTAGGACTCCTGCTACACGCTAAAAAATATATTGGACTGTGGTTTTAATAAATATTTTAATGTTATATTTAATTTACCCTTCTAACAATTGTTAAGGGCAGCAATGGAATATTATTGTCTCGATCTGTTTCGAAATAGTCTATCAAAAATGCTACTAACTATTGGCAGCAGCTGTTTAACTATTTTGACACTATGTTTTCAAAACCGATAATACCGAATTCATTGTTCCTTTAACTCTACCAAAAAATATCTTAAAAAATCCAGCCCCGGAGTAGGGTATGGGCAATTCGGGGCCCCTGCTTCGGGGAACGATATTTGTGTGGCGGCAAACCCTGCCAAAAATTCTCGAACTTAGAGAAGGATTGTGAGGGCGGTGGATTTACATTTTTACGCTTCCTCGAAAAAATCCAAGTTACGGGGCTCTAAAATTTCCCATCGGGCTACAATTTGTTTCTAAAACCAAACAAAAATCGCAACAGTAGAGTAGCATGGGGCAAAAGGACGCACCTAACACTAAACTAATGACAGAAACAATATATAATAGCAAAACAAAAGTTTTATTCATTGGCTTGATAATACAGTCCTTTGAGTATAAAAATAAAAATGTTTTGTTTTTAAAAAACTTTTAACGAAAACTTAAATTCTGAAAAAAGCAAAGAACCTCAAAATGGGACTTTTGCCCCACTAGTGGGGCAAGAGTCTTAAATGCGTGGGGCAAAATTCCTACACAGATACTTTATTTATATTTAACTGCAATAGTACGCAAAAAAATATTCTTATATTCTCATAGGCCGTGCAGTTTTCGTGCCATCATACCTTATATATTTGACATTGGATCCAATCTCCTGTTGGCGGATCACTGTATTTCTCACAGCATGCAGGACATTCATAATTTTCTGAAGACTGTTTTCGATTCGCGCAGCTAATTTTCTTCCGGATACCTATTCCTTTTTTGGCGCTTATTTTGGCTTCCTCTTTTCTACGTTTCTCTTCAAGCTCTGTTTCAAGTTTGTCCTTTTTTTGTTTTTGTCCTGTTTTGCGTATCAAAAGGATGATCTATATTATTTAAATTTGCATACTCATAAGCAATGCTTCTCAGAGATTTCAAAGTGAGACCATACAACCTGTCATCCATGTCTTTACAATGCTGAACTAGAAGACGTTCCATTTCTGCAGTAAATACTGGTTGTAACCTCCCAGAAGACTCCGAGCCTTTTCCAATCTTCAACCTTTTGCGCAATGTAGATTCCTGTATGCCTAAGTTTCTTGCAATCGTTCGAATTGAATAACAGTCTGCTGAATTAGCCCTGGCCATTTGCAACTTGTCGTTAGTACATAACTTCCTTTCCGTCTTTCTTTTGTAGTTCCTGCAAGATACATAATATTTAATAAAGTGCGTGGGCAACAGTCCGCACGTGTATGGGGCAAAAGTCCGCACGGATCTTTGCCCCACAAGAAAATGAGACACTTGCCCCGTATCGCAAACAATTTTTCAAGTTTCCCCCCACTACTACCGACTTATAATACATGTGTTTATCATTCGTTAGAAATATCTTCACATACCACAGGTTATGTGGTATTTACGTTTGAAACAATATATCAACAAATAAATTTACAATACCTTATACACTACTTTGTTAAAATAACATGGACGATGTTAAAAAATATAAATTACCTCACCACCCATGTCACTAAACACTTGAACGAAATACTGCTGGATGCGGTCCCATGCGCTGCAGGTTATACTGTAGTGATGACGTCATATTGTTTTTTAGGACCGGTTTTAAATACGTTTGAGAGTCTTGCCCCGCGCGTCCTTTTGCCCCATGTTACTCTAACGTCATTGAGGTTGAACAATGAACACTGATGTAGATACTACGTGATGTAGTTTAACCAATAGCAACTTTTTGTTTACCGTGAGCATGGATTACTTATTTTTGGTAATTGATAGCTAATTCTGACAATTCTAATACATTTTCATAATAAACGACGGCGTACAAATGAAGTGTTTCACGTAGATTGGTATCTTCTGTGGAACTAAGTGCTATCATCTAGCACTAGTATAACACCGGAAATATACATCTCGAAAACCGGAATCGAAGTCGAGAGTGATGTCATTCGACTCAACTCATTCGGTAGATTGTAAATGTGTTTTGGTTTTTGTCGAAGTCTCTGTGGTATAAAGTAAACCCTAATCCTAACCCCATTACACATGAAACTGAATTTAATGACCCACAGAGTCATCCCATAAAAGATCTACACCTAGATACGCGAATTGAATCTAAAAAAATATGGGAAAATAGTGAATCCTAAGACCATAGACGACAGTTTTTTTTTATTACACATCTCTCATGCATGTTGCCCAGAATTTGACTGCTGCAACCCTTGAACTCGAGCAGCGACACTTAGCGTCCGGGGCCCCGAACTTATCTAATTGGATCGCTAATGGAAATGGAAAAGAAACAAAGGTGGCGGGCGCGGTGGCAGCGCGGCGCTGGCGGGGGTGGTTTTATTTTTCTCCCCTTTCTCCACACACGTCCCGACGACGAACGACGACGACGGCGCTTGATTGTCATTAAGAGGGGGAGGTGGTAGGGCGGTCTAATAAGAAAGTATTGATGTTTTACGTTTTTAATTTATGCATGTATTCTTACGAACTGAGAACCGCCGCCGCAGTTCTTTCCTCTCCGTTCGACCAGGGGCGACACACGAAGGGGAGGCAGAGTGTTAAAAGTTCTGCCGATTCTGATAAATTTGCAAGCATAGAGTTAAATCTTGCTCATATTTTTCGGTGCACTTTTTAGTACAGTAAATAAGACGGAAAATACTGTAAAATCTGGAAAAGTTGATAAGCAGCTCCGATTTCACAATTTTTTTTGTACGTGTTCTTCATAGACCCTCAGGAACATTCATCACCACTAACATCTACCTTGCTACGAAAAATGTAAAAAATTAGGGTAGCCCCAAAGCATCCCCAATAGTAAAAGTGATAAAAAATTTTAAAAATAAATTTAATTTCACCTCGGAAATCGTCTCTGGGGTTTTCGGGGTCGAAGGTTAAGAAGCTTGAGTCCACCTGGCGGCCCGCCCGGCCCGCACGGGTTACGACACCCCCTTAGAAACCCCCTAAATTTTCCGGGGTTTTCCCCCTTTTTTTCCCCGTATACTCCCCCCAGACCCCCCCCCCCCTTCCCCCCCCCCCCCCAAAAAACCCCCCCCCGGGCGCCCCTGCGGGGGTTCTTACGGGGGCTCCCTCGCGCGGGTAGGGACGACAGGGCGACAACTGTGTCAAACATTTAAACCGAGAGACGGAATCGGCGTAGAAACAAAAATTCGACGTTTTCAAGTTTTCGAGAGCTGATTACTTTGTAAACTCTAATGTAAGGTCCACTTTCCAGTTTTCGAAGCTGATTCGTTTGTAAGCTGTAGGATTTTCTTAAGTGAGATTTTCGCCGTGAAAAAAACAATAATTATGTTTCAAAATTCCCTCAAAAAATGCTCGAAAACGACTCTGATTACGATTGATGTCAATTATAGTAATAGATTGTAAGCTCATTTTATGTAGCCAGTTTTTTTTTGAAATTAAAGAAAACTTGAAAAACGATTTTATTACACTCGTAATTTATTTTTTCAATAATTATTTAACTACATTAAAACCAAAATTCACGCGCATATCATATTGAGAGTTTGAATTGTTGTAATTAGATCGAATTCGTAATCAGCGACCCCGAAAACCCCCGAGAAACGATTTCCGAGGTGAAATTTTGAATTTTTAAAATTTTTTATCACTTTTACTGTTGGGGATGCTTTGGGGCTACCCTATTTTTTCCTTTTTTCATAGCAAGGCAGATGTTAGTGGTGATAAATGTTCCTAAGGGTCTAAAGAACACGTACAAACAAACATTTTTGAAATCGGAGCTGCTTATCAACTTTTCCACATTTTCCGGCTTATTAAGTGGACTATTTAACGTTTGCTAGAAATGTATGTAAAACAAGGGATACTGGGTGTGCGCTTTGAAATCGACAAGCTCTTAAATTTTGGAATGTAGTAATCAATTTTCAAAATTATTTGCCTCCGTAAAGTACTAGGTATGTGTTAACTATGAACTAATGAACTAAAGGGTATTCCAAAATTAGTACACAATTTTCTAATATTTCAATGGCATATGTTCTGTAATAGACTAAATGGTATATTAAATTTGTGATATTGAGGTATTTTTTTTTCTAAATGTGAAAAAAATAATTAAACCCTGAAAATAAAAATTAAATCTAAACCGTGGACTAAAAATATTTCCTAATGGTCATCAGTATTACACATCAATTTGAGTTGATGATCATTGGAGTGGGTACTCTTTTTTTTGATGATCATTGATTGAGTACATTTTTTTACATTATGAATCGAAATTTTCCCGTACATTATTTTCACTATGATCATTGCAGCATAGAAAATCAACATTTTCTGATACAAAAATTGCATGACAGGTTTTTTACTCCCTTTAGTTGACCGACCTAGCCCCCTGCGACTTTTTACCCAAAAATGAAGAAATACATAAAGCGAGGCAGTTTTTTTTTTGGCCTGGAAGATTTTAAGGGGTTATACGCAGTTGCAAGGCCAAAAGAATTCGTTTTTTTTACGATTTTTTTCTGAAAAGGGATTTTATTTGACAAATACAAGAATTATTAATAAGTTCAGTCGTAACTTTTAACTTTATTTTTCATTTTTAAAAATATTGATTTACACTGCTCCTGTAGACGGTCTCCTGGAGGTCCCCCCTGAAATTGGAGGTTTGGGTTATCTGAAATTAAAAAGACTAGAAAATTATATTTGTGGATAGATAAATATAGGTATTGATCGAAGGAATAAACGAAATTTTGATTTTTGACAAAATGGCAGCTCCAAAAAGAAAAAATTCCGATTTTCGACCAAAATTTGTTCGTTAAATTATTTAAAAAAAATAGAAATAATTACTGGAAATCTCATTCCCTCAAGCAATCTCTGAGAAATATATCTGAGAAGGTTGTGTTAAAATTTCAGACCGATCGGTTGAGCCGTTTTTGAGAAATCGTGCTCACCACTTTGAAAACACCATTTTGAGAAAAACGCATTCAAAGTTTCAAAAGACGTTTACGTTTTTTTTTTCAACTTACATGGAGTCATCTATGCCAAGGCCATAAGATGATCCCTCTGCATCATCAGCAGCTTCTAATATTCCGATTTGTTGTTGTCTGCGAACCATTCTTCCCTCGCCCATCTTCTTCTGGTCTTCTCATTCTTCTGGTATTTACGCTCCTTTACTTTGTAACGCTCCGAGCGCCCTTACAAATATTTGTACGGATAGATTTGAAATTTTCAGAGAATATACCTCAAATATATATACCTACTCAAATATATATGTACATTCCGAAAATGTAATAACAAAAAAAAAACTATTTTTTTTGAAATTTCTAACTGCGTATAATCCCTTAAGACAAAACTGCTGAAGGTACTGAACCGCATTAGTTCTGAATTGTGGAGCTAGTAGAATGTAAGTCACACACTTACATATTTTATTTCTACATAGTTTCATTAGGCACCTTGTGCATTCTTTTTGCAAGCATGTTTAGGGTCTAAAAGAGATTAAGACAAATCCGCTGAAGCCACTGAACCACATTAGTTCTGGATTGTGGAGCTAGTGGAGTGTAGGTCCCACTTGTTACTTTCTTTTCAAGGTGAGTCATAGCACGTATGCCCATTAGGCACCTTGTACATCCTTTTTTGCAAACATTTTTCAGGCCTAGAAGAGGTTAATACAAAAACGTTGGAGACACTAAACCGCATTAGTTCTGGATTGTGGAGCTAGTGGAGTGTGAGTCACAGCACGTATGCTCCATTAAGCACCTTATGTATCCTCCCTGAAGTAGCCACTCGAAATATGACTCCAACCACTCAATTTTTTCGAAAAAGTTGTTGATGATAACCAATGGGAGCTCCCTCACTACGGCCATGGAAGTCCAGCGCTCTCCTAATATTGAATCTCTGATTGACGAGACAGCTGAAAAATCACAAAGTAGATGCTCGAGGTTTTCTCTTCCTGTTCACATCCTATGCAAAGGGGTATTTCAAGTGTCTGACTCTTATTGTCTAAGTGCATCCGAAGCCGACATTGCTTTGTCAATATACCGTTTATAAGGCGTATTTTTTTCCTTGTCATATCGAAATATATATGTATGTATTTGTTACGTCCTCGTTGGCGTATTGTATTTTATCTTGTAAATTTCCTAGCACACTAGAATTCTTGGTGTTTCCTTTGATCGTTTATACCACTGCTGCAATATTTAGACTGCCGCCCTTTGAGCCAATTTATCAGCTCTTTATTGCATTTGCACTGTGCATGGCCTAACCCAGAGATATACTGTTATAGTGTTCTCATGCACCAGTGCTTAATGACTTACCCGTATTGACCCCACAGCATAATTTCAGAATACAAAAAACGTTTTGAACAGTGAAGTCGCCGTTGAGGTAAGTGCATATCATCTGATGGTCAGTATTTCTAATAGGATTAATGTGCTGGAGATGTATTCACTAAAAATAAATATTCTAAAAAATAATGATTCTCGTTTTTTTGGGTACCCCCCTCATACTCATGAATGCCACAAACCACATAGACTTTCCAGAATGAAAACATAGTGAATTCATTGTTGAAACTTATGAAGTCAACTGACCTATTCACATAGAGCAGTACAGCTGGTGACACAATAATAAGCCCCACATATTTCCAACTTTTCTAACCGATTTACACGACGCACAAAACGGTTGGTAGGTTACACAAAGTATATACGACTCCACTTACATCCCACAAACTAGTTTCACATGAATCAAACATATGCATTGACAGTGGCAGAGGCGTTGGCAACGAAAAAAAGCAAAGAATTAGTTACCCAAATTGGTTACTCATGCTCCTATACTTTGTCCGCACACCTCGTGTTTATTGATACATGCTTATTGACCTTGATATAACCTAGATTGATTGATGTGTTTATTACTTATTCAGTATTTATATTATTTAGCGACATAATAATTTAACGATGTGTATCTCAAGAACTAAACCACTTAAAAAAAATACTTTGAGGAAGTATGTTTCAGTTTTTCAGATGACTTAGGAAACACTATGTAAAAGAATCGTTCTGTATCGCTAGTATGGGCGATACATTTTTCGACTTGAAACTGCGTTTGGACCTGGTACCTTTTCACAGACCGCATCACATATACTCGATTTTTTTGTCCGATCGTGCCAACCGTTCTACTCGTCGTGTAAATCGGTTAGAAGAGTCAGAAGTGTGCAGGCCTTTAAGCCAAGAGGCTACAGTGTTGTTCGCAATTTTTAACCCGGCCAGCTTCACTGGAAAACCAATTCAAAATACAACCCTCAGAATACGACATACAGACAATCATAATCCGATAAACGACCCCCTTCTAATGGGGGTCCCCTACGCCGCTGGCCGCCGCCCCATCTTATCTAGCGCGCGTTATTTCGGTACGGCTGGTGATTAAGAAAATGCGAGCAACGCCTGCATCGAACTTCCAGATATTTATACGGCAACGTTTTCTAATTAATATCGATTATGCAGCGTACATTTTAAGGTTCTGGCATTCGCATACGCCGCATTTCTTCTCCGAGACGGATTAAAAGTCTCGCTCGTTCCCATTCGTTAGGCGTTCGGGGGTGGCGGCAGCGGGAGCGTATTCGATTAAAAAGTCGAAGGGAAGAGAGACCGGAATGAGTTCGAGATGAGCCTCGACGGAAGGCTCCTTCTACGTGTTCGTTTTTAAGGCGAAAATAATTATATATGTATAATTAGGCTGATTCACTGCAATTTACAGGGTTACGCGGAAAGATGGGGATAATCTTACATCACGGATTAATTCGATTGATTAATACGATTAATACTTGATGAAAATTCATATTTTGAAATGAAACTTTAAAGTTTAAATTTTCGCGACGATGATTAAAAAAAGATGATTATTTCGCCACACAATGGCTTCCTCAAATAGTGAGTACTACGATTAATTTTCCAATGCAAAATGTACATATACTGTGTGTCGTGTAGGATAAGTGAAAAAATATGTTTAAAACACAAATAATTTTAGCCAACTTTGATATATATTTTTTTAATTTAGACTCCTCATGAAATACTAAAACAACTAAATATGAGTATGTGTCTTCTCTCTTATGGTGTTATAAAATGTATTTATATATTTTAACTAGCGACCCGCCCCGGCTTCGCACGGTTTACGACATCACATTAGAAACCTCTAAAATTATCAGTGTTTCTCTACTATATTATGCATGTATTATACATATAAACCTTCCTCTTGAATGACTCTATCTATTAAAAAAACCGCATCAAAATCCGTTGCGTAGTTTTAAAGATCTAAGCATACATAGGTAGTTAGGGACAGACAGCGGGAAGCGACTTTGTTTTATACTATGTTATGATACATATTTAAAATATATTTATATATTTTAATACATGTTTAAAATATATTTAATATATTTTTTTGTTCTGAATTCAGCATATTATTCAGTGATTCAGAAGAATGAATTAACTGTCAATTAAAAAATATTACGTCGACTGAATAAACACACAAAATTGATACAGGTTAGCCATTTTGACAGGTAACGTATATTGTTTTGCGTCTATGGCGTAGTACTATATCATCTTGTATCTCTACAGGGTGATTTTGTAAGAATTTATGTCTTCCTTTTCTCCGTTATTTTTAGATAAAAATGTATAGCAGATGTTTAAGTAACATATTTTTTTTAAGTAACATATTTTTCATATATAAATGGAAGTCCCTGTTTGTTTTCTATTTCTTGAATTCCACTTGTTCTTCTTTTCACATTTGTTTACAACTATGTAATATACCTATTATGTCATAATTTCTTCCACAGGTTTTCGAAGTATTATTCATCTAAAACCATCAATATATTTTCTTTGAATTTGTTTCTTAATTCTAAATAATTATCAAGTCTTTCATATCATGTGTGTTTTGAAATTTGACATTCAGCTATAATTTTTATCCTATTATGCTGTAACTACTTTTCATATCTATTAGAAGAAAATAACTGCCACTGTATTTTAGAAGCATGAAACTGGTACTTTCCAATATTTTAGATTGTAGCATAAGTTTAACGATTTTTTTAACGACTGTACAGTCGTTAACTCTGTTTCATTTATATTCAAAAAATTGTATGTTTCACTTTACCCCGTTTGACCCTAAGTTGATTTTATTTTCGTTTAATGTAGTCTACGCCTATGGAAGTTTATCAAAAATTGTCACTCTGTTATCAAGTTAAACTCCGTTACTTTTTTTGCCACGTTTTGAATGCCCTACATAGTTTGAATACTACACGACATATAGATATATTTTTTTTGGAACATCCTTTGTTTCTTTATTGAATTTTATTTTAGACAACCCTGAACTCGTACTAAAAACGTACCTTAACGTTCAAACAAAACCTCCACAGTGTACGTGAAGACACTGTTGTATTTGATTAAGTTGTAGCTGGTGTGCCTGAACCTACGCAGTAGTAGTCTCTCTCAGATTAATAATAAATTATATCTTCAGAGATCATCAATCAAACAATTATGGTCATATTAGTGTCATCAAGTAAGATACCATAAAAGAATGCTAGCTTGTATCAAAAAGATAAGTAAGTATTGTACATGTGGATACATAAAGTGGATAGAATGGTACCTACCAGTGTCGTAGTTATATTTACCTGACAAATATGGATGTTATTTAAAAAAACATAGAAAACCGGCAACTATGTATTGAGATTTTTATTTATTAATTGATGTCAAAGAATATTATTGTTTTTCCGGGTAGTTGTAATCGATTTAAAAAGCGTACTTGGTATACTTTCACTTCGTAAAGTCATTTTGAAATGAAATTATACCCAATGTATTATCTTTGTGCATTTTTGGACTTTTTTTACTCATAAATTACTAAATTTATTGAATCAATATTCTTATTTTAAATCAAGATAATAAAATACATACCTATATTTGGGAAAAAAACATATAATTTCTCTCAATATAAATGTGTATGTGTATGTGTATACTCCCCGCCCCCAGAAAGAGAACATCTAAAAATTTCATAATTTTTGAAATATAATAACTTGTGACACACAAAATGACACGAGTTGATTGGTTGTTAGTGGACACGCTACAACATCAAATGTACAGTATAGGGCAACATTTATACAGGGTATTTTGTTCAGCATTTTCAATTTTTTTCCAAATTATGAAATGTACCTAAATGTACCTATGAAAAGTGTTCCTAGTACCTACACATGTATAGAGGTTGACTCGCTATAAACAAAGTTTTACTAAAGCCATTAGTAAAGTAAAAGTTTTTTTTCTGTTCTTTGTTATAACTAATGTTTTCAAACCTTGTTACTGTCTGTATACACTTAACACTTTCGAAATAAAACTTTAAAACATATCTCAAACACCAAAACAGATTTCCACAAAATGAAGCAAACAGTTTGTTACTGAAATATGTCTCTAATCTGAGAGTAATTTGTTATATGCGGGGTGCTCAGTACACACTATACACCATTTTGAAACTGGAAACAAGCATCGCTGAACAAAAAGTGGTGTGTAATGTTGTTGTGGAAACCTGCCATATGTTGTTTACTTGATGTTGTAGCCAACTGTAGAAGCAGTCAACCCATGTCGAGTTTTTAAGGTTAGAATTTCATTCAAAAGTTACAGAATTTCAAAGCTTATGAAATTTTTAGGTGTTCCAGTTCAACTGGCGTTCAGTATACTTTCGATCAAATTTTAATTGATTGATAACTATGTGAATAATTTATTTGTTGTTAATTATTACAACAATCGCTTCCGAAATATATGTGCATATATGTTGTAACACGTTAATAGATGTTTATAAAAGCAAACCTTATCTTCTTTTTCCCATTAAAATATTTGAAAAATATTTTCGACAATAAATAAATTCTAAATAACATCTATTTAGGGGCATAGGTATATATTTGCTTAGGTAGCTGTATATGCAAGGACGAATGATGCCCACACTTTGTACATCTAACATAATAAATACGTAGAAGAAAAAGGCACTAAAACCTAGCCCGTCCATGTGATTCATGAATCGCATAGAAAGGTAAAAATTTTATGATAAGCAATATTCGAACATAACTTTACGACAGGAAGCACCCTCCCCCCAGAAGACGTCCCGGCCATTCGAAAACAATAACAATGGCCTGTCACATAGTGAGATAAAATCATCGAACTACCTGCTATTTGACGGCAGTGCCCGGCAACTTATTAACCTTTCTATATGGCTCGGCAAAACACAAAATACCCCACATGATGCGTACGACTATTTTTTGTGCAGGTACGTCCGTATCTTAGTCTGTAATTTTTAGGGCCGTAAAGTCACGTATCGGCAAGGTAACAGGTAGATATTTATTTAACATAAACATTGAACTTAAGCATGGGTTTTAATTATGGCACCGGGTGGAGATCATGCGCTTCTATAATATTTCTTGGTATCGGAAGAGTTATAGTGTCCCATGTTTTTCTTATTTTGCCTTGCACATCCGTGTTTTTAACGTTTTATTAGTAGTTATGTTTAGAATGTACGCATAGCATGCATACATCATAGTGAACGGGAGAGTATGAGTCACCACAGGCACCAGTGTCGGAGCAAAAGCCCGGACGCATTATGGCATTCTGTATATTTAGCTACTGTATATTTTACTTATTACCTAAAATTGCTTGATTGGTTATTTCATATTGTACAGTGAATCAGAGCAAAGGTGCCAAATTCAGTGCAAATGCGAGGTATAGAATACTATGAAATACTGCTTGAGTCCAAAACGTTCTTCTGTCTTGTGCATTCTTATATTTTAAATACATAACAGTCACTTTGCAAAATTAGCACCTGAGTCTCCTGTGTCCTATTAAAAATGAATTTACCATCGGCTTACGAACACATTCAAATAAATTATGAAACTTTCGACAATTTTCATTACATTATTAAAAAAAAAAATTTTCCTTAACACAACATGGGAGAGGGTAAACATATTGTGATAACCCTTTTTTTATTTGTTCACTTGTATTACTTTTCATCCACATACATAGTGGAGTGGAAATAATTGATGAAAATTGGCGGATTCACCATTGGGGGATCTATTTTTTAATATATTTTTTTTTATATTAGTTCTAAAAGTGTCAATTACATATCTACCCGGAACCACTTATATAATTACAAAAAATGTGGATGTAATTATTTTTTTTTATATTATAAATACATCAAAATAATAGTATTAACAAGTGATTAAAGTAGCGTTATCAATTGAACATTCCTTTTTTTTTATTCTGTACCCGGGTACTAGTTCGGTTTTTAAAGTCTGATACTTTGTTATTCATTCCTCTTGGAGTATGCCGTAACATTTCGGAATATCTCTTTTTTAACAGATTTTTGTATATTTAAATTTACCAATTCCTTTGGTTCATGGACCATTTCTACTTCTGGAACAGCATCCTCTTCGCGTTTTCTTTTGTTTTCGTATAGGTATTTGGCTACAGTCTACTGGAAGAAGTTTTTTTGACAAAAAAAGTGCGTACAAAACAGTTTCTTCTTCTTCAGTATCAGAGACAGATACCGTAACTAGTACCCAAGTACTATTCCTATCCTTAGGGGGTGTTTAAGTATTACGTAACGCAATTTTTGAAGATTTTTGACCCTCCCACCCCCCATTTAACGCACCGTAACGTTTTTCTGTACCCCCCCCTCCCTCTCCCTAAACGTTACGTAACAACCAAGTGACCATCTTTACCTAAAAATCACAATTATGTTGCGCAAAGTACCATAAAGTCGCTAAAATACCTTTGTTATTGTTTTAATCGCGTTTGCGATAATAATAAATAAAACAAGAGATTTCTAACTCGCAATACATGCGTATGTTGTTCATTCATATTGTTATTTAATAAACAATCACACATACTGAAATAAACATTTGCTTAAGTTTAAAATATGTTAAAATGGGCTCAATTTTGTCCTAATAACATTTTACTCCTAATCTTACGTTTAATTACACCGTTGTCCTGACTTGGCCCTGTCCTTACATACATTTTTGGCTTCATCCACCATTGTTCTTCTCATTCATTCTCCTATTTTAGCTTTTTTTTACTAATAAACTCTTAAAATAAAATAACATATTTATTTTAGCCTTTGGCAATGCAATTAGAAACGAATACAATCGAGGAATTCCCCGTAAAACATAAACGAAAAGGGTTGCCAATTTGGGAGATTTTAATTCCCTAATATTTTATTTAAATAAAAAAAAACAATTTTAAGTAGCGCGTTGTTCGAACCCCCTCCTGCCCCTGTAACGCATCGTAACGTTTTACAAGACCCCCCCCTCCCCCAAATTGCGTTACGTAATACTTGAACGCCCCCTTAGGCGGTGTTTATTTCCAAGTTGCATGACGGTTAAAATAAATAATAAAACAAGCAAATAAAATCTTTTCGTTTCTCCACATGAAAACGTCCTGTATAATAAAAAAAGATCGCGGCAGCGCAGCCAGGCGAAGTGGTCCTCATCAGCATCCGAAACTCCCTATCACTGCAGATGAGAAATTAATGTAATCAGTACTCGAGTCCGCTATATTGTACAGCTGTGCCGCCGCGATTTTTCCTTATACATTAATTACATGCAAATTCTTGCCGAGAATGTACAATCCGCCATTTTCTAACTCAATTCTCGTCTCGGAACAGTCTTATTCCTTTGTCTCATATATACGTATATACTTTCTCGGCTCACGCATTTTAAACATCGGCCCCTTTCTTTCGGATTCTTAATTAGTAAAGTTCCCTCTCGCTTTCGCCGCTGCGACCCTGGCCGCCGTCTCTCTCGCTCCCGTATGGAAATGTGACGTCAGCCCGAGACGAAATTAAGGCTCCCCCAGCGAAAACGAAATTTTCTACACCCGTGCAGAGTCTTTCATTACACACATACAGGAGGCTGTTTCTCTTACAATGTCTTTTCTTAAATATGCTACGTATATATCTGTGTACTTGTTACGGCTTCTGGAAAATTCGAAGGAACCTGCCGAGAATAAATTCGGGGCATAACGGTTTCTTTCCGTTGGGAGAGGGGGGGGTATCGGAGAGGGGCAGGCGAAGTGGGGTTGAATTTACATTCTGCACCTTTGTCATTACAACTTTATTGTAATGGAATTATACCGTGGAAAACTCTGGGACTAATTAAGAAATAATGCCTTCAGAAATCACTCCATTAAATTGGAGATTTCAGTTTTCTTTGTTTTAACTCGATGTTAGTTCTATCAGAGGTATTTAGGTGGGTACTTCTTTTCCCACTAGGGAGTTTGGCTAGTTTTTTCTGCGCTGCGAGGCGGAAGATTTCAAAGATTCGGAAGGTGGAGTTGTGCCCAACAATTCTCGTGCTTCATCATGTCAGGTTCAGAACACGAATGATGTTTCTATTACACTTTGATGCCTTCTTTCAAAAACGTTATCCGCCTTTACACCAAAATCAGGGAGGGGGTCGGAGAGAGACAGGCACGGTGTGGTTTAATTTACATTCTGCACCTTTGTCATTTCAACTTTATTGTAATGAAATTATATCGTGGAAAACTCTGGGGCTAATTAAGAAATTATGGCTTCAGAAATCACTCCATTAAATTGGAGATTTCGGTTTTCTTTGTAACTCAATGTTATTAGTTCTATCAGAGGCTTTTAGGTAGGTACTTCTTTACAGCAAATGTGATTTGATTACAGTTTTTGCTGTGTTGCAAGATGGATGATTTCAAAAATTTGAAAGGTGGCTTCATCGCGTCAGTTTCAGAACTTGTTTGATTTTTTCCTTCTTCATCGCGTCGGTTTGGAACGTGTTTGGTATTTTGTTTCATCACGCCATCAGCTATCACACACACCCTCTTTCAATAACGTTATCTGTTTTTTTTTAAACTCGAAATAAGTAGCTAAGAGCTGTAAATGGAAACAGTTGTTGGGCAAACTAGTCCAGGTATCCGGTGCAGAATTAAGACTCACACTAATGTCAACACTTTTGAGATAACTTTTCATTGCACGCACACAGAAGGCTGCTTCTTTTACACTGCATTATCTTAAATATGCTACATGTCTGTACTTGCTACGGCTTTTGGAAAATTAGAATGAACCTACTGGAAATAAATTCGAGCCATAAAGGTTTCTTTTCATTGGGAGGGGACAGGCCAGAATCAAGGAGGATTAGGCGGGGTGAGGTTGAATTCACATATTTGTCATTACAAGTTTATTGTAACTAAATTACTATGGAAATAATATAAGAGTAATCACATTTTTTTAGTTACATAGTCTAGACTAAAAATAGAAAATCAAGTGGTCATCCGTTATTATTTATTTGTTAATTGTCTTTTAGTAGATATGTCCTATACGAGTGTGGTATATTCATTCTTTAATTATAATTTCATGGATTTTTCTATAACTCCAAAAACATTTGTATCTTTTCTGTTCATCAAAGTCCACATAAGTTATGAGAATATATGACTTATTGGGACTCCTATGTTACGTGAGGGCTGAAACTACGGACGTTTTGTATTTCAACAATTCGGATAGATTAAATTGTCGAGGAGTTGGAAAATTCATTCGGAAGAGTAATAGTACATTGAAACACGGCTTGGTAGTGAAGAAAGTCAATCATATTGAAGGTAAAAAAAGTTATTAAATGAACTATAATCGTCTGAAAACAATTTTGCCCTGTGAAAGAATATCATTCTTTCATAAAGGATGAAGGTCCCTTCAAAATTCATTGCTAATAAGTGGAATCACTTTTATATAGCTTAAGGGACAATATTCAGCCACTATCAGTCCAAATGGAGGGTTTCTGATTTCTGTTGACCTATTGACACGTGTTCACAACTCGCACGGTAAACTCACATGTGTTGACTCACACATGTGTCCAAATCATACAAATGAGCGCATGCAGTATAAGAGTGGAAAAAAACAATGTTCTTAAAGCATTAAGTATTCATTCTTAAACCGAATAAACCATAAACTCAAGACTTTCAACTCCAAAAAAGCTGCAGGTTCAAGTTTTATAGATTAAGAGTTGTGGGTGTAGGATATTTTGTTTTATGATTATTGAGTTAGACCCTTTGTAGTTATAGAAGTAGTGATTCATGCCTTTTGCAACTGTTTTTTGACTTCTTGGGTGTGAGACATGGAGACTCATTTTAATCAAGTACCAAAAGAAGTGACAATCAAGGGGCTTCACTGAAAACAAGCATTTGATATATTATGCCTACATAATTATTCCCTTCTTTGGGCTTTAGTTTGGGGTTAGTCACCTAGGATTTCACTCTCGCAAGCCTGCAGCCTTTCTGGAGTTATAGATTTTAGGTGAGGTTTCTTTAATTCATGATGAGTGAATACTGATTTTTTTATTGGGATTTTTTAAGTTATTGTCACTTGTACTTGCTCCTTCTTATATTTTTGGACACACATGCGAGTCAACTGAGTTCGGAAGAGCTCAATTTGGTCTAGCATCAACTGAATATTATTTCTTAAGTTATAAAAAAGTAATTCCAACTATTTGCACGAATTTTTGAAGTATTTTTTAAATAATAACATTAGAAAACTGTTGAGTCAATTATTATATTTAAGTTTGAGATTAATACCAGTCCCGTACATTTTTGGTCTTGATTCAAAATTCTGTGTTTCACAATATTTGTGAAACACCGAATATTGAAAGTTTGGAATATTTTCTAATACAATAAATATTAGAAAAAATGTTACATAAAGTATAATGTAACTAAACTCCCTAGTATTTCATTTTAATTCTTACTGTTAAGTATTTCTAGGCCTATAGGTAGTCCAATAAGCAGATTCCTATGCCGTTAGGATTAGAGGATTCTTACGACCTAAGACAAAAACTGTTTCTCAGCAATACCTTCACCGGTTTACAGTCCGTGATTTGTAATGACTCATTTCATTATTTGTTTGTTAGAGCAGAGTCTACAGAATTTCGTTAAAAAATCAGTCTGCGTTGGTGCACCAGCAAAGGATATAAATAACCTTTGGTCTAAATTTGGTCCACCCTAAATACAAATGTATAGTTTTAAAGAAAAACAATCTAGTTATAAGCTGTCCGGTGAATGCAGTGGACAACGGCGCTATGGAATTTAAGGACGACCGCTTTCGATCTAAAGGCTATAGCCGGGTAAGGGGTCAAATCGGCCCTTGAACTAATTGAGGTTCTGGTTTGACAGGTCGGAAGTATAAATAAAAAGACTCCTTTAGCTAGATTTTCAGACCTCCAGGTCGTCTCTAGAAGCTCCTAACCTCAAAAGTGTGATTTTTCGTTGTTTTCTCGATTCTGGGCGCAATTTTCAACCAAATGTTTTGAAATAAATCACAGAGTTACATATTGCTGTTACAAATATGCTCAATTTTTTTTAATTTATTTATTTCAAATGGCGCTCAGAAAAAAAGTATTGAATATTTCCCTCAATATTTACATTAGGACGCTTTTTTCCTGTTTTTTTTTTTTTACATTTTTTTTCCGCTGAATCCGAAAAAAATAGTAACTCTTCGATAAAATGTAATCCAAGCCAAATAAATGCAAAAAAACTGCCTAAAACCGGTTTTTTGGATTAGTCACGATGTTCCACCACCTAAAATTAAATTTAAGCAGCACCACGTGAAAGAGCGTTAAAAAATACAAAAAAAAAACCTGGCCTTAAAAGTTGGCCAATGTAAAGCGTCCTAATGTAAATATTAATTGAAATATTCAATAATTTTTTCTGAACGCCATTTGAAATAAAAATATTCAAAAAAAATTGGGCATATTTGTAACAGAAACATGCAACTCTGTGATTTATTTCAAAACATTTGGTTGAAAATTGCGCACAGAATCGAGAAAAAAACGAAAAATCACACTTTTGAGATTAGGAGCTTCTAGAGACGTCCTGGAGGTCTGAAAATCTAGCTAAAGGAGTCTTTTATTTATACTTCCGACCTGCCAAACCAGAACCTCGATTAGTTCAAGGGCCGATTTGACCCCTTACCCGGCTATAGCCTTTGAAACCTGAAACGGAAATTAAAACGATAATTTATATTCAATTAGAAGGGCGAACTAATACGAGACGACGCACGCACGAATAAAAACAATAAAACATGTAACGCATGTAAATTACGGCAGAGAAAGAGAGAAAGAAGGGGAGAGCGAGCGAGAAATTTTAAGAGAAATAAAGCGGAGGTCCGCACGCAAATGCCGAGAAGGGACGCTGAGGCATGGAGGCGAGCCGGGGGGACGGCGGGAGACGCGGGAGGGGGCGCTTCATCTCATTTCGCCCGCACTCTCTTACTGTTTTTACTCTGACACACACTGACTACAATCAGTCTTCTTCATTCCCACCCCTCGTTTCCTTACGGCCGTCGCAGCCGCCCCGCCGCCCCGCCGCCGGCGCCCCCTCCCCCGCGACGCTGCTCTCCCTCATCACCATCAACCCCTTCGGTACACTCTCCAAAGAAGATTCTCAATTATTAATCGAAAGGAATTTTTAATCGATGCGAGCGTGTTTTAAACTGCGCCCCTTTTTCTCAGCGCGCCGTTTCTTTCTCTCCTCTCTGTTATTCCTTCGCGGGAGCGGCGGCGAGGGGGCGGCGGGGAGTACGAATGGGTGGGGCGGAGGGGGTAGAGAGAGAGACGGTGCGTTGCCCACCTACATTTATTAGGTGTATTGTGATCGTGTGCCGTCCGATTTTTAATTAGGTTCATCCACACGTGTAGAAGGTCGCCTGTACTGGGCCAAGTTTTACTTTGGCTGTAAATAATACATGATTTAAGTGTGTGTTCCTGTTTAAAAGGAAATGTATGGGGTCGTATATATTTTTCGATAAAGGAAGGTCCCCCTGAGAATTTTTTTTTTCAAGAAATGACCACTAAAAAAGTTATGAATTTTTTTATACCCCATGTTACTTCTATCGGAACTTTTATTTAGCAATAGTAATCATAGATGGCGATACTAGAAATTCCTGGTCATGCACAGATATGGTATGAAGGTGAAAGATCTGTCTGTCTTGGACCAAATAATATGTGATATATTTCAGTTGTATCTCATTTATTAAGTTTATACAGGATAGGTTAGGTTAGGTTTAACCTAACACAACACAAGTCTTTTGCCCTTAACACATCGTATCATGTTTATTTTCCTTTCCAGTACCAATCGTCAGTTTTGACATGTTCCGTTTTAGAACAACTAATGGTTTGCATCTTTGATGATAATGTTAATCTTCTAGGGGTTTCAAGAGTTTTTAATACTAATTTAGCAACCTAAAGTCTTCAGTCGCGTGCATGTCAATGATATACTTTTTAAAAGTAACATACTCCTCACTGGCAACTTCTTCTGTCTGGCTGTTTTGTGACGCAGATTATTGAAATGTTTTCGGTTTTAAAGGTTTTACTAGTTTCAGATCAATAAACATATGTATGGAGAAAGAACAAGCTCCAGAACTATAGCTGCGGAATAGAGTTGGAGACATTTTTAAATTATGTAAAATTATTATACCATAGTGTTTCCATTAGTAATGGCAGAGTAAAAAACTTAAAATAGATAACGTGGGACCAGGTACCACATTTGCAGATGACCGGATGAAACAGGGGACATGTAACAGCCCCTAATTTATTTATTTCTTAATAAAAAATATATTGAGGTTGTGTAACTAATAATAAGGTTTTTTTTTAAGCGAAAAGGCATGTTTTACAACTTCCAGTTTAACCGTGAGTCAATCCAACTTTATTTTTTTAAACAGAACTATGATTTTTTTCTCTCTCATTCGCTTTAAAATTATATTTTCAATGGTGACATTTGTTTCTGAATGGGCTATTAAATCCAAAAATCATTAGTACGCCATTATTAATATTGTGTTACACCCATTTCATTCTTGCTACTCATAAACATTCATTTAGGTTTGAGGAAAGGGTAAAAAAAGAACTATGTTTTAAAAACTGATAGAAGCATCATTTTTTTTACTTTAATTAGTTGTAAGATACTTAACTGTCTTTAATTTTTCTTATGTAATATAATGTCTTCGTTTCTGACTCCATAATGCACCTTGCTGAAAGCAGAGATACATTTGCCGAGTATTGTCATTATTACCAGGAAGAGTAGTGACTCTTCCTGGCCTGTATAGTGATACAAGCTATTTGACTGTGGATATCGTTAAACAGTGAAATTGTATTATACAATTACAGGTTCCTAATATTCATCTCTAACTTCCTAATATTCTTCTAATCCCTTTTTTTTCAATTTGGAAAATCTTACTTTTGAATATATTGAAATAACAAATACATAATTCCATTTGAAAAAAGTTACACAGCTCAAAAATTATCTAACATTTGCGTAACAAGCCTTTGACAAAACATTTACTTGAATATTTTTTATATAATGTTTAGCTAACCCTGTAAAGGCATTTATAGATATGGGACACACTTTATGTGAAACAGCAAACTGTTTCCATATCTATATCCAATCCCTTATTTATTAAACCAAAGCCAATCAAACTTAAAAACTTAAAACTGAAAAATATCATGTAAAAAAAACTCATATTTTATAATTGATTATTCAAGTTGGACGAGATAAATACAGCGCTGAAACAATAAAAACCAATTTTATGATTCACCGTTTCGTCACAAACTGGCCATCTAACATCTTATCGTGCGTTATTGGAATGGAACATAAACGTAAAAGCAATAGTTATCTTGTTGAAATTAAAGACTATGAAGCCATAAAATCTCCTTACTGTCGGAGATAGTATCAGAACGATATTGTAACCTGCTCCTTAACTGACCACCTGTTCCGCCTGCCTCTTGAGACAATGTCGAGGTTGTGCTACAGAATGCAGGCGATGCAATAAGAGATTTTCCTTAATTTCATCGTCCCCCAGAATTTACGTAATTACGATGAAATTTATTTTGCGTAGTAGATACTAACACTTAGCTAACAGATACTAACACTTCTAGGTTTGGAGAAAAAAACTCGCATTTGCGTTGATATTTATATACATAGTAGAAATCTACGCGAAGTGAAAAATATGAAAATAATTCAATAATTATTATATATTTAGTAAAAAATAAAATAAACAAATAAATAAATAAATAAAAGTGTCACAAAAACGTTGAAACTGGTGGACTAATGATTTGAGTAGTCTACCTGTTTTTTACATACCTATGACGGCATCGTGTTGTGAGTAATGACGTCATAGGCAGTTGTTTATTCATTTTTGGATGGAAAATAGTGTCAAAGTGTGATGCTTACAATATTTTTTTTGATAATTAGGCTCGTCCAGTCCACGATTTTTTAGAAGCATTTTTTCCAAACGAATGGATTGGAAGACAAGGTTTTCTGGAATGGCCGACTATATCGCCAAATTTAACCCCAATGAATTTCTTTCTATGGAGTTAAATTATGAATATTAAAAAGATAAAGTTTTGTAAAATGAGGCCTAATAATTAAGGTGATTTAAAAGAAGGAAGACAAAAGAAATGAGACCTGATATTTTAAACAATGCTAGAAATGAACTCAGTCATAGGTTGAGAGTATGTAAACAAGTTGATGGACATGTTGAGCAGTTGTTACAACAATTAATAAAGTTAATTTTACAGTTTGTGTTAATATTATCCTTATTTTTCCAAAACGTGGTAATACCTCAAGAAGTACCTGTCACGTAACACAAATGACTTAATAAATAAACCCATAGCAACAGGAGTAGTAACCCTACGCTTCTGAAGAGGTGAGGCCATGTGCACGCATGCGAAATGAAAACTATATTTCTGTAACCAGCTGTATCTGCAACCAATAAAATCGAGACACGTGTTCCATGGAATTTTTTGTTCGAATTCGTCCATACCACCACCTCCCAAAATATTTACCATTCCTCCTGAAACACCCTGTATGTGAATATAGTTTCATAAATCAAAATTATTGAACAAAAAACAATTACAAAAAAAACGCTTGTTACATGAAATGATTGCTAAAACAGACAAACTGACATTGACAATTTAAATACGGTATATTTTAATTCAATATATTGAATTCTGTATACTAGACTTAGAAGATACACTTACATGACAAATACCTATATATATATATATATATATATATATATATATATATATATATATATATATATATATATATATATATATATAAAACATGTGTTATACACATACGCTTTTAATGTAAGTTTTATTAATGCTTCCCTGTACAAAAGTATTTAAGCAAGTTTTACAATTTTTAGTGTCTTTTTTAAAAAGGTTAGATATTTTTATTTATTTCTTATGTTTATATTTGTGTAGTTTTTAAGCTAATTAGAATTGTACGGGTAGATAGCCGATGCACGTATATGTGACAGTACGTTGTACTTTATTATTTATAGATGTTATCAATGTTTCATTCATATTTATTTTTACAAACGACAATAAAAAGCTTATTCGATTGTAAGTATGAAATATGAAACAAGTAATCCTGATTCCCTATTTTAATCAGTGTTGTACGTTTGTTTTATTTTATACATTGCGTGTTTGTCATATTTTAGTCCTGAGGATGCAAATAAATTTTGCGAAACGTCGACTAAGTGAAAATTAGTTTTTTTTTTTGGAACATTTGACCTCGTCCCACTAGTTAACTATAGTTACATGGAAACAGGTCACTAATCCTACATTACAACCCTGTATATGTTTTATATTTCTCATTTCAAATAGTAAATAGTGAATCTTGAAGATTTATTTATAGGATTACAGGATAATGGTCTGTCAATGATATTTTAGCTACTGTAGGAAAACAAATTTCAAATATGGTAAACTGGATTTAACGAACATGTATTTGGTAAAATCAAGTAAAACATGTTTTAAACTTTGATTTTTGGTTTAGCCCGTGAAAATTAATTTTATTTTAGAGAGAAAAATAGATAAAACATATCATTGTTATAAATATTTATTAATAGACTTTCGTGGTTTGCTTTTGTTGTATCCTGACCTCTAGATAAATATTGAAAGATGTTTAGGCGTAAAGCAGTTAATTTTCCTTGCATTTTAGGGCTTCAAGGAAAAAATAAAGGCAAAAAATATATGTTATTCTTAAACAGGCTGCGATGAAACGTTCTTGATAGTTCATAAAAACAAAAAGTAATTATTAGAGACGACATACGAGTATTTCTACTTTGACCAATATGTAATTGTTCTTTCTTTGTTACGCGACTTAGTTAATGAAACCTTACGTCATTCTTTGTGACCACAATTGAACGTACACCTTTGAAATAATTTCAACGAATCCATTGCGCACACATCAGGCCGTATGGGATCCGGCTTCGCAGTTCGTTAAATTAAATAAAATTCCTTCGGTGTGCATCCTAAAAAGTTGTTGATTTTCGTCAACGTCGCCCTCCATACACGCGAGAACTGAAAACTTAATTAAGAAGACGGAGTCAAAGGACGTCGTAATTATTATTTCCACTGTTAAAAGCCTTTTACGTTTTCTTCTCCCCCCACATCCTATATTTTCACGTGGCCCCCTTAACGCCCCGACACCCCACCCACATCCATATTTCCTGCTTACAGGGATATGCATAAAAATGTTCGTCTGTCAGCACTCAAGATCCTCTTATGAGTAACAAGGTAATAAATATCATCGCGAAGAACTTACGTATGTGAAAACTTAAACCTTATTGCTTGCTAATGTATTATAATAAATGTTCAGTGATATCTACCAAAACAAGTGAATATTATAGTCATGAGGAATTAGTTATTGACTGAGATCCAATGTTAATATTAGTGAAATATTTAGAATAAAAAGTCATATAGTTTCTATAGTTCTAACTATATTGTTGAAAATAGTGAATAATAATAATAATAATACTCACCCTATAATTACTCCGAAGAGTAACCCCTTAGGTCCCTCTCAGGGATCTGTGCGGGAAGGAGTGGCTATTATTATTATTTGCCATGGCGCACTGGGAGCGACTTAAGATTATTTCGGTAACGCATTTGCTTTACAGTTCTGAGGAAACCCAGAAAACACAGAACATTACCAAATCTTGGGCATGTGCCCTAGATTTGGTAATGAATGAATAGAATCAATTACATATATCAAAACTAAATGCAAAGTTATGTATCTATGTAAATATATTAATTTCCGTATATTATTCAATTTTATTTTTGATCGTTTAATGTTGAAGCCGTACCATAACTTACCCGCGACATCTAAAAATTGAAATATAAAGACGATAATTAGTATCAAAAGAATTTGAAATTAATTTTCAATCATGAGAAAAACCATGTTGATTCTTATATCTTCCTATAAGGAATATGAATGCACCAAGGATGAAATATATCGAAAGAAAATTTGTTTGGTGAATGTCAGGAGAAAGGGCATGGCTATTTGGAGACTTGAATCACTCTGTGTCGAATCCTTGACTAGTCAAAAGCTCTTGATGTTATCATAGTGGGCTACTATATATCGGATAGAATATATCGAGATAATCTTTTTGGTGCATATAAGGTGGAAAAGCGTGGATTTTTAGAGACTTAAATTACTAAGTGTCGAATTCTTGAGTAACCAAAGGTTTTTAATATTATTATAGTGAACTACTATTTCTAACCGATACTTTATTCCATCCAGCTGCTAATTAATTAAGAATCTAACCTTCTAAATCACCTAACTTACTTATATTTCTATCAGTAGCTATAATAGACATGGAAAACAAAAGGACAACAAGAGGTAGGTATCCCTGATGATCAAAAATGTAAATGTTTACATAATTGGATTATTATTGGCTTAGTTGATTTAAACATTTAAAATTCCGGAGCAAACAATCACACACAGAAGAAAATAACAGAGTAATCACCTAATGGTGTAAAATAATTGGTGATTGGTCGTCATTATCCACCAAATGCATTATTATAGTCGACTAAGTCTTTGACGCACTGTTTCTATCAGCGTTACTTTCATTTTCTTGTCATCATACTGACGTACTATTCACTGACTCTTACTTTGCACTTAGCCAGCTACTATTCAATTGACACTCGATTCATTAGAGCTTTCAAATAGTCTAATCGAGATCACTCACATATGCAGGAAGATAAAAGAGCAGTCATGGAATAACGCGAAATAAAATAACACCGACGTATTGTTTAGGGTCACATTGTATTCCAAGCCAATATCGACCAATTATCGTCGAATAATTGGCCGTTACTATATGCCAAATGCAGTTGTCTTTAATTGAAAAGCCATTTGACGAACTGTTTCTATCTATGCAGAAATTTAGTTAGTCAAAATATCGTGCTACCTCATCATCTCGCTATGTACTATTCACTAACTCATACTCTGCTCCATCCAGCTGTTAGTCAATTGAGAGACCTGGTTCATTAGAAATTACATTAAATGTAAATAGAATACAAGAAAATACTATACAGTAATCTAACGACATAAAATAACCCTGACGTAATCATTGAAATAACGTAAAAAATAACCAGACTCACAGTTTAGGGTCACATCGTTTTTCTAAGTGAATGATCCTCAGTGATGTCGCCAATGGTTGTCATTATCCATCAGATGCATTTTTATAGTTGCAAGGACTTTGACGAACTGTTTCTATCAGCCCTGGTTCTATTTATTTGTCATCATACTGGCTTACTATTTTCTAACTTACATTATGCTTCATCCAGCTGCTGGTTAATTAACCGACGGTTCATTGAATATTCCAAAGAGTCTAATCGAGATCACTAGATACAAACCTCGTACACCACTCACACATAGTACATACAATAAAATACGAAAGCAGTCATCAAACTACGCGAAATAAAATAACCCGATAGTTGTCCGTTATTATTCATCAAACCCAGTTGTCTATAGTTGAATAGGCCTTTGAAAAACTGTTTCTATCTCAGCCGAATTCTTGACTAGTCAAAACCTCTTGCTGCCTCATCGTGTTAACGTTATTCGCTAAGTCATACTATGATCCATCCAGCTGCTAGTCAATTGAGAGACTCGGTTCATTAGATATTCTATCTCATCTCTTCTAGACTCATACATATTATATTGTTTGGAGTCACTCATTATTGCCGATGTTATCCGTCATATTCAGTGCTCTATAAGATGAATAGTTTCTATCTATGTCGAATTATTGACTACTCAAAACTCAAAACATCTTGCTACCTCATGAAACCGATGTTGTATTCGCTAACTCCTACTATGCTCCATCCAGCTGCTAGTCAATATGAGAGACTTGATTCATTAGAGATTCTAAAATAACTAGTCGGGATGACTCGTACATATTATATTGTATGTAGTCACTTATTATTGCCAATAATTAGCCGATATAATTAGGGATTGCAATCCGGCACAAATTTCAATCCGGTCGGATTATGCCGAATTTCCATCGATCCGGCCGTATTGGTTCCATCAAAATCATTTTGCTTTTTCATTCCAAAATCAACTGTATAAAAGATGAACAAGTGAATGTATTACAAAGTATATATATATATAAAAAAAAAAACGTTTATTTCTTATGGCATCAACTGTATTTACACTGTTATAATTAATAAACATTTACGTATGAATCAGCAACAAAAATTTTGTAGATATAGTGTAACTAGTTAGATTGTAATTGTTATATTAGTTTAGTAATAATTAGAAATGACGGGCGGTTAAGTACAGTTTCACTTACTAGATTTCACAAATAACAACATCAATGATATCTTGTAATGTACCTAACTTGCTTTACATTATAAATCCATAAAAAAATGACGTCAAACCTGGCTCTGAACGAGAGAGATGGAAATAGCGGTTATGTTGAAGCTCAAAATGAAACTTTGTTGTTGTCAAACATTTGACAAGTAGCTGTCAGAATTGTAAAATAACTAATGACTGTCACATAATGTAACAGCCTTGACAATTCAATAAGATTAAACATAGAAATACGTCTTTCTTTGCTCGTCCAACTTTGATGACTTTTTTTGGATGGCTCGTTATAAGTAACTTATATTAATTATAACTAAAATCAAGCTTATCAACTGAGACCACAATAATTAGGTAATTTAGGGACGCCAGGCAGCTTCATTCTTATAATTATGACAGTCACCAAATATCTGTTTAATCAATAGCACAATTGTCACAATAATGAGTGGATAAACTTATTTTTTTAACATACTTTAAATTATTATTTCAAGTAAAACACTAAAAAAATGACTTGGTTTTGAAAAAAATTATCTTAGAAAACAAATAGTGTTAATTTTATCATCTTCCAGTCGACTTTTTACAGAGCTACAAATGTAACCAGCGGCTGAGAAGGCACTTTCTGCTTCTACTCGTACATTAGTCGGTTTTATTGTCAACAAACTCATATTTCATGTATTTTTTTTTTAATTTGCCGGATCCGGCAAATTGGTGCCGGATCCGATAGATGTCTTATGATGCCGGATCCGCCGGATTACCGGATCCGGTTTTCCGGATTGCAATCCCTAGATATAATCCATTATATTCAGTTCTATATGAGATGAATAGTTTCTATTTGTGTCGAATTATTGACTACTCACAACATCTTGCTACCTCATCAAACCAAACAACTCAAAATCGTATTCGCTAACTCATACTATGCACCATCCAGCTGCTAGTCAATTGAGTGACTCGGTTCATTAGAGACTCTGAACCGTCTAATCGAGATCACTCACACATACAAGAAAATACGAGAGCAGTCATCGAACGCCGCGAAATAAAATAACCCCGGCGTACTGTTTGGGGTCACATCGTTTTCCGAGGCGCATTATCGCCGATAATTGGCCGTTATTATCCATCAAATGCAGTTCTCTATAGTCGACTAACGTCATTATCGAACTAGCGTTATTAGCAGTTAAAACATTTAGTGTAGTTTACCGATCGGCTGCACTAAATTACTCGAAGTAGGCGGCGGAATCGGCCGCGTTCGCGCAACCGTCCCTCTCTGCGCGCCGTATCTGGCCGGCGAGCGGGACGGAGAGCGAGGATGCGGTCTAACAATAGTCAGATGAGGAGATCCGTTTACGTCCCGTACAAATTAACCTGCCGGCTAAATTCGTTTCGAGCATGCAATTATCGTGACCGGTGCTAGGGGAGGCCTGGCACCTCTCGTGAGCCGCGGACGGGTCTCTGCCCGGCGCCGCAATGTATATATTTAAAAAGTTTGTATATGTGACTTATGTAACTGCGCTATTGATTACGCGGGCCCCATGTTAATTTTTATTTAGTCCGTCGGGACACGGAACCTGGTCTGCTTTCATAAATCTAATTGGAGTAGAGGTCGGCATAATAAAATTACTCTTTTTTAGTGAGGTAACTCACTGACTCAGACTCGGAGTACAGAGTTAAGGGGTTATAGTAGGAAGAAAAGAAAGGGGGCCTTTATCTCACAAATCCTTTATTTTTCGTAGTGCTACCGGTTTCGGTCAATAACACAGGTCTACAAAAAAAAGTTCTGTCTTTGCGATCAGACCCATCATTTCCTATGTATTTTGACGCACTGAAACAAAATTTGGCAAAAAAAAATTCTACCGCATCAATTTTTCTCTCCACCCCCATATTAACCCCCATATATAAACTCTTATAGAGGAAATTAAAAAAATATATATTTTTTTTTTTTTTTGGGTCGCTGATCACGAATCTGAAGTCGAGAATAAATTTCGACTTAATGACAGCTGTCAATAAGCTGTCAAATTTCACTAAAAAGTAAAAAGTTGATATCAAATGCAAATAATTAAGTTTTTTGGGTTGTTGATTACGATTCTGTAGTGAAAAATGATTTTTGACATAATTCATTTTTGATTTCAGAATCGTAATCAGCAACCCAAAAAATTTAATAGTATGCATTTAATATCAACTTTTTACTTTTTTAGTGAAATTTGACAGCTTGTTGACAGCTTTCATTAGGTCGAAATTTATTCTTGACTTCAGATTCGTGATCAGCGACCCAAAAAAAAAACAAAATAAAAAATTTTGTTACAAAATTTCCTCTATAAGAGTTTATGGGGGTGGAGAGAAAAATTGATGCGGTAGAATTTTATTTTGCCAAATTTGGTTTCAGTGCATCAAAATACATAGGAAATGATGGGTCTGATCGCAAAGACAGAACTTTTTTTTTGTAGACCTGTGTAATTGACCATAATCAGGCAACAAAAGTCACAATAGGCTGAAATTGAGAGTGGAATCAGTGCATCTATTTATTATGTTATTGCATGTATAAATTTAATATTAGCTTTAAATAATTATTCTAACATATTATTTTTATTTCTTAGGAAAACAGGTTTTAATTTCGCCTTCTTAATTATTTATTTAGTCCAGTCTGTGTTCTATGAACCTCTTAGGTCATTCGTGACTATCAACCAACTTGGCAAACCCCATCAGACTACCCCCCTGTACAATAAAACACACCCCATTCTCAACCTCATTTTTAGAGTGGTATTCAATTTTTGAAAAAATGACAATTAAGCATCGAAAGTGGATTCTTTCTAAGTGGAGAGGTTTTTTGGGTCGCTGATCATGAAACCGATGTCATTTTCCGGGAAAATTCATGCCACGGCCGGGAAATATGGAAAATTGGGTCACTTCTGCGGAAATTTAATCATTGTTCATGCAATTTTCGTTTTTTACGTCATAAAGATATCCAGCAGCGTATATGATAACGAATAACGAACAATCATGTAAATTTTCTGGAAAACTATGAAAATTTTCGGGAAAACCTGGAAAGACAATTTTTCAATTTTATGAAAATGATCGTGGGATAAGTCGCTATAGGGGTTTTTTGGGGCGCTGCTCATGAATCCGATGTCACTTTCTCGGAAAAGTCATGCTTTCAAATTTTCAAATTCAAACTTTTTTGAAATACCTTCATTTTATCATTAATTAAATGTTAATTTCAGCAATTTATGATATAACATTCTCAATCAGCGCCCCAAAAAACCTCTATAGCGACTTATCACGCAATCATTTCGATACAATTCAGAAATTGTATTTCCAGGTTTTCCGGAAAATTTTTATAGTTTTCCAAAAAATTTACATGGTTTTTCGTTATGCGTTATCATATTATACGCTGCTGGACATCTTTATGACATAAAAAACGCAAATCACGTGAACAATGATTCAATTTTCGCAAAAGTGACAAAATTTTCCAGATTTCCCGGCCGTGGCATGAATTTTCCGGGAAAATGACATCGGATTCATGATCAGCGACCCAAAAAACTCCTAGAACCCACCCCTGATGCTTAATTGTCATTTTTTCAAAAATTAAATACCACTCAAAAAAATGAGAGTGTGAATGGGGTGAGTTTTATATGGGGGTGGTCTGAGGGGGTTTGCCAAGTTGGTTGATAATCACGAATCGCCTTAGAGGTTCATAGAATAGGATGCAAAAAAAATGTATGAATTCGATTAGTTACACCAAACTTATTTAGTTGGCCTAATTCCCCTGCTCATAGACTGGATTAATTGTATTTAAATTGTTATTATACTTACATTATTACTAGAGTTGGATAATCGGTGCCGCATACATGTCGTATACTCCATAATTCCAATGCAGCGACGACTCCCTCAAGTTAATGCTGTTTAAGAGGGTAGTGTTTTAAATTTTCGTTCAAGCACAACTTTTACAACGAATAAAAATAATCGCAAAGGACGCATACACTACTTCCGCGCGGCATCTATTATCCAACTCTAATTATTACTATTACTTAATTTTAACCTTTGGTGTTTTGTTTTGTGAAATGTCTGTTGTAGATGTATCTATTTCTCTTAATTGTACTAGTTATTATTTAGGGGGGTTATATATATTGCGTTGTTTGTTGTCTAAGGTTATGTTAAGGGTTATTATTTAAGGGGTTATATATGTTGCGATGTGCCAAAAATTGGAAAAAAAACGTATTTCATATTTTTTGTAATACATATCCTCAAGAATGTCTCCTTAAGATTTCATAAAGATCAGAGCGCTAGAACTAAAGTTGCAGCATTTAATAACGCAATACCTCTCATCTCGCGCATCTCTCGGTGCAAGGTAGGTGTAATTTCTTTGAACAAGACCGTATTATATCGTTTTTTGAATCTGTCGAATCAAACACATTAGTCGTGGAGTACTTCTGGACACCTGTTCCATACTTCCAAACTTCGAGCAATTTTATGTCATCTTTATACTTCAAACTTTACTGCGATTATCTCGGAATTAACTTTTTTCGAGAAGTAACCTAGCGGTGAGCAAAATTTCTCGAATACTGTTTCACCGACCGATCTGAAATTTTAGCAGTGCAGCTAGTGCAGTTTAGCAGTTTCACAGGAGCTAGTGATTGAATTAAGGAATTTTAATTTAAACCATAATCACTATTTCTAATGCCAAAAAACCCAGTCTGAGAAACCTCGAAAATCGAAAATTATCCAATTTTAGTAACTGTTTACACTTTGCAATATTTGTAAAAATTGATTGGCCAATTTCAACACTGCCGACTCTCAAATGACTAAAACCTAAGAGAAACCGCTTATCTCATTATTAGGTTGGTACAATGAAATAAATGTAAAAAGTTACTAAATATCCCTAAAATTGGCCAAGAAATTAGAGCAAGTTCTAAATTGTACAATTTATTGTACAATTTATCGTGGACAATAAATTGGGCGCAATTTCTGTTTTACACGTATTCCAATAAATTGAAGGTCAACTTGTACAATTTATTGTGAGAAAAATTGGTGTACGTAAAACAGTCATTAGTAATATAATAAAGCATATATTTTAAGCCCACAGTTCTCATGCACATGTCAAGTAGAAATGAGGATACTTCAGAAGAGTCGGGATTGTTGAGAGTCTTAATAAAATCGAGTCAACTGACTGCGTAGTGTGTATATCAGAGGCATATATTTTATTAAAATCTGTGATAAGAAGAGTCGAGAGTCATGAAAATAGAATCGTGTCAGCTGACTCACCAATACCGAGTCGACTCTTCGAGATAACTCACTCGCGAGTTACCCATCTCTAAATTGGAGGTCGCGCGTCGTCTGCTTAGCTCCTGGAATTAAGAATGGAAAACTATCGAGTAAAACTATCGATAGTTGTATCAATATTCGAAAACTTTTTTTTAATTCCATAAGAAATTAGCTTCTTGTAAAATAGTAACTAGGAACGGAAAACTATTGCTACTTTATCTAATATTATCGAGTAACACTATCGATTGTCATCTCGTACGTAAAGGAGTTAGCTACGACTGGCTAAGTTAAGGGATGGAATTTTCTTTTTAAAAACCGGATATCTCAGGCAGGGGTTAGAAAGAAGTGCACTCTTCTTTATTTTCGGGCTTTCGAAATCATTAATATGATTCTTCTTCAATACAACTACATGTTACTTACTAGATAACTACATATTACGACTATAAATTATTATTATACTATATTCAAGACAACTATATACGACGCCAGCAATTTAACCCAAGTAGACAGTACTAGTCAAGTGATAAGTCCGCAATAAACAATAATTTTATTAACTATAGACCATGTGATAACAGCAATCTATGTAAAAGATCTGAATACTGTATATGATATAAACTTTGACGACATAAAACCAGAGGAGAAACATTGTGAATTCTCTTGTTATAAGATTGCAATAAAAAAAGACATAATTTATGTAGTAAATATCTATAGATCACCAGATGGATATTTAAAGTAATTCTCAAGAACATTGTCCATGATAATTGACAGGTTATTTCAAATTAATACAAAAATAATAATATGTGGTGACTTTAATATTAACTTTGCTGATAAAAACAGCCAAGTAAATGAATTAGTTGATTTACTTCAAACATATGGATTAGTACCCCATGTCAAACAAATGACAGGGGGTTGCTTCCACTTCTCAGTCGTTAGTTGACAATATAGGTTCTACATTTGATTAAAATGACTGCTGCTCTTATGTTTTGCAAACTGATATACATATCTGATCATTATGCACAAATCTTTTCTGTAAATATAGTTACACCGAAATTAAAAAAGGCACCACTATTATAATAGACAATTTACAAATGAAAATATAAATAATTTTGTTATTAAATTATCAGTGGAAGAGCAGATGTCTATCAGGTAGTTGTCCACACTAAATGGAAAATATGAGGCATTTTATAAAATGTTTTTTTACGTTTTTGACTCATGTTTCCCACTTGTAAAATCATACAGTGGGGATAAAAAAAGTCCATCATGGGTAAGTAGCCAATGTTCTTTTCATTCTCGATAGCATGTATCGCTAGTATGCAAGATGGTTTATTACGTATTGTTCTTAACTATGTATTATGTCTGGCAATACGATATTATATGCATCTACTATTTTGTACTATATATGGTTTTCACATTCCCAACATGACATTCTGTATACCTACATTAGATGACTGCATTTTAACATATTGATTCTTCAGTCAGAAAAAAACTTCTGTTTGGTGTGAATTTCTAAAAGCTGGTATTATATTATTTAGTGAATCTTTTCATTATTCTTATTTATTTTTGTGCTGATGAGTTATATGTATGGTAAGAAAACATATCTGCTTAATGTTGCTACATGTTATGTTCGGATCTGTTGAGGAATTCTTTTATTAGAAAATACCAAATTTTCAGTAATAACTTGGCAATGTCGGAGTAGCAGCCAAAACAAAAAAAAAACTTGAGACATTCAAGAATGGAGCTTTTTGAGCATTATCGCCTGATGTGTCCTATTTAAAATATCAAAATGATGTAATGGTAGCCTCACAAAGAACTTATTTTATATCCGAAAATAATTGTATATTGTGTAGCTTTTAGTGCCCTACAACTTTGATATAACTTTTTTTATACATAGTATAATAAAAGCAGTATGCTATTTTGTCGCACTAATGGGCCACCCTATCTATTTTTAAAGAATCATGTCTATTAAAAGTTAAAAAAAAAAACATTGTTTTATTAGATTTATTACAATTGGAGTGTCGGTACGTTTTAGAGAGATTAGAGGTGTCAAAAAATTTTTCCGAATTTTTAGTGATTTTTCAGAATGCTGTATCTCAGCTTCAGGTTTCTAGTTTTGAGATATTTCGGCAAAAACATTTTTTAGAGCTACATGTTTCGCGCAATTTTAGGAAGTAGTGTGAGAAAAAAATTTTGTGACTAATGTTACGTGTGCCTTTTACAGTTGAATATACCCCGAAAAACCATGCAGTTATAGTACGTTCTGTGCAGAGTACAGAACCGTTTTCTTGTTGCAAACGGTCAAACTTTTGAAACGTCACGTTTTTTGAGCTTAACCATATCATAAAGTGGGTAAAGTGAAAAAAAATTTCGTGGTTTCTCACAATTTTTACCGCAGATACCGTTGAAATAAAAAAAATTTTTTTTTTCGAAAATTGAAAATGACTAATGTTGCGTGTGCCTTTTACAGTTTAATATACCCCCAAAAACCATGCAGTTACAATCTAACGAGAGTTACAATGCAAGTTACAATCAAACGAACCATTTTCTTGACTTTTTATTTTTTTCAAATTTTTTTATTTTTTTTTATTTCAACGGTATTTGCGGAAAAAATTGTGAGAATTTTGTTTTTCACTTTAGCCATGATTAGGACATGATTAAGCTTAAGAAACGTGACGTTTGCAACAAGAAAACGGTTCGTTACATTATCAACATGTATCAATATGTTCGTTACATATTCAACTGTAAAAGCCACACGTAACATTAGTCATTTCATGAAGATTTGAATTTCAGCCATTGATGTTCTGAAAACCCATCAGTTACCCGTTTTTTTCCTGTTTTTTTCAAATTCATGTCAAGGATAAAAAAAATTCTCCTCAAATATCGCAGCAGAACCTTGTAGGATGTTTATTCCAGTTTTCAGAACTGCCCTTAAATTGTCTGTGCTACCGTTGGTTGCTGAGATATCGTCGATCAAAGACAAAAGGGTACTTTTTGATTTAAAGTTCAATATCTCAGCTACAAATGGTCGCATCGAGATTAAAAAAAAAGCAAATCAAAGCTGAATAAACAAGCTATCCAGTCCATACCATGTCTAAGTTAGAAAATTTTTTTCAAGCTCGTGGACTTGAACAAAAAAAGCAAAAAAATTCGCAAATTTTTTTTCTCACACTACTTTCTAAAATTGCGCGAAACATGTAGCTCTAAAAATGTTTTCGCTGAAATGTCTCAAAACTAAAAACTTGAAGCTTCAAAATGCTTTTTTTTAGACCTCGGTATGACCATTTTTCACTGAGATACAGCATCCTGAAAAATCACTAAAAATTCGGAAATTTTTTTTGACCCTTTAATTTTTTCCATTAGTGTATCTAACCTGTTTACGACAAACGCGCAAAGAAACTCTCCATATCGATTAAGAAAAAAAATATACCTTCGTATGTCGTTCGTATATGCTAGCCGTCATCTGCGACAGGATAATTTAAAAATTGTGTTATGTGAAGCTTTAGTGCTGAGTTTCTTTAATTATTGTTATGTAGTATATGGCTCATTTCTAAATACATTTGAAAAAAATCGAATTCAAAAAGTACAAAACTCCTGCCTGCGTTTGATATATAACATTAGAAAATACGATCACATCTCGCACACGTTTGGCATGGCTCAATGGTTGAACATGTACAATTGATATTAATTCCAATTCACCTTCTTCACTCATCGAATAGTTGTCCTCACCTTGTCCTCACCTAATTACCTTAGTAAAAGACTGGTAAAACGTTCAAATTTACACAATAGGAATATTAGGAATTTATGTTTGTATAACATTCCTTATCACACCACTGCTAAGTTTCAAAAAAGTTTTTCTTATAGAGAGAGCAGCAAAAATTCTGCATGAGCTACCCACAAAATTTCACTATTTTTCGGATAAAAAACTAAAAAAAGAAAATTAAGTTACAACTTTTAAGTGAGCAATAAAGTTGTTGCATATAATGTATTCATAATATTTTTAGTCTGACAATTATTTAGTTTATTTTATATATCGATTTTTATTTATTTTTATTTTCTTTTTTTTTACTATAGAACATAAATTTTATTATTACTGCTACCGTTGAATTTTTATATCAATTTATTTAGTTTTGTAATTTTTTGCGATAATTTATTTCTTTATTATTAACTACATTTATATATATTTTGGGTTAAGTGTAAGAGTAGTATTTTTGTACTAAACTTCGCCCGTAAATAAAGACGTTTATTATTATTATTATTATTATTATTATTTCGCCGACTTTATAGTCACACTTCTCAGCGTAAACGCTGGGAAACATTCACCCATTCCTGCTGCAGACAGTGATGGCTTGATATCTCATCCCCGCCTCCAGCAGAAATTAGGCTCAGGCGAGGGGAGGAAATTCATCCTATCCCAAAACCTTTCTTACAATGTGGTAAGTTTGTAACAATATTGCCTTCTGGCCATTTCTAATGACATTAAAAGATAGTCCTAATGCCGCGATGTTCTTGGCGAATCTGGTCGTCATCACTCCCTCTGCCGATATTACTAGGGCGTACGTCTCCACTTTCTCCAGTTTCCATAGGCGCTTCAGCTCGATTGACAAATTTTCGTATTTCGCGATCTTCTCCCGTTCAGTCTTCTGAATGTTATGGGTAAGTGGCACAGCGATGTCTATGATGATCCCTCTTCGTTGTTCCTTGTTGATCAGCACAATATCTGGTCGGTTGAAGTCCACTGTTCGATCGGTGATGATTAGCCTATCCCAGTACTCGGCAACTTCCGATTCCAGCACAGCTTCCGGGACATATTTGTAGTATGGCGGAGCCGTCGCTAACAGGCCATACTTGAGCGCCAGTTGTTGGTGAACTATCTTCGCAAGTTGGTTATTATTATTATTATTATTATTATTATTATTATTATTATTATTATTATTATGTACATAACTCGTCCCCTAAAGATGCCTCCAACATGCGGAAGATTTAATTAGTCGTCAACTTAACACGACCTTACTTGAATATTTTTTTTTATTTTTAACACATCGTTGAAATCCTTGAGTGGCAGGACAGACAGGCTTCAGTAGAGATGGATTTTTTTTTCGAATTACCGTAATGTTATTTTCTTTAACTGATATTTTGATTAGGATTTAATCCCTTTTTTTGCGAAGTGTATTTTTTGTGAATACTCTTCGTTAAAATGAAATACTGGATTATGTTTGTTCTAAATTGACTGAATCGATTTTCTTGTTTACATAAGTTTTTACTGGGATACGTGTGCAAAGTTTGTTAAAAGTATCGAATTAAAACTCGAAGCTGAATCAATTCTCTTTCATAATTGAATAATCTATTTTGTCATTCGATTTTTGTTTCTATGTTTAAATTTTACATATTCGGTTGAGTAGATCAATTTATATTTCATTAGATACAACGTCCGCAAAACAGTCTGTACCATATATGGAATTTTTCTATTATGCATTTTTGTGCCAAAAAAAATGATATTGAGATTGAAAAAATCACCTCAAGGGACATCATATTGGGACCATATAAAACATTCAAAGGGTGTAACCGACCAGCTGAAGGCTAGTATATGAGTTCCAGCACTGCTATGAGGAATTAAAGAACCGTCTCCAGCACTGTGTGGCTTCCCAAGGAAGTTATTTTGAAGGAGACAATACTGAATTGTAATTATATTCAAATAAAAAAAAATTAAAAACATCAGTCTCATTACTTAATTTACACACCTCGTACTATGGCGATCGAAAAATTCAAATGATACATATATCGAGAGAGTTTCCAATATGATATATCACTGTGTTTGACTTTTTCTTGGTTAAAATTGTTTCAGACATCAATGATGAAAAAAAAATGGATAATACAAGATGTTCATATAGTGCAGTAGTTTTGGTAAACATCGTATATTCTTTATAATTGGAGGATTTGGGATAATATAAAACAGATCCCTCAGTTTGCTACCACAAATAAATACATTTTTATATTCGTTCAGTTTTCCATATCACGAATTACTTATATTTTCATTTACCTAAGAAATGAAGCTACTTCATGTAGTTATTGTTTTGTCACCCAACCTTCCACTCGCTCACATTCAAAGTTGTTTTCGTTATAACAAACAGGTTTTTTTGTGTTTATACTTAAAACTATCAAGAGTTATATTCTAGAAAATAAAACCATAGAGCCATAAAACACCTACAAGCTGAAGAAAAATAATGAAACTGCAAATCCAACAATTATTATTTCAGTTTTGTACAAAATATTGGTATAAAAAATCAGTATGTTAAAAAAATGCAAGCTGGAGAGTATTTCCGTGCAAATATTCGTACATAAATCGTAGAAACTGACTTTAATGTATGGTTAACTTAACTAACTTAAAACGTGGTGTTAGCGTTGAATCGACATTTTTGTTGCAAAACATATACAGTTCCTATTTAAGGCATTAATAGGAGGACATATTTAAGAACAAATAAACCATTACATTCCTTAAACGCAACAATCATCTACATAATCCACCCTACCTAAAAACTAAAATGATTGCTTGAATAATATTTATAACCATAAACACGTTTCCTACTAATATCGAAACACTGTAACTTTTACTCAACGCGCATTTCACCTACCATGTTGGTATTACTAGGAAATTATTAACTCAATTTCATTCACTTTTAGTCCACTATTGACGCTTACCATTATTTTCAATTAAAGATACTGAGCAATGAATTGCTTTTTTTATGTCAAAATTTAAGTCTTATGAAGTATTTAACATAATTATCATATTTTTACATCACCTACCATCTTAATATTCCTGAAGCGATATTTCTATTTATACTCTATATAACAACTTATTAAAAATTATCTGGTTTTGTGACAGTTTGTTATGCTTACATATATAGATGTGTCACAATACGTCAATGGGATGTCCGGCTAGAGCGAAAGCTATAAAAGATTGACTTAGAGCATTAAAAGGAATTGGCAAATAATTACACAAAGAATATAAAAGGTATGCATGGCAGGTAGTTTCAGGTTCCAGTCAACGTGACATGCCACATTATCTCTTCAAAGATATCGATCCCATCGTATATATGTATTTATGTGGCCTTTCCAAAACTCAGGGCTAACGTAACCTAGAAGTAGAGAAAGCGGTAGAAAACTATAAAAATAGATAGGGAACTGAGACTAAATAATATAAACAATTAAGGTCAATGCACAAGGAAGAATTTTATGTTACAAAAAAAGTTTGAAGAATTGTAAAAACGGGTGATTGCAATAATTATAAATTACAACTCTTTAATTAACAACAGTTTTCTATTTTCTATTTTTAAGATGTTTAGCTTTATTCCTAGTCACCACAAAAGCAAATAAATAAATGAGCTTAACTGAAATAATGGTTCTTATAGTTATTAGGGATAAACTGTAGTTATAGCGTAACATTTAAGTAAATCTACAGTTTTATTATGGCTTTATGTATATCTTGAATGTATATTTAAAAAAATGGATATTTAAAAAATTCAATGGAGAAAATATACATATTTGGACAACTTCAAAAGCATCGAGAATAAGCGAATTACGAAAAATAGGAAGAGTTTAATTAAAGAGTAACAGTAAACGTCTCCAAATAAAATTCAATAAAATCAAATGGGGACTCATAGACATAGCAATGTGATTATTTCATGCTGTATTAAAACGAGATTAAAAATACAACAGTACACAATAAAAATTATTTTAATTTAGACTGCGTAATTAAGACAATTAACAAATTAATTTGATGCGTATTTCTTTAATGTACCATTTAAACATTCAAGAATATAGAAACAGCCATTTGAAGCATGCAATCACAAATATGTATATCTGAGTAGAACACTCTTCATATAAAATATTTTCGTAAAAAAAAAACAAATGTAATTTTTTTTCATTCCAGTAGTAATTTGCTAAAATCAGTCAATTACATTTTCGCCCATCTTTATTTCTTGGTTAAAACTGCTTAATTCTAGTTTCACAAGGAATACAAATCAATGATGATTTTCAAAATTTTTATTGTTTTATAAATATTTTTGTTTTCAATGGAGTTGTCTATACAATCTTCAGCAACCTTGGTAACAGTTGCATTGTCCACGTCTTTAAATAGTCGTAAGGTTTTTCGTAAGGTTTTTCCCACACATTAACTTTATATTTCCTATAACTTCTAAAAGTTTTGATTTCATAATCAGAATTTTCAAGGATTTCAAGTTTTTGTCTTCTTTAAAATTACTCATTTGCATATGTTTGAAGTAAATCAGAATATTGATCTACTTGTCAGTTAGAGAAAATGATAATTTACAATCAGATTTGACGTCAGTTGTGAGTATCTCTTACAGTTTCTAATACCACCCATTTCACAAAATTTTCTAATTACAAAAAAAACTATTCTACAGGGTGATCCTCCGGAAATTGCATCCATCGATTATGGGAAAACTATAATTAGTAAAAATCTGAAAATTTGGTGACATATTAAGGTCGATGGGGGACATACGCCTAAAATATTTTCACGTTAATCGCACTTCCGGTTATACCGGAAGTAGATGTCAACTTTGTTATTTTAAATGGAATGCCTTGTATATTAATACATTTTTAGATTCTATTGTAAATTCGTAGAAAATTTCATGTGTAATGTCCTATACCTAAGTTTAAGCGGTTTAAGTTTTTATGTCAAAAATGACGTCTGCAGGCCCTAAGATAATTACCAATTTTTCCTATAAGAAAGCCTTTATTATTCAATTTGGGTCGGATTCCTTGTTGAAAAGGATCCACTTTAATAGATTCTTTGTAATATTCTGATAACTATAATTACAGGGTGTTCAAAAAATGAGATCAAAAATGAAATTGAGAAAAATGCCAGATATCAATTTTTTTCAAATGGAAACCCCCAATTTTCATTATTTTATATTATTTAGCATTAAATATAAGGGTAAGTTTGTATAAGGTTGTTTGTTAAATTTGTAGTTTTAAAAATATTGCCAATTTAAATTATTTTAAAATAAATATTTTCAAAACTCCAACTTTTTAGAATAAACAACCTTATACAAACGTACCCATATTTTTATGCTAAATAAGAAAAAAATTATGAAAATGGGGGTTTCCATTTGAAAAAATTGATTTTTTGGCATTTTTCTCAATTTCATTTTTTGATCTCATTTTTGGAACACCCTGTAATTATAGTTATCAGAATATTACAAAAAAATCTATTAGAATGGATCCTTTTCAAAAAGTAATCTGACCCAATTTGAATAATAAATGCTTTTTTATAGGAAAAATTGGTAATTATTTTAGGGCCTGCAGACGTCATTTTTTACATAAAAAGTTAAATATCTCAAAACCGCTTAAACTTAGGTATAGGCCATTACACATGAAATATTCTTAGAATCCACCATAGAATTTAAAATGTATTAATATACAGGGCATTCCATTTAAAATAACAAAGTTGACATCTACTTCGGGTATAATCGGAAGTGCGATTAACATGAAAATATTTTAGGAGTATATCCCCTATCGACCAACCACCAAATTTTCAGATTTTTGATAATTATATCTTCCTATAATAGATCGATGCAGTTCCTGGAGGACCACCCTGTATAACTTTTAACATTTTCATGATGATTAACCATTAACTCTTTAATTAAGAAAAAAATTATCTCCTAAAGTACTTTATTTCTGGTTTATTTTTTCTCATGTTCTTTCACTTAACTATTTCCTCCCCTTTCTCTTTCTCGGCTTCGACCCTGTACGTGCCTTCCCAACAGGTATTTGCTATTCCTTCACATGTTCACCTGCCGATATGTCAGTGTGATATATGACTGTAACGCTGGCGCCACCGCCCTGCACCCCCCTCCCGTATATTAGGCATCCCTCGTGCAGACACGTCTCATACTCCTCGGCCCCGTTGTACCTGTTGTGTTCGCCAACAATGCGTTTGTCCCTTACGTCTGCCATTTGCCATTTGCGACGTGTCCGCACTTAGCGTAGAAAATTAACAGGATGACGAAGAAATTCGTGTTCGCTGTTGATTTATGGATGGGAGAGCAAGGCGGTCCAATATTCTAAAAAGTGGCACATGGAGACTTGGAAACCTTAAATTCACTATATTTCCTAATACAACTTATCAACATGTCTCAGTTTTCCATTGCCCCATTAGGTTATTCGATTTTTTAACACGAGTCATCCGATGAAAATGTTTAGTGGTCGAGAAACAAAAATATCGAGCCATTCCAAAAAATTTCATCAAAGCGGGCCAAAAGATTCGAATCCTCGATTCTGTTAATACATTTCTGTAGATATATAGGATTAAATATATTTGTAGATAAAGTACATGAGCTGGACATCCTCCCACTGGTTCCAGCTTGGTCCATTTTCATTAGACTCCACACCCTCGATGTGGACTCCTCTGGAAAGCTGTTATTTTTAGTTCTTATTCTGAGTCTGTCCTTTAATGTTTGCGATTTACACCTCAATGTACCTTACAAACCAAGAAATGTTCTACTAATTAACTAAAGTGGTCAAAGCGAGCAACTCTTTTAACGATTTTCGAATAAAATTAAGTATTTTTCTAGAGTCGATATTTTTAAGAGCTTGCTGTTTAGATTCTGAGAGGGTGTTGCAGAACTAGAACTAGAACTTCCGTAACAATGAGGGTTATTTTGTTCATATTTTTATGCAAGACGAAACAAAAAATAATTGAGCCTCATAATAAGTGGCCGAGAAACAAAAATCATCAAAGTGGGCCAAGAGATTTTATTCTTCGATTCTGTTAATACATTTCTGTATATAGGTTAGATTAAATATGTAGATAAAGTACATGAGCTGGAGATTCTCCAACTGTTTTCAGCTTGGTCCTTTTTACTAGACTCCACAGCCTCGATATGAACTCCTCTGAAAGGAGAAGAAAGGAAAACCTTTTGACTTTTCCTTGTCTAGAATTTGAAACGTCAGTCTTGTTAGTCTTTCACAGTGACATACCAAGTACGACATGAACTGAGATTTCTTCTTCCTCCAGGCATAGTATATATATATTGTTTACTCTGCCAGCTCAATCAGATTCATGTGTCTATTTTATACACCTGACGACAACCTTTAGATTTTTACTTTGATTTTGATTTTGAAAGTCTGCTGTAATGAGCAATCAATCTCTTATGAAATGTTGCCTGTGTTTGTCTTGGAAAGTTTGTCCACCATTCCAGAGACTTTTTGCGTATTAACATTTTTATGCATGGTTTTACCATGCCACAGAAAGGCTCTGGTCACACGCCACAGAAAGAGCATTTAGAGCGCGATCAACTTGGCTAGTTGATCAACTTACGTTACTTTTATGTTCTGGTACAAGCAACTCTTTTGTGGCTTCTTAGATGTTTCAATGCCTCCACGTAGCCCCATACTAATTCTGACGTACTCTGCATAGCGCTAATTCATTTCAGCGCTGCTTGCCGCTGCAAAAATAGTAATTGACTCAATCAATCAGCGCTGCAAAAATAGTAATTGACTCAATTGCGGCCAATTCAGCCTTACCTCACATTCCAAAAACACTTCTATGAAATTTACATATCCCCAAAAGGAATTCTAAATATTTTTACAAGTACGGCTTAAAAATAAAAAAATATCTTGAAAGAAATGTGTTCAAAATAATTATTTATAAAATTGTCATCCTACTACTAGCAAGAATATGAGATTTGTTCTTGGATTGTCTATTATCACTTACTTCACCATTTCAACATATTTTTTGTTCTTATTCTGGGTCTGTCACTTCCTTGTTTGCGATTTACAGCTCAGTGTACCTTACAAACCAAGAAATGTTTTACTGATTAGCTTAAAGTGGTCAAAGTGAACAACTTTTTTTAAAAAATGACACTGACCACACAAAAAATCGCGTCAAAAAACGGGAAACAACAATTTTCAAATAAAATGAAGTATTTTTCTAAAGTCGATCTCAAAAGATATTGTTAAGAGCTCTTGCTGTTTCGATTCTGAGGGTGTCCCAAAACTAGAACTAGAACATCCTTAACTAGGAATGTTATTTTGTCCATTTTTTTACGCAAGACGAAACAAAAACTAACTGAGCCTCATAATGAAGCTGTGAGTTTTTTCTCATGTAGTTATTAAGCTATTGAAACTTCATAAATATGCCAGGAAACACTCACTTTCAGTAACAAACAGTTTAATCAACAAACTTAACATTAAAGCCTCTTTTACTGAAAAATCCACCAATTAGTTCAGTGGCTATAAAAATGATATATATTTAACTTAACTTCAAACAAAAAATATTACAACATACAAAGAAATTCTCTATAATTAATTTAAAGATTCTCCCATAACCCAGTTCTGATAATTTTCTCATGCTCTTTTCTGTTTCTTTTCAGGTAAGGTGCAGCCACATATCATGCCCGGTACCTGCGTAAGAAATCATAAAAATCGCCCAAGCGTAGAGAAACAAAAGAACACCTATACTCCCAAACTGCTTGATTTATGTGATGTACTGATTACCTCGAGGTTCCGCATGGCTCAACAAATATAATTTCAGCTGAATTTCAGTTCGTAAAGAATGGCATACTCATATTACCATAACAGGAACGGTTTAATCGTGAATCGATTATTTCTAGTGCATTTTTTTAGAAGAAGTGTTGGTTTATTCGTTTTGAGAGAATGAGTAAAAGTGAATGAGTTGGGCTAATCGTCGGGTTTTATTAAAATTTGTTTTCAGATTTGTTACATCCAATTTGTTATAAACAATGGACAAATTTATTGAACAATGCAAATTTTATTTTTATAATGCTGGAAAATTATGAAATCAATTCTCAATTTTCTCTATTTTTTTCTGGAGGGTTGCACTTAGATGTAAGTCTTACATTATAAGTCATATCACTAAGGTTAGTAATAATTTTTAGTTATAACTAACGATACATTAAAGAAACGTCACCAAATTTGGCTATGAACGAGAGAGTTGGAAATAGCGGTTACAAGATAAATAATGGAATTCATATTCAATGAAGAATAGAGGCGTGTTCCACTTGAAATTTATTTTAGAAACAGTAGTAGAATCAATGTAAACTAGATATATCGGGTGTGTACATCAGACCATCAGCCAGTTATGAAAAAGGACAAACATACGTGAGACGACAGGGACTTCAGGAAGTTTTTCCAGACGAAGTTATTCATTTCGACCATTTTAGTCGTTACAACGTGTATACAACGCGTGAACGAATTTTGAGAGATGAGTTGGAGATCCATCCATATCGTCTACAATCTACACATCAAATTTTCAAAGCTAATAAACCAATGTTACGGACTATAATGTTACAGACAATGACAACAGTTCTACCAATGGTTTATTAACCATTTTAACAATAACGATGCTGACATTTTTTTTTTTACTGATGAGGTTTAGTTCCATCTTTTGGGCTATGTTAACTCTCAGAATATGAGACTTTGTAGTGCAGACAATCCTCACTTTTATATTTAAACTCTTCTACATCCAGAAAAAAAATGGAGTGTGGGCAGCTGTGAACACAAGGAGGATTGTTGGACCTATCATTTTTTTTAACGGAATACTGAATGCAGAGAAGTACCGTTTATGCTTTCAGTTTGCCCGTACAAAACAAGAAAAGGGAGCAAAGCAAACCTAGCAATGCAATGTGAGCAGATAAAATTTGTATAAAGATCTGATATGCGTTGTTCTATAATTAATTAATAACATACAGGGTGTTCCACCTAAGGCGGATTCATCCATAACTCTGTTATTAGAAATTTAACAAAAAAGTGCTTTGGGTGGTAGTTGTTTGGAATAATTGTGCATATGAGGAAAATATTTTCAATTATATAGGGTGCTCCGTTTATTCTGCACGCCACCTAACTTTGTTATTTTAAATGGAACACCCTATATATTTTTACATTTTTTGATTCCCCGTTTAATTCTAGGGCGACTTTGTTAAGGGTTCCCTATACCTATCTCTTATAGTTTTTGAGATATTCAACTGTCTTTGAAAAAAATGACGACTTCAGCTCTTTGAATGAGGCCCAATAGCATTTAAACCATAAAAGATAGAAACCTGCGGTTTGGACGATTAGATTTAGCACGAATTACCTTATCTTTTTCACTATGGGCAAACTATACGTATACACTATTTGACGTATAAGCCAAACTAAACGTCACTTTAGGGTTGACTAGATTTGATTTGTTATTTTACTGTGAATACGTGTAGTGTATTCAATGTATCACAACATTTGTGTATCAATGTCGCTGACGCAGGAAGAAATGGCTGATATGGTTTTTGTTCTTGGTGCTTGTCACCGAAATCCGTTATTGGCATCAAGAGTTTATGCACAACGCTATCCGGACATTCTTTTAAAAAACGAATCCACGTGTGTATTAACCAAAACGGAGAATATTTTGAGCAGTCGTTGTAAATCAACAGGCTTGTCAGTCAGTAAATCAACAGTCGTTGTAAATCAACAGCAACAAGTTTATGTAGCCTTTTCTTGATTGTGTGCCCTGCCTTTGTTTGAATTTCGTTTGACTTGTGTTCTATTTTAGTTGTTGTTAGTGGTTTAGTTTTGTTTGATAAACCACTTTTTAAACATCATTTTGAGCAGTTGTTGTTATTCAGTAAGCTAAGTTTATGTCGTTTTTTCTTGATTGTGGAGTTTCGTTCCATTTGCGTTCTATTAATTGTTGTTACTGATTTATTTTTGTTTGCTAAACCACTTTTTGCTCTTTGCTTTTGCTTTTGCTAAAGCACTTTTTGCACTAAAATGCCAGTAAGTATTATTACTGCCAGTCCCAAGCCTGACAAAATGTGAAGAAAAAGTGATTTTGCAACGCCTACGTGACGCTGTAGACATCCGATTTTTGCAAACTTTATAAAGAATCGAATATTCTTGGAAAACTGTTGGAGATAAGTATTGATAACCCGATATCAGTAGAAAGGGCATTTAATTTCGCATCCAACGGCACTATTTAATATGGGTCATGCCATTTGAAAAAAAAAATAGTATTCGCGTTTTAAAATTGTCAAATGTAGGGTCCGATATTTCCGGCTCTGAATAACGTATCCATGTTGCCCGTAGTGAAAAAGATAGAGTACTTCGTGCTAAATCTAATCGTCCAAACCGCAGGTTTCTATCTTTTATGGTTTACATGCTATTGGGCCTCATTCAAAGAGCTGAAATCGTCATTTTTTTCAAAGACAGTTGAATATCTCAAAAACTATAAGATATAGGTATAGGGAACTCTTAACAAAGTCGAACTAGAATTAAACGGGGAATCAAAAAATGTAGAAATATACAGGGTGTTCCATTTAAAATAACAAAGTTAGGTGGCGTGCAGAATAAACGGAGCACCTTATATAATTGAAAATATTTTCCTCATATGCACAATTATTCCAGACAACTACCACCCAAAGCACTTTTTTGTTAAATTTCTAATTACAGAGTTATAGATGAATTCGCCTTAGGTGGAACACCCTGTATAATTTAGAAAAAAATATCTATAAAGCTAATAAAAAACATGTAGAAAAAAATTAAACTTCGACGAAAAGGGGATTTTTGTTCTTGGGTCGGAGTTGGTTGGATCGGAGGGTTGATCACGACCTTCACGGAACGTCACTCCCTGAAATTGTCTAATACACAAATTCAAGCGGTATACGATTATAAAGTGTACCTATGCAGTAAGCGGTAAATCGAGACGTTTATTAATGACAATTATTAAGCCTCGGTAATTAATATGCGAACACGGCAGCGTTCAAATCGATAGATTAGAAAGATTTCACTACTATTTTTTTTTAATCTCGATGAAGGACGTTTCTGAGCTTCGATAAATTTAAATTGCATCTTTCCGCTAAACATTTTCACAAGTTTTGACTTCAGATCAAAATCGAAGGCTTTGAAGTAATGACAGTTTAGCTGCTGAGTATATTTCTCTTATTCGTGGCCAGCTGTGACGATTTTGTTTTAATCATAATTCCAAGTAACCAGAATAATGAATTGAGTCTCGTCGTCTAGTCGCTTCAGTTTTTAATTTATTGGGGACAAAAAATTTCACGAAACGCCATACGAAACGTAAACATACCTCGGCACTCCGCTGTCTAAATATTGCTTCCGATCCCATCGGATGCGAGCGTACGGCGCGGCGCCTCAGAGTTAACGGAAAACGGCTTTTTAGCGGCACAGAGGCCGCCAAGGCGAAATAGAGTTAACGGAATGTTTTAAGTAATAACATCACAGCCGTTTTCCCTCTAAACGGATTTCACAATATCCAGGTATGTTATACCAGTTACAAAACACAGGTTTGAGTTGTCTTTTTAAAAATTTATTTAAAATTACAAAATGTAATCAAAATTTATTGGTTCGGTCGGGCGAGCCTCCGGCTACGACTCTGGATGTCATGCACGACTTTGATTTCCGCGTACCGTAGTTTTAATAGGCTCGGTCTGACTAAGGGTTTGCTGAATCAGGGGTTCAATGTCATAACTCCTCACCCTTAGTTTGAAGTCGTCCTCGGCGAAGGTTCCGGGGTTCTTTCTTCATTTCTGGAGTCCTGAAGGGTAATTTCAACTGGAATCTTTTCAGTGCGCTTTAATTCTGTGTCTGAAAACATAACAAGGACAATATTAATTAATATGATGCATATAATAATATAATTGTAGTTGGGTTTTCTGAATCAGAGGCTAAGTTGGGTCTTCTAACTCTTGTAATTTCTTGAGGTTCTTGACTTCGTCAGGTACTTTCTAGTCGTATTTTTGTTTTGGGTTTAGGTAAACTAATGTTACTAATTGAAATTTTAGGAAGTTGATAAAATATTGGACTAGTATTAATTACGTCATTATCAATTATAATAGAACAATTTGAACTTAATAATTATTATTTAGCAAAGTATATCTTTGAATATTATTTTGACAATTTTCAATGACTTCTTTAGGCTGGCTGAAGATAGTGAGCAATCCGTGGGATGTTGTCTTGTAGGCATTCGATTCTTCAATAAAGATGGTTTCGCAGGTTTCGGTTTTATGGAGTTGACATCTCCCGAGATGGGATCTCTTGCAGATGTAGAACTTCGAATTAGGTTGACAATCATCTGACCATTCGTTGAATGTGGTGCCTTCGAGGTAGTAATCTCCAGGAGGTAATAATGCAATTTTGTTTTGATTAGGTATAGGGTAGATTTTGGAGATATTATAGGATTCTGGATTTAGGATAGGTAGTTTTAATAACATTATCAAAGTTCTTTTCACATAAAATTCCAAATTTTGCATTTTGTAGAATTTCAAAGGGATGTGAAGCATCATAGGGCATAAGTGTATTTTCTCGTAGTCTTGAGATAATGTTTGATGAATTTCAAGTAGTTCGTCAATGGTAATTATTTCTAAATTTGGTATCTGTTGGTTAGATAAGGCTATAGTCCTTATAAGTACATCTACTTGACTTTCAAAAGTTTTGAGACTTGTTCTAATTATGGTTATTGCATAAGTTTGTTAGCTACGTCACTAATTGAATTTAGCATCTTAATTGTTTCGTTTTGATTTTTCTCTAGTTGTCTTAGTTCTTGAGTAAGTTTATTTGTAATTTTATTAAATAAAGTGACTCTTTGAGAAATTTTTTGTTAAGATCTTGGTTGTCTAGAACTTTGATATTGTTAATGTCATTGATGTCTGACTAAATTACCTGAAAAAATTAATAATGGATCCTAATCCGTTTATTAGTCCTCTTTTATTTCGTTTGGAGTATATGTTAATTTTTCAAGTTTATCTTCAATCGCATGGATTTCCTTGAGTAGGTCTTGTGTTTGCCATTCTGGTAATTCATAACTGTGATTTAGAAAATCGCAAATTTTGTTTTTCGGTTGAAAAGGTTTCTTGTATTTTTAAATCATAAGAAAAATATATTTTGTGGTAAAAATTCAAAATTTTGCTTTTCCGAGGCTGTCTTTGAAAAACTATGGTTAGGAACGAACTAATCTGGAGCAGTTGATGTGGATGGAATTGGGTCAGTAGTGTTGTCCTGTAAAGACATTTTTTCTTAGTCTTTTTATTCTTTGAAGTGGGTAAGTTTGTTCTTATTTTTGGCCTTTGTTGTCACTATTTTACCGACTTGGTCAGTAATAGTACATGACTGGTATAAAGGGGTATCTTTTCGTCTTTTGTAGGTATTTTCTGGTAGCTTGGGTACCTATTGGAATTGAGGGTAACGTTATATCTCTCGTTTGATTTCTTTTATCTAAGACCTGTTGTTCTTTTTCGCGGGATTTTTTATAAATTTCATCATAGAATGGGAGAAGTTCTTTTCGACGTTTATCAGAATAGTTTTCGTACTGATTTGTTGTTAGATTTAAATCAATTTCAGTTCGTATGGGCCAATACTAATGAAAAGGTGAATGACCTGTACTTGAATGTACACTTTGGTTGTATATCCAAATGGCGGTTGACATTCTCAATAGGGCTGTCGTTTGGATTTTTAAGATTTAATACACGTAATTTTTCTTTAAGGGTGCTGTGTAGCCTTTCTATAAAAGCGTTAGATGTGGAGAGTAATTAGTAATATGGTGCACTTCAATATTCATTAACTGAAAATACTCTTTAAAAGTGCGAGACTTGAATTCTAAACCATTGTCACAAATAAGTCTTTTGGTCTATTAATATGTTGTATGAAATGTCGAATTTTACTAAGGACTTCGATGCTATTATTTGTTTTAACATGGTATGCCTGAGCGTACCTGGAAAATGAATCGATAAAAGTTAAAAATTTAGTATTTTGATAAGTATAGATATCTATATAGACTCTTCAAAGGGTCGACGTGCCATCATTGGCCCTTGAAGTTGGGGTAAATATGGATTTCTTTCGTATTAGATTTTAAACATATATCGCAGTTGTTATGACTTTTGTAACTTTGTCTTTTAAATTTGGGATGTAATAAATTTTGTTTAATTGATTTATTTTCGTTAATACCATTATGGGTTGTAGAATGATATCTAAAATTGTGTCTTCGGGATCTTGTTGGGTATTTCTTTCAACTTTGCGTAGACCTTGTAAATTTGACGAATTTGAAAGGGTGTTTTTGAATACTTGTAATTTTCTTGTTCGTATTCTTTTTCATTTATAAATACGCAAAAAGGTTTGTCTAAATTAATTTCGTGTTTTAGAAGTGTTGGTAGTTGGTTTTGATTTTACTTGGATGAATGCAAAAAAATTTTGTCTTATCCGGGCTTCTGTATTCTTCTACTGGTTCACTTCGGCGGGGTTTTTCAAATTCTTTTGAAACTCTGATGATAAGTTGATATTTTGAATAATTTATTGGTTTGAGAAATAGGTAAAACTAAACCGTTATCTTCTTCGTGGACCGTATGAACTTATCATTTAGGTCGTCTCAATGTGTTGTAACTCTTCGATAGAGTCATCGTTACGCGGAGCGATTAATTCGTCAATGTCGTCAAGATTCGGTTTTCTGATACGTTTGGGATTAGAGATTCAGTTTCGTTAATATTAATTTGAATACGTGACAACGCATCTGCTACTTTGTTTTTCTTTTCCTTTTTTGTAGTTTATCTCGTATTCGAATTCTTCGAGTTTTAATTTCCAGCGAATTAACCTCGAATTTGGAGTTTTAATATTGGATAACCAAACCAGGGGGTTATGGTCGGTGTTGATGTAGAATTTTTTACCAAATAAGTAGGGTCTGAAATGACGTGTCGAATCTACGATTGCCAAAAATTCTTTTTCAATGGTGGAATAATTTCGTTCTGCCGAATTTAGTGTTCTGGAATAATAAGCTATAGGTTTATCGTTTTGACTAAGGACTGATCCTATGGCGACGTTTGATGCGTCCGTAGTTAGAGTAAAGGGCTTCGTATAATCAGGGTAAACTAGTATCGGATGATTTGTAATTAATTCTTTCAAAGTGTGAAAAGCCTGAATGTAGTCTGGATCATTTATATCAATTTTTTCGTTTTTTCGTAAACGTTTTGTTATTGGTTGTGCAATTTTTGCGTAACTTCGTATGAATTTTCTGTAATATCCGCTAAGGCCTAAAAATGTTTTTATTTCTTTTACTGTTTTTGGGATTGGATGTTTTGTATTGCCGAAATTTTGTCGGGGTTAGGGATTATTCCTTCGGGAGTAATGACATGACCTAAAAATGCCACCTCTTCCGTAAAAATTCGCTTTTATCGAGTTGTACCTTTAAATTAACATCTTTTAATTTTTGAAATTTAATTTAATGTGGTGAATATGGTCCTGCAATGATTTTGAAAAGATAATTATATCATCCATTCACAAAACAAATTTATGAAGAAATTCTCTTAGGACTGTGTCCATCATTCTCTGAAATGTTGCGGGTGCATTCTTAAGACCAAATGGCATTCTGAGATATTCAAAATGGCCATTATTAACAGAAAAAGCTGTTTTCTCGATGGACTGAGGGTCCATTTCAACTTGGTGAAACCCTTGAGCAAGATCGAGGGTTGTAAAGTAGGTACATTTGCCTAAATTGTCAAGTATTTCTTCGATGTTAGGGAGAGGGTATTTGTCTTCGACAGTTTTTTCATTTAGCTTACGATAATCTTAACCATGCGGTATTTACGTTTACCTGACGCGTCCAACTTTTTCGGAACGAGCCAACAGGGGAACTATAAGGGCTTATGCTTGGGCGATAATTTTGTTATCTAATAGTTTTCGGTTTGGGTAAAATTTCTTCTGCATTTCGTATGGATGTCTAAAGTTTTGTATATACGGGGGCAAACAGTAGTCCTGATTATGTTTGACTCGCTAGTAAAAGTGAGATCGGAATCTTCATGATAAAATATTGATTTATATTCGTATAATTTTGTAATTTTGACTTTCTCTTCTGGATTAAGATGATCTATTCTAATTGATTTGATAGAAATTTCGGATGTATTAATCTCCACATTGTTAAGTTCGAAACTACGGGGAGAACTGGTATTCGTTCTTTTAGCAGAAAATGACCTACTGAAATGGGGAGTCTAATATAACCGTCACATGCAGTGGCGATGCACTCAGGTCTTTATTTGTTTATTTTTACGCCTGGAAAATATACATCACCGCTTTCTATTGTTACAGGTAGGGTTGTGTACTTATCAGTTTTATGAAGAAAGTTTACTTCTGTATCCGTGTACTCATAATAAAATGGTATTTCTACATTTTTTAAGATTATTTTATTATTTGAATAATCAATTTTTGCTTGTAGGTTGTTTAAGTCTTTCGAGCCAATTAATGCGTCAAAAGTTTTATGCCATGGAATAATACGAATTTTAAAAAGGTGATTTATGCCTAATTCATTTAATAATGGTATTTTTAAATTTTGGTCTGAATCTATTGTTTTATGGAGTCCCGTGATTTGAAAATGCTCTTTAAATAAGAATTTTGAAAAAGGTTTAATTTTATTAGGATTAATTATAGATTCAGTTGCACCTGTGTCAATAAGGATTTTAAGATTTTTTTGAGGTAGAACAAAAAATGGTAGTTTTCGGGAATCTCTTTCCTAAATTATTTAAGTTAATTCTTTCGACGTCTGGTCGTACTGAAAATTGGAAAGTTATAATCATCGGATTGATTTTCAAAATCGTTTTCTGTGTATTCATTTTGTTCATTGTTTGTTGGGTCATCAATTTGTATATAATCGAGACCTTGACATAATTCTGATTCGTCTATTTCTGGAGGTGTTTCAAGGTTGAATAACTCTTGAGACGTAAAGTTAGGACGAGGTTGTGGATTTTTAATCTGGTATTTGTTTCTGAATAGATTTATTGTACGAACTAATACCTGACATGGGGGTTGGCTTATTTTGATTTTGACCAAAATGTTGGGGTTTCAGCGCATCCCTACCAAAAACTTGTTTATTAGTTAATGGAGGTCGTTGTGGCAGAGGGTTATTATGTTTAAACAATTGTTGCTGATTTTGAGATCTAAAATTATTTTGATTTAACAGGGGTTGATTTAAGCGAACATTTTGATTTTGAAAATTATTTTGGTTTTGACAATTTTGGGGTCTAAATTGATTCTGTAAGGGACTAATTTTTGGAACGTTTAATTTTTGTTGAGAGGAATTTTGTGCAGCACGTCTAATAAGACTTATTTCTAAATTTTCGTTATCAAGTTGTTGACAATTTATTAATGCCTTTTCGAGTGTATCAGGCGTACATATAATAGTCGAGTATGATACGGATCTTCTATACCATAAATAAACTGTTTTAATGCTAATGTTTTTATTTTAGTAATTTCATGAATTTTGATTACATCATTCTGCTCTTGTATTTGTAGATGCTGAATGAGGTTATTTTGGGCCTTTAATATTCGTTGATAATAGGAGTTAAGCGTCTCATTTTTGTATTTTACTATTCTACGTAAATCTGATTCTAATAATTGTTGACTCCTATGATACCATAATATTTTATTAAAGCGTTCTTTATGGTTTCCCAAGATTGTGTGTTTCATATGAGATTGCCGTAGCAGCATCTCCTAAAATTTTACTTAGAATTAATTCAAGAACTAATTCATTCTGTAAAGGTGTTATTTCATAACTGCTGAGTCTGAATAAAATTCGCTCTGTAGTTTGAATAAATAATGGTAAATTTTCACCTGGTGTATACGTAGGTAAAATTTTGGCAAAAGCAAATAACTCTGAATTTGGAATGGTTGGAGCCATTTCTTCCGAATCTGAATTTAGATCGAAATAACTTGAACCACTTAAATTATTTTCTTCTACACTTAAAGTCTCAGAGGGGTTAGATTTTGAGCTGTACGGTGAAAATCGCTCGCCTTTCTTTGTTTTACAAAACTCTAGAATTACTTGTTTTTTCATTCAAAAAATTTTCTTTTTCAAAAAACGAGAACTTTGAAAATGCTTAAAAACTAAAAGGACTTAACTATGAGAAAAATAGGAACGACTTACAGGAGAAGGATGTAAAAGTTGCATTCTCGGTGATATCTTCTGTAATGTCCAATATCTCGTAACCAAGGTGGTCCGTGGAAAGCAGAAGACTTCTAGTAGGAGCTGATCCCGGGGAAACTTCTATTTTCCGGTGCACAAGAAGCACAAAGCCGAATGTTCACACCAATTTTTTTTTTCACGAGCAAATCGTTGAAACGAACCGATTATTCCGTTGAAAACCGTCTCGCGATCCTGTTCGCAGCGCCAGTTACAAAACACAGGTTTGAGATTGTCTTTTTAAAAATTTATTTAAAATTACAAAATGTTAAGTAACAAAATTTTTATTGGTATGCGGTCGGGCAGAGCCTCCGGCTACGACTCTGGATGTCAATGCACGACTTTTGATTTCCGCGTTACCGATAGTTTTAATAGGCTCGGTTGCTGACTAAGGGTATTGCTGAATCAGGGGTTCAATGTACATAACTCGTGCGTGTGTTAAACCGAATTCCAGGCGTTCCCGATCCATTCCTCTTTTCGTCACACGCCGAACACCATCGGTGAAGCGTGGGGGAGAGAGCGACACGAGTTTTTTTCGGTGAAAGCTTGCTTCCTTTCCGGGTCCGAACAACCAGTTATATTTTAAATTTGCAATAATCAGCCACATGTATGACTGAACCGTAGCTAGCTCAAGGTGTTTTGTGCAAGTAGTTTTTATGTTGGGGCAGGATTTAAGGTACCTTAAATCCTTATATCCCCACCTCTTCAGGCTGTCACCACAGCGTCCATGACCAGATAACCAATCGCAAAAAACTCATCGAGACCAAAAAGATGAAGGCTGCTTTCTTCGCCGTTATTTTTAATGAAACCTCTCAGACCCACATAGACGTGTACAGCGTGTCCTTTTATATCGTTCGTTGTTCATTTGTTTTTTCTGATAATACCAAAAGAAAATAAGCAAAAAGTTATGAGACTTTCATAGTTATCATAAGTTTCATTTGTATCTTTTACGGTTCACCCTGTAGGTGGACGTCAAAATATTAAAGGATACACTATACATGGTAGTCATTGAAATAAATCAGGTTAGAGCAACTTACAAGAAATGGCAGAGCTCGTCCTCTCTGATTTTGATGAAACTGTATCTGACGATCTCTTTGATGAACTCTGACTTGAAATGTGTATAAATGTGTATCAAAAATTAAAAATCAAATTAAAATCGCATCTCAAAAATTGACATTTTCATAAACATGCTTATTGCCAATGCTATACCAGCATTAAAAAATATTCGTATTTATGGATAATAGATTTATTTATGGATTTATGGAGATTTTCATCAAAAACATATAGAGACATTCAAAAAAAACGTCATGAAAGTTGGCCGAGAAGAAAAAGACGTATTTCTATCCTTAATCGAATTTATAACCTTATTTCCTTGTCAAGACAGCCATTGTTTATTTTACAAATTGTGACAGTCACTTGTCAAAAGTTTGACATAACCAAAAGCTTAGACATGACCGCTATTTCTATCTCTCTCGTTCATAGCCAGAGTTGATGACGTTTTTTTTTTGGATGTCTCTATATATCAAGGCATTGGCGTTATAATCAAGGTCGTAACACTTATCGAATTTTTTGTTGTCCTTATAGACGTTTTATTTGATCACAATCTACCTCCAATTTTTAGCTCCGTCGTTAGCAATCAAATGCACTATGTAATCAAATATTCTAGTTTCATGCTCTTGCATAATTACTCGACAAATTTTCTTTTCGACATGCTATCGTTTTTACAATGCTATACGCAGAGGATAGTTCTCTTTCCGATTCCGTCCAAAGAAATGGGTTGTCATTTAAAAAAATACCGCTGACGTCATTACTCGAACACAAAGAAGGATCTAAAAATTGAATCTATTAAAAAAATATATCTCTTTGAAAATCTAAATCGACCTGATTGAACATATTTTGTAAAAACTTTCCCAAAAATAGATAACGAATATATTCCAACCTTTACATTAGAATTAAGTACAAAGTTGACTTTAGAAATGAGGACGTTTGAAAATTGCCAATTTTAGATTAACGTGGGCAAAGAGAGATCGAGGAGATTTCTAGTAGCATTTTCTCGTAGAATGCAAATGTACATTGTATTTCGCATGAATGGCAGGAAAATCCAGAAAAAAAAAACAAAAACCATCCAAAAACTCACATGTTCTATTTCTTAATCCATTTCTACATCATACATCTTCAGCTACTTCTGATTCTCCTTCAGATTCGGTATTGAAGTAGTTGTCCAAAAACCGAGCTGATATTCTTCAAATTATCCTTTACGGAGATATGTATTTTGTTTACTTTTAGATAAATCGAAACAAGGTACAAATGCTATAATTTGTCATACATGTAGGTGCAAGGTATGAATTTTCGGTTATTTTCTTGATTTTCAACATTCGTTCGACATTTTCATGCAAAACAAAGTACACTATCGCATTCTACGGGAAAAATGCTACCAAAAACCACCTCGATATCAAATTCCAAATTCTGAATCTTACTAAGTTTCACCTGCAAATGTCGCATTCTAGATATTGTGCGTTTTCCAAAGAAAAAAAATGGTACCAAACACTGTCTCAATCTCTCGTTGGGCCGCGTTAGGCCAAAATCAGCCATTTTTTAACATCCTCCTTAAAGGTATCGAGTCCTAAGTACGGCCCTGGCCTCGTCGAACGGATCGCTGCTCCGCTTATGACTCCGCAACAATGATAAATCAAGCCGGCGGCGTAGGACGCGACTACTTATTTGGCGCACGGCCTTCCCTTAAAATATTTACAGGTCGTCCGGAGTAAATCAAATTTCTTGTCCGTGAGTCCCGGTCTTCCCCACAGCCGTCATCTTCCTCCTCTTCGCCGTCTTCTTCTTGGCCGCGTTCGCCGCGAGCGTGTGAGGACGAGTCCCGAACCCATATGCTATTACCGCTGTCTGCCGGAATAATGGATTGCATTTCTCTAAACGTTCTTGTTGTGTTGGAGGTTCTGGATTGTTATTTCGCCGCTCGGGCGTCAAATGTTTTTCAATACACAATATTAGTCGGCCATGGGGGGACGTAAGTGATTTCTTTATTTTCGACTGCAGTTTAGGAGGATTTTTTTAACGCAATCCCATGGTGTCGGAATAATTTGAGTAACTCGTTATGCCACTACCATTGTTTTATAGTTTGAAGTAGGGAAAAGGCGGCAGCAAGGGCCAGCGGGGTGTAAGGAGCATTGCTATTTATTCTGTTATTTATTTGATCTGAATTATTTATTTATTCGAAAAGTTAAGCAATTATCAGGCTGAAATTGAAAGAGTAGCTATTTGTAACTAGAAGTTACCCTGAAAATTTCAGCTCGATCCGTTAATAACTTTTCGAGTAATTAACGAACGAATTTTTTTGCAAGCCTTAATTAACAGTGACGCCATTTCTTTGTTTATTGTACGATATTGACCGGGTTGGGCTAGAAAAGTCATAAATCTCTTCAAACTTGCGAGAAGTTTTGAGATTTTGAAAAATATTAATTTGGGCCAGTTTTATAACGTTTTCTACGCGACTACCTTTTTTTGACGCGATATATTGTTTTAGCGTTGCCGCTTCGAAATTCTCGGAATTGTGACTATAATATATTGACGCCCATTTTTTTTAAATACGCGCCTTGAAGCGTACTTTCAAGTTTCAATTTCATGATCATAGTCGCCCTACTTTCGAACACAAAAAATAGTGAAAAAAAGCACTTTTTCAACATCAGCAGTCATTTGCAAGTTTATCAATAGCACTTGGAGACTTCGGGTTGTGCTTAAAATTTTGGAAATTCAATAGGCCACAACTTCTTTTATGCATATATATAAAATATGAAGCCAAGGTGAAAAAAAACTTTTTCCCAAAAACGAATTAGCGGACGGTTTCAGCTCGACGGACCCCGCGCATTGTGTTCTACCCAAAAAAATACATATAAACCGTCAAAACTAGCCCTATGTGTTTCAAGAACATGTTTTGATGATTTTGGCTCCCTGCCTACTGGACTATAAAAGTTAAAATTAAATTAAGAAATCTAAAATACCAGAAAACGTTAAAGGTCTGATATTTTCCGGAAAATAGGTCAATTTTTAATAAATAGTACTAAAATAATGACGCGTACCTCTGGAATGCTTGGTAGTTCTAATTTTAATTTGGCTATCAGTTCCGTCCTTTCGTCACCAACAATTGCGTCATGCGACGAAGAATGTTTGTTCTCGTAATGTCGCCGCACGGTCGAGGAATTGATGTTTACGATTGTATGACAAATTAAACATTGGGCTTTTCTGTCGACGTTAGTAAAAAAGATATGAATCCTCCCATTGGGAATTAAATGTCTCGCTAGATTTCCCCGGTATTACAATGTCTACGAAGGTCCACTCTGTTAATGACGGACCGATTCTTTTCCCATTAGAATTAGAATCAAGTGTCGCGCGGATCGCGCACGCGAGTGTGTGTGGGTGGGAGAGAGATAGAAACAGAAAACAAAAATATGATGCTGTCTCTGTCGCGCAAAGGCGTCTGCGTTGCGGAGGAGTGGAGAAGGCAGGGGGAGGGCACCGGCACCGAGTGCTCGTGTTGGAGGGGCCTGGGTTAAACAATATGGCCCAAGTGAGTACGTTTTGGTACCTCTGATGTAACCCTTACTATTATAGCATACAAGATATTCGTTTTTAGTCATACGTTTTAGAATATAAAAGTAGCGAATTAAGGTCTCTATGCCTCCTCTTCTACTTAATTAATAAATATTTTACATTATCCAATATTTAACAAATAAAGGAAAACGTATTGTTGATGAGTTCATCATTCATTTCATCTATACCACCGTATCTTTATACTGACAAAAAAAATATTTCCATGATGACACCACTTGAAGGCATTTTTAAGACCGTTGACCCCATGCCAACCAGAAAATCATTATGCAAAAACCGTCCATAAAAACTGACAAAGTTTCATAAAAAAAAAGAACATCCTCCTCTGTATCGCTGTAGAAGTAGCTCCTTTACCGCATTCGATCTAAATGAATTATAACCAACAACCGCTGTCTTGATATCCGCATCTGTATTTTTATTGCTAATTATAAAATCAGAACGTGTTTGTCTTTTCCTGCGATGCCGTAACCTTTTTATTGCGCGCTTATATTCAGAATGTGGAAAAATCAGAGTTCTAAAGTTCTCCTAAGCAAATATTTATCTTGTATCTACGTAATACCTATACATACCAATTTAATTTTAACTTTAAAAGTGGGCATGGGGTGATACTAATTACGAATAAATTTAAATGTATTTGATACTAGAAGTTTCTGAAATTAAAGGGCTACTTGAATTATCCTATTAAAAAAAACTTGAAATATGGAAACATTTTAGAGGTACAAATCCATTTTTTTCTGTCAGTAGAATTTGCAGAAGTATAATGAAAAAAAATAATGGAAAGAACGTTAATATAATTGTTACCTTTGTTGAAAATGTTACCAAAGAAAAAATAATAAATAACTTACAAGTTATTATAGAATTTTTTTTCAAAGTGCAGAATTCAAACCATCATACATGATAGTCGTTCAAAAACTCCTAATAATGTAAAGAAATTGTTGTAAAGACATTATAGACAATAAAATAACAAAAAACAAAACAAAATTGAGGTTGGAAGGATTTACAAAAAAAGGTCAACTTGATTAAGGACAACTTTATTAATTGTTTTTGATAGCCAGGGAATTGTACACAAAGAGTTTGTGCCTCCAGGTCAAACAGAAAATACTCTTCTTGAAATACTTCGAAAAAGGATCATGAGTGTGAAACCAAACATCAAAAACAATTGTATGTTGCATCACGACAATGCGCCTTGTCACGCAGTCATTTCGGTAAAAGAGTTTTTAGCCGGTAAAAACATTCCTGTGGCATTTGAGTCCTTCTTTCTCTTCCCGAGATTGAAAAATCACCTCAAGGAACGTCATTTTGGACCATAGAAAACATTCAAACGGTTGTAACCGACTAGCAATGCCAGTATATGAGTTCCAGCACTGCTATGAGGAATGGAAGAACCGTCTCCAACGCTGTGTGGCTTCCCAAGGAAGTTAATTTCGAAGGAGACAATACTGAATTATAATTCTATTCGAAAAAAAAATCAGTCTCATTACTTAATTTACACCTCGTATATACCAAACAACATATTGTTGAATGAGTATTGTTTCCTGAATACTATGAATTGTGTTTATTTTACCTAAAATATCAGTAGCATTAACTACATGTCACTTAAATAACAGAAAGGTTTGGGCAAATCTACTGATGTCTCAAATAAAAAAAACGGCAAATGTCACACAATGAGTGTTCATAATCAAGTGTCTCAAAGTACGTAAGTCGAATTTTACTGGGCTAAGAACCGAACTCGACCAAATTATCATAGGCCATGCACATCCACCATTAAAAGATGCTTAATGTCGTAAATCCGGCCGAGGATCGAGTGGCGAAGAGCACGCGGTATTATGCCAACCTTACATGGAGCCAGCATCTCGGGTCGCCACGGTTGGCTGCCCTGCAACGTGCCTACAAATTGTGTCCGCTCGTTTTATGCATACATGAACTATTGTTTATCATTTTTTTTTTCGGGGTTTTTCAGACCGCCTCGAATATGAATTATCGTCGTATACTTAACTCACATCCCGTGGAAGGCATCGTGTATTTGATGTAAGCGAATTTTTGCGATGCACTCCGCGACCGCATGCATTAACTCGACCAGATCGCCGTATATAATCAATTCCGCAACTGATAGTTTGATGCTTTCGTTCAGAGTTGGTTCGTTAATGACTAGACGCATACCTGGCGGTTTGTTTTTCGGCCCTAACTTTAGCTGCGATTTAGCCCTTAACTTGAGGAATTGAAATGAATGTTGTGTAAATCAGTTAAAGCAAAAAATATATGTTATATGCTTTGTTTAATCGACACCTTTGTATTGATTCCATATACGAAGTGTATAAATAAAAGTAATAAGACTGGCAACGTAGCGCCCGATCTAGCAAAACTACGGAGACGGGACTTGGAAGGGCGGTGGGTTAACATGTAATGCACCTTCAGTACAAGTTTGAACTTGTTAGAGTCATTTGTTTGTTCTTTGTGACTTTGTACTTTGTGGCCGGTGTCTTTTTCTAATGCGTTTTAAAGATGAGTGACATTAATTTTGAACAACGGTGTGCTATCAGGTTTTGCTTCAGACTTGGACACAGCGCAACGGATACTTTTGCAAAACTTCAACACGCCTACGGAGACAGTGTTTTTTCAAAACCCCAGGTTTTTTGGTGGTTTAAGGCATTCTCAGAAGGAAGAGAATCATGCAGCGGAATGCCTTCATCTTCAAGAACCGATGAAAATGTCGATAGAATACGGTATATTATGCGTTCAGATCATCGGTTAACGACAAGACTGATCGGGGAAGAATTAAATTTGAATCACACCAACAAAAGAACATCATGAGATAAAGGTGTCTTGTCTTTTTGGAATCAATTGAAAATTATCCCCATTTTATGGAACGTGTCATTACTGGTGATGTGACTTGGGTGTTTGAGTACGGCCTGGAAACCAAACTCCAAATCAGGGAATGACACTTCACGCTCCCAAAAACCAAAAAAGCAAGAATGGGCAAGTCAGAAGTTTTGGCGGATTTTAAAATTCCTTTTGTTTTCCTTTTTTTTTTGGGGGGAAATTCCCCCAGGGGGGGGGGGCGGGCCCCCCAGACAAAACCCCCCCCTTTCCCGGGGGTTTTTTGGGAAAGTTTTTTGTTTTTGGGGGGGGTGGGGGGGGGGCCCCCACCCCCGGCCCCCCCCAGGGTTTTTTCTTTTGTTTCTCCCCCTTTCACACAGCCATTTCAGTAAACGAGTTTTTAGCCAGTACAACTATTCATGTGGCTCCTCAGCCTCCTTATTCGCCTGACTATAATCTTTGTGACTCTTTTTCTTTAGAATTCTTGTGACTTTCTAGTTGAAGGCTATTCCAGTATATGAGTTCCAGCACTACTATGAGGAATGGAAGGATCGTCTCCAGCGCTGTGTGGCTTCCCAAGGAAGTTATTTTGAAGGAGACGATACTGAACTGTAATTCTATTCGAATAAAAAAAAATAAAAAAAAAAAACAAATCCCGAGATTTCACAAAAATAATACAAGGATAAAAAGACTGTATTTTGATGATAAAACAAATATATTTCGCAAATATTTTGCCAGCCGTTTCCAAGATTTTCTGATGGCAGACATTTTTTGAAAGGTTAATTTTGAGTTTTTATATAATAATAACTCCCACACCATGTAAGGCTTGTATTTTCCTAAGGATATGTTTAAATGTAATATTTAAATATAATTTTTTTTAGAATTTCTCTACCGTATTGATCGAACATCGACATTTATTATCTTGATTACGAAATAATCTAAAATAACCGTGATCATGTATAATATTCAAATGTAGGGTACCTTCAAAAATAACATAGCCCCACATTAAGAATTGTCATTCCGATGGCGCTGAATTGTATACGGGGTGATATGTAAGAGTCTCTAATTAATGTAAAATTTCGAATTTTATAGGTAGTAATTAATAATGAAATTAGAGTACGTGACATTTCCCGTGTGTTCTCCGGCATACCCACATATTTTGACACGCTGCCTGTTTCGCCTAATTGGGTCTCAGTGTTCCGTAACCTCAAAAAAATTTTTAGAATATGATTTTGCGGTTAGAGAAAACTGAGACCTGATGGGGGAATTCAAACCTCGGAATCGTGTTCAGGGAGTCAAAATGCATAAGATATGTCACAAACTTTTCCAGTTTTTTGTTTTACTTTCAGACCGAAATGGAGACGACTGAAAAAAAAAATAAAAAAAGACGGGTCTCCTCACCTATCAAACATATTATGTTAATCCAGCAAGTCATTTTGTGTAAAGTATACTTGGGCCTAGTTCGGTCCTGTAGCGAACCGCTCTGTGCGGTCCCTATTAATGGCAGGCGAGGTGTATATAGTACGAGCCGCTTCCTAACCGAAGAAAAGAAGAACCACGGACAAAAAGAATGACAATGCTGGAAGCTTTCTCTCGGACGCGATCATCTGAAGCTGTTTTCCGCGCTTGAGTCATTCTGAGATGGCTATGATCGCAGAGAATTCGCAGGGACGGCGGAGAGGGCGGTCACTTTCGTACATTAGCATACTTTAGATCATAGATTCTAGAATGGCCGCGTTGTGTAACTCAGCAAATTTAATTAGAGCAATCATCTTTCGAATTTATTGATAGCGATCTCGATCTAGATAAAAAAAAATAACGATATTTCTCCGTCCGTTCTGACTAATGTTCCTTCGGCTGTGTTAAATAGGCATCTAAGAGAGGACTATTCAGTATTTCAATATCTGCAGTTGATCCGGAGCAAGGCCAACTTACGCCAAAATAACGTTCAGACTACCGGAGTATTACTTTTAATATCAATATTTCACACATATGGTGAAATATTGACATATGATGGAAATAGAAGTATGCAGCAAAACCTGTAAATATCCTATTGCGATTCCGCTATCCACATAAACAAGCTACTACATCAAAAATGTCTTAAGTTTAAATTAAATCCTCCTAGTTGTTTGTATTGATGGAACAGGGAGGCACCATAGGAAAATAAACATAAATTATAGATTATAACTCAGCTACTTACACTTGTAACGTACCAAAAACAACGTGGAGAGGACTATTTATCAAATAACAGAGAGATTTCATGAGTGATTTAGGACACGTTTCTTTAACCTCTGTAGTAATATTTAGACAACGCTCCAGCCCACATCGATTTGTATGTGAAACAATTTCTCGCAAATAAAAGAATTCCACTACTCGAGCACTCCCCGTATTCGTCAGATTTTTCACCTTGTGACTTTTCCTGTTTCGAAAGTCAAAAAATCTTTGAAAGGAGCTTATTTTGATCAAGTTGGCCTTGTTTTGATCAAGTACTTTGATCAAGTGAAAAAAAAATGTGAACACTACTTATCAGGACCACAATATATACACATATATATGACTTTTCTGGTCCTTTTGCAGATATGAAAAAAACGCAAATATACCAATATTCTTTCCATACGTTTGTCCAAGTTAAAATATTTAATGACTATAAACTTAAATCAGTGAATTTTAAATCGTTACCCAACAGAATCAAGTAATTACTTAATTAAAAAAAGTTATCAGACAATTTTCTAATGGGGATAAAAAGCAATGACAGGCGGTGGAATTTGATATGCTCGTGTTTTCGTAAAGAGGCATGGGACCTACACCATATTTTAGGAGGTGGTTAATGATAATGGCAAAAATATTTTCAAAAACTTTTTCAAAAAGTGGCTGCCTCCCCGGAATATCTTAGAAACGGCTTGCAAAATATTTGCGAATTATTTTTTTTTCATAATCGCCGAGTAAATACAAAAGTCTTTTTATACTTGTAATTTTTGCAAAATTTTCTTTTTGCTAAAGATACAACTATTGTGAAATCTCAAAGACGAAATGTTGGGATGAAATAAAAATCCAAATTACCATAAATTTTACAGATCTCAAAATTTAGGGGAAAATCACAGTATATAAAGTATTTGCTCGGTGATTGTGAAAAAAAATATTTCGCAAACATTTTGCAAGCCCTTTCCAAGATCTTCAGGGGAGGCAACCACGACAAGTTCAATAATTCCGAGCACTGTGAAAGAAAAACCGCAGCACTTTGAATCTAACAGGCTTTCTGTGGAGTACTTGAAGCTTGAAAAGTTGCAGTCAATATCCTTAGTGTATCCATTATTTTCAAAGTTATGGCAAGTTATGCAAATATCCCTAATTATGCAATTTTTTACCTCTTTTCAATCAACAATTTCGTTTCGAAAAAAATTTTCACAACCAATCACTACTACTTGTAATGGATACTTTGCAGTTTTCAAAACCCTACTTGAATTTTCTGTACGTTCATCATTTCCCGAGTAATTGATTATTTATCAAAGTCAACAATGACTTTTTAACTTTGAACGGCGATGACTCATCGTACAGGGCTCAACAACAGGTCAAATTAAAGAGAATTAAATTATCTAAAAGATAGCATATCGAAAAAAAAATATTGAGGTGCGTGGACCTTTTAAAAAACAAACAAAAATTTCGAAAAAAAAATTTTCGATTGTTTTTGTTATGATTACTCAAAAACTGCTAACGCTAAAAAAAATGTAAACTCCAGATCCAAAAACTATGAACTTGGAGCTTCAATTTTCTTTTCTTTTTTTATTTTCCCTACGACCAATTTCCCACAAGTTACAGCTCTTTGAAAATCATCTAAAAATTTGGGATTTTTTTTATTATTACGCCCATTATTACGCGCTTATTTTAGAGTATCGTGTCCAAAATTTACCTTCCAAAACTGACATGTTTTCTTTAGATTTTTTTCCAAATACTATTATTAATAATTCCTTAGAGGCAATGTTTTTGAACCTCTTTCCATCGATGATGGTTAACATAATATTTTTTCTGTGCCATTTTCAAAAATGTCAAAAGCCAATCTCCACTCCGTCGTACACTTAAAAATTTTACAAAACCGATGCCATAAAAAAACTAATATATTGACCTATATTAAGATTAATATTATATCGAAATAGATAGTACCTAATTGAATACACCGGTTTTTTCAAAATTTAATTTAAAATTAAGTTACATTGTTATTAACATACATTCATCGTGAAGTGAATGTACCGAATATATGACGAACACAATATCATATCTGCGATGAAAAAATCGATATACCTTCAAGTAGAAGTGGTAATAATAGTAAATTTTAATATGTTATAGTGGATTTTTTATAGTTGACCGATCATTTTTGTAATCCTGCTTTTGCGCGGGTTTATGTAACGTTATAGAATCCATTTCGCTGTGTACGAGCCAATTTGCTACACATGGTTTCCACACACCCAATTAGTGCGTCTTTTAGAAAAAAATGCTCGTAGATACCCGGCTACAACAGATACAATTTCATAATTATATATTACCTATATTATTCGATATTGCAGTAGACAATATGTGTAACAAGTATAACACAGAGTTTTCAAATACATTTTATCCGCAATATTACTGTTACCAGCTATATGGTTTGTGAGCAAAATTCTAAGGTCTTAAATTCCTTTTGATCACTGAAAAAGTTAAAACAAGATTGTCTTGTCAATTTGAAGTTACAACCTATCAAAATTACCGTTTCTGTAAGAGTAACTTTTGAAATTCAATAGAATGGGCTCTACAGCAAACTTTATTTCAATTAGACAGGTACAATACTGTATTATACACCGTGTCCCGTTTTAATATTTCCAACTCAATATTTCGTCGGGAAAGCCCCAAATCGAAAAATGACCTTACAAAAGTTATAGGGTTTGAAGGGGGGCCATCGTTTGGTGACCCCAAATTTGACCTTGACGATGTCCTTCAAGGTTATTTGAAGGTCAAATCGATTTTTTTAATTGTAACACCCCATTTTTGACAAGGGATTCAGAAAGAGCACAAAATTATACGTAGGAAAATGCTCTTGCGGTATTTTTTATAACCTTTAGAGGTCATTTCAAAGTCAAATCGAAATAACCCAAAATTTAAAGGTAAAAACTCATAGAAATCGTTGGTTACATAAGAAAACATTAAATGATGACTTTTAATGACAACTTTTAGTTTGACATGGACTTTGACCTTGAAAGTCAATGTCAAACCAAATTGAAACCAGGCAGGCTGAAGGTCTGTGTTTCCAACTCTCATCTCCAAAACTGCAAACTTTTAAATACAAAAGAAAAAAGAGAAAGATCGACTCCGCGTTTCTCTCCTTTTTTTTTAGTTTTATTAGTTATAAAAAAGAAAAAGAGAGACAGATGACTGCTGCTTAAGAATCAATAGCACGGTAAATCAAAATTGTTGTGTTTTTTTTTGACCGAACGACGTTTTGCAGGTACTTACTTGGAGATCCAGCTGGTTCATGGAATCTGTTTGCAACTATTGTAAACAAAGTATGCGCAAACAAACGCAAGAGCATATTTCTACGTAAAATTTTGTGCTCTTTCTGAATCCGTTGTCAAATTACCTTGAAGGACATCGTCAAGGTCAAATTTGAGGTCACCAAACGATGGCCCCCTTCAAACCCTACAACTTTTGTAAAGGTCATTTTTCGATTTGGAGCTTCCCCGACGAAATATTGAACTGGAAAGATTAAAATGGGATACGGTGTATAAATATTATTTACATTATACATAAAACATGTATATGATTTGTTTTACGTAATTTTAACATTATTTTCTCTTGTTTAACATACCTAATTCAACATTAACTGTCAAAACAACATCAACAAATTTACTATTTTCATCAATAAAATATTTTGTAATTGAATAAATAAGTTTTGTATTTTTATCTAATTAAAATGTGTTTAAATCGTATTTCAATTTGTATAAATCGTATTTCAATATGTATGTACATAATTTTGTTAAATAATGAAACCTGCATTATTTAGTTTTACTAAGCTCATAATTTTTAAAAAAGTCGCAACTATAACAGGCCAAGAGATTGTTGATAAGGTTCTTCTTAATCTAGAGCTAGAGCAATAAAAAAGAAAACAAAAATAAAAATGTAACATCACCCACCATACCACAAAAATTGACATTATCCCTCTAGAAATCATTACGATTATATCAGAGGGAGGGTACACAAGGAAAAGACACACAACCAAACCATGTGACAGGTGTCCATTACTAAGGCTGGATTCGAACCCGCACGGATAATAGTTCTCGGAATAATCGCAATCTCCCACTTAACATTTTACCTATTGAGCTATTGCCGCGATCACTTGAATAAAACCAAAAATGTAACATACACAAATACAACAAAATAAAAAGTCAAATAAAAAAAGACAATATGCAACAGTTTTATTCAAATTAAATTACCCAATTACCGTCACATTTTTTTTTTTTGTAAAACCGAAAATACTTACCAAGAAGAAAGTAATACAGGTATTACATACCTGTAGATGAGTAATAAAGCTGAAATAAACGAAATTCTCTGTACAGAATTATAAATTAAGCTCAAATGGAACATGAATTAATTTTCATACAATGGTAAACCAGGTATGGAAAGCTCCTGTTCGAGAATCATAGAAAGTTCCTTCCATTCGAGAATCATAGAAAAATCTAAAGTAACTTTTAAAATAAGTCTATTGTTCTATAATTTTAGTATAATGCAAGAAGATATGAAGCAAGCATATAGTATGAGGCAAGATTTTTTTTCGTATGATCTTACGTTTATTTTCAAAAGTTTGAGATTCTCGATTTCTCTTATGGCTCTTGAATAATACTTGCATTTTTTCATATTGTATGAAAACCAGTTTCAAAAATTTTAATTCTTGCAGATGTACTTTTAATTAAGGCAAGTATTAAGTTTCTTCGGTTTTTAGTTTTTAGGTTTTTTTAACTTCGGTCTTTTCTTAGCTTAGTTTAACTTAGGCTTTTTCTTAATCACTGATACTTTTAGAAAAATGACGGGTGCCCTTTATATGGTATTTTTGTTACATTTGAAACTATTTTACTTTTTCCATTTATTTTTACTTGCTATTTGCATTAAGTTTATGTTTCTTCACCTAATGGTTTATCCTGTACATGATCTGTTTATAACTGTACTTTCGTAATAAAAATTCGGAATTTTTTTAATGTTTTCTAAAGATTATAATGATTCAACCTTAATTTAATTAAATTGGTCTCAACCGACGTTTCGGGACATTAGACAAGTCTTCCTCAGTCTCCCTTCGTTGGGATTTTTCTCGGGTTTTTTCCAGGATATCTGAGGCACACGTGAACTGGCGCCTCCACCGATGACCGAGAATCATCCGCGTAATTCCCGAAATAAATTTTCTTTTGTGACACCTCTTAACTCCTATTTTCTCAAATCGCCAATTTAGCCGGTGCACACCATGTCGCGATCCCGCGGCTCACAAAGCGCTAAATAATAATTCTAACCACAAAGTATTGTGCCAAAGACGACGCGAGTGGAGTGTCTCACATTTGCGGGGCATTTGTCAGACGAGTATGATAATGGCGAACAATGAAAGAGGAGCAAACAAGTAAATGGCGATGTTAAACCCCTAAATCAAGAAGCGTCAACGGGAGACAATACGGCTCCTTCCTACTCGGTATTTATGAAAGACGGTGTGGGAGTCCTTATGTGAAATCGAGTTGGAATTTACACGCACTCACATTGGTTTTAAAAAAATCAAGTTCTTTACTATCCTTACTGGTTCTATGCTATCCTTATACAGGGTAAGTCACTTTTTTGTAGCAGGACTTTAACTTTCGATAGAATACGATATTTTGAGAAAAAAAGTTCCTATAAAGGTATAGTCTATCTAGCTTCATAAAGGAGATACAGGGTATTAGAGTTTCAGTTTTTTTTTAAGTTTTTTTACAATATTTTCTGAACGGAATGGTATTTTTTGCTTAATATTTTACACACGGTTTAACCTCACTAGGAGCAACAATTTCTACTGATTTTGTCGAAAACACTATACTGGAAGTTGCCTTTCTCGGGTGCCCAGGTTATTTCGATTAACAGAACTTTTGTATCTACGCCACTGACCTTATTTGACTATTCTTATTCTGTGAAAAGAAATATGAGAACATGTTTTTAAATGGAAGGTGGATATGTCACTCGTTTAGTTTAGTTTATAATTTTTTTGGATCTCTGAATTTGGATCTAAGTTTCGCAATAATAAAACCTTCAGATCATGACAGTTCTAAAAATAATAATTCGAGACATGCTGGAACTATTCCACAGCATATTTTGAAGACTTTTTTTACCTTACGATACTGTCCAGGCGAGGTAGCAAAAAACAAGTGATTTTTTAAAATTATTAGTTGCGCGCTTTCTCAACGTGATAATTAAGAGAAAAATCGAACGAATCGAATGAAAATGATTTGGACAAAATCCGATTGTAGGATCATTGCGAAAAAATTGGAAAAAGGTGCGAAAAAAAGGTTTTAGGCACAAAATTAAAAAAAAAAACATATTCCGTTGTAGAACTTGAAAAGACGAATAAAATAGTTTTCAGATCATTAAAATCGGTTAATAACTTTTTGCACAAAAAAAATAAAAACCGCGAAAATTAGCGATTTTTCGATGTTCGATTACTCGGTCTGTAATTATCCTAGAAATGTCTTCCGGGGCTCAAATTGTAGGGTTTTCCAACACCTATCTACAGTTAAATTTTTGTCAAAAAATATTCATGTTTTCACGCAAATTGCGAAAAAGTAAAAACAGGTACTTTATTAAAACGGCTCCTATTTCCACAATAATGGTCGTAGAGCAATGTTGCTAAAAGCTACGTATTCTTGAAGACTTCCTCTACAACCATATCAAATTTGAAGTAGATCCGATAATAATAAGTACCTCAAAAGCGCGTCTGAAAAACGTGCAATTTTAGAGAGCCGCCGCGTGGACTGACGAGCGAAGGGGAAGTGGCACGGTGGTGGGGGAACTCTCTCTCCCGCGGGCGCCCAGAAAGCGATCGCGCGCGTTCAAATTCGACAAGCCGGAAACAATTGAAATTTCTCGGGAACTACTGAACGAAAATTTAAGTTTTTTTTAACTGCGGGAGCAGCGTTACCAACTCTACCTACTTTTCGGTAGATCTACCAACTTTTAGTGTCTTGCTCAAATCTACTACCTTGCCCAAAAATTTACCTACTTTTTGAATTTTTCGAAAATTCAAATCATATCTCAAAAAATATAATGATTTATATTTTTTATTGCACAACCTCATAACAACGAGTAATGATGGAATGGCCAGGATGTGTAACTACAAAATATCCTAATGATAACGTACTCATGGCGGGGTTTGATGTTACCAATTGTCGCTAGTAAGCGAAAATATAGGAAATTTAGTAACTTACATAAATTGTCCAACCTAGTATAGTTAAACGTCTCTTAAACCACCTAGGTTTAGTCATGAGAGTTGGCGTGTTGAAATTGACCAATATAGTTACAAATTTGCAGTGAAACTATAAAATATAATTATTAAAAATAAATTCACAATTATTGTACATAAATTGGTATGTGTAAAACAGTCTATACTATTAAAATAGTGAAAATGAGTAAAATTCTCCCTATTAAAGAAGCATTACGTCAAAAATATTCGCGCCGTGGGAAAAGGATAAAACTACGCAGGGTGGATAACACAAGTCACAAGGAAATACATATTTTCGCTGCATGCATTGCACTCTGAAAACATTTACGCCCGAAGTCTGTTTTTCCTCCATTTTCAGCAATTTCATTGTACGAATATTTGAGTTTATTATTTTAATTTTTTTGTCTCTAATTTATTCATCCTAATCTTATTTCTTATAATTAGTAGTAATAGTAACACTTCTTTAAAATAAAAGTTAAACAAAAATACGTCTTGATAGGTCATACCAAACCTTGAGTTAATATTAATATAAATATTTAAATTACAATAAACACAACTCACTTAAATACAAGCTCAATTTGAATAATATCCACGATTCTTTATCAACTCTGGTCGCTATAACGTTATAATGGTACGTTCTTTTTTTTAAAGCTACGGTTCTGTGTTCGAACTTATTTAATAGGTACTTTTAAACATCTAATGAGTTCCATTCTTCTGTTTTAAGATTGATTTTGTTTAATTTTATCAAAGTTTAATTAAAACTACTTTTATTTTAACAAAAAAAAAAAGTGTTTCTCAGAAAGCGTCGAACCTAACCTGCCGCATAAAATATAATAATAAAATACAATAAAATATGTCTTATCCAATCTAAAAATAAATTCAGAATACCAGATTTTTACTCGAGGATCTCTAAAATACTAGAAAAACAAAGGTAGTAGATCTACCAACTTTTCATAGTAGGATTTGTTGGAAACTACCAACTTTTAAAAATACAATCTCCTGCCTTGACACATTTTGAGTTGGCAACGCTGTGCGGGAGAGAGAGTTCCCCACCACCGCGCCACTTCCCCTTCGCTCGTGCGTCCACGCGGCCGCTTTCTAAAATTGCACGTTTTCCAGACGCGCTTTTGAGGTACTTATTATTATCTGATCGACTTCAAATTTGATATGGTTGTAGAGAAAGTCTCCAAGAACACGTAGCTTTCAGCAAAATTGCTCTACGATAATTATTACGGAAATAGGGGCCGTTTTACTAAAGTACATATTTTTACTTTTTCGCAATTTGCACGAAAACTTATGAATATTTTTTGACAAAAATTTAACTGTAGATAGGTGTTGGAAAACCCTAAAATTTGAGCCCCATTGGCCAATTGAGCCAAATTGGAAGACATTTCTAGGATAATTACAGACCGAGTAATCGAACATCGAAAAATCGCTAATTTTCGCGGTTTTTATTTTTTTGTGCAAAAAGTTATCAACCCATAAAAACCATTTTATTCGTCTCTTCAAGCGCTATAACGTGATATTTTTTTGTTTTTTACTCAACATTTATTTTTGTGCCTAAAAATAGGAAAAAAACTGTTTTTTGCAACTTTTTGCAACGTTTTCTCCATGTTCCTACAATATTTCGCTGTCCAAAACATGTGCATTCGATTCAGACGATGTTTTTCCTTTCCCCAAACCCGTTGAGAAAGTGCCGCAACTAATTATTTAAAAAAATAATCTACGTCGCTGGACTATTTTTACATTATTCTCGGTGTAGCACGAATTACATCGTGTGGGTTTAAACGTATATATCAAGAAGCGACTAAGGGAAACAATAAGTGTATTATGCAGAGCTTATGAAGAGCAGTCAAAGCGCGCCATGCCGAAGTCGACGATATTGTCGTTTCCAAACTCTAAAACTTGTACACACACACACGCTCACTTCAAAAGTTATACACTAATTTGTGTATGAACTAGGCGAGGCTGCCGTCAATTATCCATGTGAATCCGTTCCTAATTCATATCGGGAATTATTCACATACATACATAAGCCGTTGTTCGGTCCTCAAACGGGAATTTGCGATAATTGCAGAAATAAGATCCTCGACGTGTTTTGGGAATGTTTACCCCGCACTCGCTTTAATTTCAATTTAACTTGCCTCAGATATAATTCGGAGTGTTAAATATACAATTCGGCTTAAACAAAATAACTGGGGATTAATTTTGGCGCGAGAAGGTAGCGCACTGTCTACCTTCATAGACTACGAGGGGAGAGCGTTAAGTTAATGTCCAGGTACGTTTCTCACGCACCTGAACCGGGATTCTAATTTGCTATCGCATCGTTTGATTCGATACGATACCTACATTTAGAATTCTAACTTGGTATCGTATCGTATTTTTGACATTCATTCGATACCAAAATCTCGATACCAAGCTAGCTATCGTTTTAGCAAACCGCTATATTTATTTCTCTCTCATCATCTAACCTTCGTTATCGTTCTGCAATAATTTAGGACTGCTTCAAGCGTGGACATTTTAATATTTTAAACGATTTTATGTTTATTTGTATGTACTTTTCATTCCTATGTATTTGTTAATATTTGTAAAGTTTGAAGATTAAGGTAAGGGCTTTGATTATTTGTAAATCATCTCGAAAAATAATCAATCATGTAACAATAGCTAATTATTCTCGTACACTGCTCTAACCTTAAATTTTTTTCAAATGCTGGGAATTATTCAAGAAAATCGCCGCATTAGCAGATTGACACTTGCTCCGCAATTAAAGTGTGAAACCTGACTATTTAATGTGCATAATAGATGTTTTGTAGAGGTATATCGCTTAAGTAAGAGAACAGTTAGGCAATTAATAGGTAGGTATATTTTCGCCAAGTAAGAAATAATGTCATTGCGGGGGGTATACCAAAGGAAACAAGGATTTCAAAAGGATAAAAAGGTTTATTGTTTATCGATACGTTCTTGCTCTGTAGAAGTAGGGATGCCTAATTCCGGCTCACCTATTCCTACAAAATTTTCTCCTAAAATATCGAGTAACTTCAATTCCAGCTCGAATAATTCTCCTTCAAGTGGCTTTCCACCAGTTTAAGGCAAGCTTCTTCGGATATGTAGGGTAGTCTTTTTTTTTAAATTGTATTTAACATCAGTCCACGTCTGAAAATTAGTATATAAGAAAAGGTTAAACATATAAATGCTAGTTTTATTTACTTTTTACCATTTTTCAGTGGTCTCGGCTTCAAATCCAAGAGTATTGAGTTTTTATGTTGTTTTAGCCCACGATACACGCATATGTATTGTGGTTTCCGACCACAATTTCCCATATGTATCTCGCCCCTCCAGGCCAACACATTTTCCAGTAGCGATTACAGAATTTTGTTCCATCGCTTCTAAGAGAACTTGCTAATGGGCATTTAAATCTCGAAATCTAAAAAAATATAAATATACAATATTAAAAAATAGCAAATTACATATTATTAAATGTATATGAAGTGCTAACCACAAGCACCTATATTATTCATCTACATACCCTATATATGGGCACAGAACTTACAATAAAGGTTCAGTTATGTTCCAGAAAATTTACGAAAATTAACACAAACCCTTTGCAATTCATTATTTTTGTGTTTTTTATAACACATTATGGTTAGCGAGACGCTTATTAGATTTACGTTTTATGTTTCCCTCTACACATTCGGTATAGAAATAGTCACAGAAAGGAAAAGTGTTATTAGTTATAAAATCCACATTCCCTTTCTTGAAATTTCTCGTTCTATCGTAATTTTCCGAGGATACCCGAGCGAAAATTCGATAGCAACTTAGAATTCCAAACTAGTATCGTATCGAGTAAAACTTCTATCGTATCGAACTCGATACTATACCAACTTAGAATCCCGGGGCTGATCTAAATTTGTCACATGTTTATTTATTACCTACTTGTGTTTATTTATATATTTATTTATAGAATACATCCACCAGAATTGCTGCTATTTAAGGAGTATAATGTGATGAATTCTCTATAGAAAGAGGTATTTGGATCGTGTCAAAAAAATCATTTATTCAAAAATTTATAAACATTATAGAACCAACCCTACAACAAATAGGACCCTCAAATAGGTCCAACAAATAGGACTCTCATAAACCTACATTTCCACTTTTACTCGCTAGCAAAAGACAAAACAAGAGTCTACTGGTAGTAATTACGAGGATGGTACTCAGTACACTAGAAAACTTTCATGTCTAAACACGTCAACTGCTGCTTTCTATAAGCAATGGTGCCTCGACAACGCATTTAGTAACCAGTTCTCTTCTAGAACTCGGTTGCAACTGTTTACATGTTACGTGTAAAGTGGCAGAAGCTATTCTATTCAAAAAGTGTTTCTCAATCTCACAAACAGGGTTGTAGGCAGCTCTTTATTATGCATGAGTATTTCCTACAAATAAAAGCTGTTAGTCTACAATGCAATTGAGCCGAAGCTGAAGCTATTAACCAAAGCCAGACAAAAGTTCGAGATAATTCCGTTGAAACAGCTAGTCCACTACCGTCGTTAGTGGAGCTACTATAGTGGACGAAATATACGTATATGTTGCTGCATACTATAGACGTCGCAAAAAATGATCTCGTTTTAGAAAGCTTCGAGAGGGTGTCAAAGAAAGATTCCTATTCTGACACATCAAAACATATATGTGATGATGCAACCAATCCATTAGCTGAGCTCAAATAGTGTTTTCTTTATCTAAACAATCTTTCTCAAAATATAAACACATTTTTTCATCGTTCGATGAGACAACGTTCATTGAGACAACGTTCAATGAGACAACTGATGATACTGTCAACTTTTTACGAATCTTATCCAATTGGAAAAATACGTCATAATTTATTGTTGATTATTGATTATAACGAAATGTACAAATAAAAAAAGAACTTAACCATCAGACTGGTGCCGATAATGAAACTATTACAATACTGTCTGTAGTAAAAATGTGACACTCAACAGCTTTACGCACGAAAAATATATTTTCAACGCTAACTGTTACCAAATGGCAATACGTAAAGTTGTGCTATATTTTAGTAGAGTAGGAGGTAACTCTTGATGGCTACCAGTTATAAATGATTGACCATAGTTGTTCTAAAATCTAATGCGAAATCCAGTTGGACAGTGTAGCTCCTTTAATTTGCATCGTGTTAAGAATTATCGTAGTTCATAGTTGCCATTAGTTTTTAACAATTTGTTCAAATTCACTATCCAATATATCGCAGAAAATCTGTAGAAAAAAAAAGGAACCGTAAGACAAACGTATGTCTTACCCGAGTATATATATTTTTACCGGGTCACAACCTAAAGTTCGTAGAGATTTCTATTTAAAATTGCAAGGCATGATCTATTTTTTCACATACATAGGCAAAGAAGGTAGATACATATATAGATGTCAGAGTGCCCACACTGTATATAAACCTATGTACTTTGCAGGTCTAGTCTAATGCCTTATTTCAATTACGATTACCTACTTGTCTAAGTAGAAAAAATATATTTTAGAAAACTCAGACGGGTTATTGTTTACGAATATATCTAAAGAACACCACACGTTGCAGCCTGACCGTGTGCAGTTTTTTCTGATTGAAATCAACAATTTAGTTCTTTCACCCACCTCAGTTATGGCAAATACATTCTGTACCAGATACTTAAAGGATTATGTGATTTAAACACTTTTAATGCGATTTTTTTATCGTTCATTTGCAACTTTTTATATGAATTACTGCGAAAAATATTACGGTTGTTAAAAAAATTTCTAACAAAATCTGTTCACTCATTCTATGTAGGAAGTACAATTAATTTCATAACAATTGTTAATAGAAAAAAAGTAAATATTTTTCACGTTTTAATGAAACGAAACAAAAGTCCGGCAAAAAATCAACTAGATATTTATTTTTAACGCGCTTAGTATATAGTAAACAAGCCACATAAAAAATAAATTCACTAACTAGTTGCCTATTTAATATAAGTAAATAAATAATTAGATATATTTTTTAATAAACCCAGTAAACTACTTGTAAAATTGGATAAAGTTCTTATACAACACACTTACTCTTAAAATGTACAAGTTTCTGTTTCAAATTTTTTATTGTTTACAGCATAATAACAAATTACACCCCAAATGTATTTTTTTTATATATTTACTGATACCGGAATTCTTGTTCATCAATTTTGGTAACTAATGTATGACTGGAATGGACCTTGTACGAACCATATTTTATTTAGCGGAAAATTGGGCTTTATTTATTTATATACTCTCTACTTTGAGTCACAGCTTGCGCATCTATACTCTGACAAATTCTACCTGCTGGTCCAGTTTATCGAAACCAGAAATTGGGAACATTTCTCGCAAGTCGTTTTCTTGCAAAAATTGAAGAATCTTTCGTTAAATCAACTGAGTGTATCGTTCACTGGAGTTTTGTTTTCCTTGCCTTGACAAGATTTTAAAACACAGCGAGTTTAATACTGACAGTTACATGGTTTTATTTTTTTTACCGATCCCAGTGAATGCAGATAAAAATAGTACGAGCGAAACCTATTGATCCCTGGAGCCTGTAACACAAACCGTAGAAGTCTTAGAATTATAGAAATAGATTCTATACTTGCAGTGATTTCATAACTTCATAACACAACACATCTTGTTATTATCCTTGCGGCGCTAGTAATTACGAAAGAAATTTTCCATACATAAACGCTCTGAATAACATAACATCAACACGTGTATGATTGTTACAGTATTTTTACAAGTGTAGGTAGGTAATGTTCTACCTATCTTCAACTCTAAGTAAATGTATATTATTACGGAAACTCCTGTACTGCGAATAAGTGTATCTGTCTCCAATATGTGATCAAGTGATTCTTAACATGTCAATAAAAAATTTCCTAGGGAATATCGATTTCACTTAAGAAAATACCTCGATTTTTCACTATTAGCAAATTCTACGAAAGGTGTCGTTTGAGCCGACACCAATTTAAAAATCTTCTTCGAGACATTTCGCTAACGTTAAAACTTCGCTGACATGGATTGACACCAGCACACACATTAATTTCCCTGTATTGGTTATAATCGAGGCCAGTACCATGGTGTTGCGATATGACTGGAATATCAAAAATTCTTGTGTAAAATTCGATGAAGTAATGTCATGATCCCATAATCTGTTGAATGTGGATGTTACACAAACATTTCCTGCAATAGTCGGTTTTCCTGAAGTGTAAAAGGGTGGTTGTGGGTAAATTACATATTGTGTATGTACATTATGCAAAAAATTACTGCATTTTTATGATTGTGGCAGTTTGCAGCAATTTTTTTGAGCTCTGGTGGTCCATTAGGTTGTCAAGAATGATATTCAACTGGTTTTATATGAAGGCGAAGAAAAGTGCCAAAAAAGTGAATTACCGAAGGGAGTTGGAACTCCCGTAAGACACAAAATGGAAACTCGCTGCCCATCTCATTCATTTGCCCCGCAAGCGACTCTCACTGACGCAGCTCAAGAAGCTCATAGAGCTTGAACATCACCTAGAAAGGATGAAGAGAATGGGAGAACATCAGTTTCGAAGGCCAACCGATTGGTGAAAAATTATCTCAAATTTCATAATTTCAAAATTAAACCACGTTTTTGAAATCGATTGACTTGAAATTTTAACTGTTGTTTCTCAGATAAAATTACCTATTGAATGAAGTACACATGATTTTTAGATTTGATCTACAATTACGGTTTTTATAAACAAATTATTACCACTTCTTTTTGTTCGTCAAAAATACAATTTTTCTTTCAAAATGGATCAAAACTGACAAAAATCAATATGTTTTTTAAAAAATCGTGTGTACTTCACTAGCAAAACTCATGTAGATAACAAAAAAAAATGTTTTTCTTCTATGTACTAATTAGGGCTAGAACAAAAGTCTCGGATACCGACCCTCTTCCAGGCGGCCGCGTGGCTCGGCCAGCGGGGTGGGGACCGGGACGATTGCGACGCGAAACAGGTTCCGTATTTATTTAGTCCTTTGAAGGTCGCGCGCCTGTAATTGTGCATTACTGATTGTTATACTTAATTGATATTATAACGATGGTTAAAACGCCAGCCCCATTTGCTTATCAATTAAAAAAAATTGTGCAGGGTTTTCCAGATTTGAAGTGTTAAAGCTACCACTGTGTACTGTGAAATATGCAAGTGTTACTTACATGTTTACAGAAAAGGACAACGTGAAAAGCACGTAAAGTCGCTAAAACACCGAGAAAATAAAAAAATGGAATCCCAAGAAGTGAATTCCTATATGAGGACGACGAGGTGTGAGAGTGTGACAACATATGCGGGAAGAGTAAGAGAAAACAATATTACTTAGTATGTCACTATTTATTCACTGCAGCATGCATGCTCAAGTTCGACCCTGGCATGTACCATTTGGTTCTAACCCTAGTACTAATCCACGAAAGTTGTTTCCGCTCGCAAAACACTTACAAATAAGATGATCTCAGTATAGTGACGACTGACTTAATTTTTTTTATAAAAAAATGTTGGTACGTCCCAATATATTTAGAATTAACCCTCAATAGTTCGTTTGAATTGCTTTCTTATTATTCTAAAAAAAAATCCAAACAAAGATCATGATTCGAAGGCTTGACTGATGACACCCCTTAACTCCACAATTACAACCATCCAGACTCCAAGTTAAGATGTGGTACGGGTACCTCTTTCGTGAGTCGAGTGCGAGAAAGACAATTAGCACCTAGCACGGACCGCTAGCGATATAGGTCACTCTAATTACGATAAACGCTTCACTCCCGTAATTGCTGCCCCCTTATGCGGAGTGTGTCACACGGATAAAATCAGCAGCTTATTTATTGCGATGTTCTGTGCACACGCGCTTCGTGATATATCATATAATTACGCGATAGTCTGCGAGAACAAGACAGAAAAAATCGAAACTCATGTAATAGGGTGGAGTGAGGCGAGAGGTTAATATTAAAAGCACGGGAACTGGGCAAATAGTCCTAATCGCCACTGCGATCTTCTAGAGGTCTACTATAGCACTTGTCTTACTTGCATCACTTGTTTTAGAACAGCTTATCCAGCTTGGTCCTTTTTATCAGACACCACAACCTCTCTTGTAGAGCCATTAGTTTTTTAGCTTCTTCCCGAGAACTTTAGACCTCAGTTATTCACGCTGACATCGACATCTATTCAAAAATAGACCACACTTTTATCGCAGAATGCAAAATATTGTGGGTAGCGTAGTATTATAGGTGTCCTATTCACTATCTAGCTACAGTTGCTCCACTAGTTGCTACAGCGCAGCAACAGTAACTTTGCCCTTGGCCACAGTAGACAAAACCTGGAATTGAGCTCATTTATTTTGTAGCTGCAGTCGTGAAGGTTTCGAGAAATACAGTATGTTATTGTTTGTGTGTGGGTATCTCATATATCTGTGGTATGGTCGTACTACATCGTACTACATACATTATACGCTATTCATGGGCAAACATATTCAGGGTGTACTGTATTTACCTAGTGCTGCTAGTGGCTCCATATCCCTCTATCTCTATTGGAAATTTCGTTAAAGATGTCAATGCATGCGCAAATACTGACCGGTCGTCGGTTTTGCATCAAAACCAAATTTAGTATTTGAGGAATAGCCTGCGAGTATGTAATTTTGCGGTAAACTCCACAAAATGTCTAACAAATCCTGGGTTTAATTCAGCAAGCCTTCGGGGAGGAATGCATGAGCCAAAGGCAATGCTCGAGCCAATTATGCATGAACCAAAGATTGGTACAAGCATTTTAAAGAGAGCAACAAACGATGACCATGTCAACTTAGCATGCATTCATGAGAAATCTCACGAATGGAGTCGATATTTTATCGTGTGTTGATGGGGAAGGTCGTACAACTCTTAAATCTACCTTTCTTGAAACATCTGGAAATGACATTAATTGACAAATATATATTTTTGAAATGCGCAATTAAGTTGTCCGAACATTGTTTGTAAAAACATATAAAAAGTGCAAAACAAATTTTGTTTTAAAAAACCTAGTTACAGGTAACTGCGTATTTGTGCCCCACTCTACCCTACCCATCGACTGCGGGTGATGCCTCGATGACATTTAGATAAAATAAATTGTTTTGTTAGCGAAATACCGAGAGCTCTGCTCGTAAATCTATTACTTTAACATTTAATGTATTATGTTACATGTATAACACTAATGTAAATGCCTTAATAATATATTGTCTATATCAAATGTGTTATTGCGCCGAGCCGTACCGTATACTTTGTTTTCCGATGGAATAAAATATGCGGTTTGCGTTAAGGTGTAATTATAGTGTTTAGCGGCGTTATGGCAGGAAAAATTCGTGGCATTCCTGCGGACTTTTAACAGATGAACTTATTATGTGGACGCATTAAACTATTTCAGAAAAATATATAGGAGCAGCTGACATTATGAAATACAGACAAGGACATTCATTTTCGTGTGATGATGAACGTTTTTTTTTAGTAGTAAAACGAAATGTGAACTCTTTTAACGCCCTTTTCAAAGAGAAGCAAAACTATTGTGAATAAAAGAGAACTGGTAGATTCCTCCTTACTGGTAGAATCTTCTTAGACCTTTTATGATGGCCAGTTGTATTATTTGTTTGGTAAATGAAATTTTCAGTTACTACATTTAGATTTTTGTTTTTGGGGGAGAAGTTTCACCATTCGGTGATCTTTCATCTAAACAGCTGCACGTTGTTACACACCAATAGAGAAAACCAAGTATGTTAGGCGGATCTCAAACCATGGAACAGAAACACGAGAATGGCTCAGATTGCCACACTTTGCTTCCAGCACTGTCCGAAACACCTCAACAGAGTAGACCTTGGAAACTCATCCGATTATCCACAGAAACTCTAAATATAACCCCTAATAATACTCCGTAATTTTATTTAATAATATAAGTATTATTAAAAGTTCATCAAAATAATAAATCAATAATCAGATGATTATTACTCTTTGATTTCTATTCGATATTGAGGAACTATTCTCATTAATCTATGATTTGTAGCAGTGTAACTAGTGAAGCGGGAATGATTCCCCATTCACTGTTATTAACCATCAGAAATCAGAGATCTAGAATTCGATCGAGCCAATATTGTTAGAAATATGCGGTTGTTGGTCAACATGTTGGTACATAAATATCGATTTCAGTAATCAAACTGTAAGTTTGGTCGAAGATAAGTATATTAAAAAACAATAGATATGGTATTATGCAATAAGACTAAACATTATTTAGATATCATTTGATCCTTATTTCAATGGAGGAATTTAATTTTTGAAATAGCCAAATAGCATCTTCAAATAATGCAATGGAAATTCAAAATTTTTGTAGAATAGCCCTTTAGTAAAATTAATTCTATTACAAACATGCCACGTAAAATATCGCTACAAAGTACTTGTTGTTTTGCTAACCGAACGCTGTACTTTCAAACATTAAGCTATAACCAGAACATTTTTGATGGCCACACTTTACACATTTACACAACAAAGTATACCAATGAATCCTGATTAGTATAAAATGCGTTATTAAAAAAATATACAGTCCACTTATAGGTCCCTGTGGCACCCCGCTGAAGGTGACGACGATGAACTTAACCGCACATTATTTCTTTCTTTCCTCTTATTCATTGCATGCAATGAACCGACTATGACGGACCCTCCTATAGTAATTCTGTAATGTATTTACTCAGGAAAACACTTTTGAGGCCCTCACAATAGGCTTTTCCCTTGCGATTCGCGTTCCGTGCAATCGAAATAACGTTGTTTTAATTCACTTTTCATTTCGTTCATTCGAAACGGCTCGTATGGTCGCGGTATTTTGATGGGTCAAGTAAACACGCTTTCGAAATTCTGAAGAAAATTATGATATGTAGGTATGCTTAGAATCACTGGAATAATACCTCACATTCGACTGACACCGTAATGGTTTCTAAATAACATATATGGGAGCGTTTGAAAAATCCCAGTCCAATTTCCAGCGCGAAGAACTAATCATTGTTATTACGGAGGCGATTTTCTGAAATTGCAAGTATACATAAGCATCGTTTTATGCATATTTGCTTTATGTACGGATAGGCAAAGCTTGAAAGCACTTTATTGAGACATCAGATCGATCTCTCCGTGAAATAAATTCCATAATACAACTTAATAGCGCATTTAAATGCAAGTGATTGATGCTTTCAACATTAAGAAACTGAAATCTAAGAAATGCAGGGTTATTGTTAAGTTGGCGTATGATATTAAAGCATGTAAAACGTCATTGCACTCGGCAGTTGTCCAAATACACCGACGGCAATTTGGAAGCGCAAAGAAGGCATTTGAAGAAGATAATGTTCAATCCAAAATGTACAATCACATTCATCAGACAAGACATTCAGCTTATACGTCATAATAATACCCTTAAATTCGTAAAGTTCATCCCGTTATTTCAGTTTGTGACATATGTATCTGAACCAAGTTGACCGCTGGGATTTTTTTTTAATTCGAAACACAAGTTACTTGAAGAACCAGAAGTACTTGTAGCAATAGCTCCATCATTAAAATAAGTTCTGAATAAGTTTCGAGATGTATATAACACAGAGTCAGTCCCAATTATGAGCCTTATACTGTTAAATGTTTCCTATATGAACGACTCAAGTTACTTGAATTTGAAAAAAAAAGGCATTTGAAGAAGATTATGTTCATTCCAAAGTTTACAATCACATCCATTGACAAGGTGGCCGCTGTTATTTTAATTTTTTTTTTTATTCAAAACACTCAAGTTACTTGAAGAACCAAAAGTACTTGTAACAGTAACTCCATCATTAAAATAAGTTCTGAATATGTTTCGAAATGTATATAAAACAGTCAGTCCCAATTATGAGCCTTGTGTACGCCATATGCTCGTATAATCAGTTCTCACACCCGTTTATTCTTCGTTTTGTTATTGCAGTTCTCCAGTTCTTGTTGATACACAGGATAATATTTCCAGTTTTTAATTCACAGGGAATCAGATAAATATATAATTAGGTTAAGTATCCAACTTAGTTTGAATAAATATATAGCATTTTTAAACGATTGTCTTGTGAAGAGACACTATTTTGGAAGTTCATCCTGCCACAGGTTTGTGTCACAGCCATACTTTAAAATGGCCTATTATAAAATTTGCACAAGTCTTCTATTTAAATTTTAAATAAATAATGCATTCTTATCATTAACCAAATTTAGATTTAAAAAAATTCGCTGTATTTTATTTTACTGAATTCTCTATTATTGGAATTTAATTAATTCTACATTTTCCGCTTCTGACAAAACAACTTTGTGGGCGGGCACGGTCCTGTACAAACACCCCTCGTGTGGCCACATATACAACTCCGTATCAGATGACACCGCGTACTCATAAAATACGTTCAGGCGAGAAGCCCAGCGTTCAGCGTCTACCCTTCTTACATATGCAGTACTCGATGTTGCGTGAAGAGAACGGCCGTTCCTTCATATCTACATATATATCCATAAATGTACAGGGCGATCCGAAAATCTTAGTGACTTGTTTCAGACTAGTAAAAATCAATTGTAGGTAATTAAGTCGACATTAAGAACAAAATGTGGATATCCCGTTGTTTTGAGAAAAAAAAATATTTGTGGTGATATGTGATCAGAAAGCTCAATTATAATATTCCAGGCCTTGTCTTTGGAATATTATATAGAATCTTAGAGTCCATTTTATAGTTAATTGTTGAATTGATTAACTTTAAACAACGATATTTACTCTCTATGCACCTAATATAATTTGATAAACTGCAAGTAAATGACAAAATTCGTTTATTTGCACCATAAGTTGTGATGTTTTTACAAGCTTTTATTTAACTTGCAATGTATGTTTGTTTGTTTGTTTGTATATATGTTCGGGTCAAATTTTGCAAGTGAATTTTAAAGTAGTTATCCTCAACCGATTGAGATGAAATTTTGCAGACACGTTTAGTTTGGATGACAATGCATGGTTAGCTAATTTATGTCATTCTAAATTCAAAATGACGGACGGTCTAAGATGGCGGAATAGTTATTTTTTGCGCACTCCCATGATATGGGTATCAAATGAAAGGGTTTGCTGAGAATAAATAAGAAAATAAAATGAATTTACTCTAAATCCAATATGGCGGACCGCTCAAGATGGCGGACTAGTTATTTTTTGTGTACTCCCATGATATAGGTATCAAATGAAAGGGTTTGCTGAGAAGTATACGAAAAATAAAATGACCACTCTAAATCCAATATGGCGGACCGCCCAAGATGGCGGACTAGTTATTTTTAAGCACTCCCATAATGTGGGTATCAAATAAAAGGGTTTTCTAAACAGAATACGAATAAACTGATGTCTGCGTTCAACCCTTCGAGGAGATGGTGTACTACTGCCCGGCTAAACAGTAAGACTTAGCGGGGTCGTGTCTTAACTAATATCAACATATACCCTAGGCAAATTCTAGCGGCGGTGAAAAAGATTCAAAATGGCGAAAAACAAGATGGACATCATACCATTTTTAAAGAGTTATAACTTGGTATAGGTTAGGGATAGTATGAATAGGTTGAGAAACATTTAGATACAAAAACACGACGATAACTAAAAAATAAAAAACAAATTAATAATAATGTTTTTTTTTAAACAAGCTTTTATTTAAATGCTCTAAAAAAGAAGAAAATAAACTTTAAATTGAATCAAACCCATCAATTTATTACATTACACAATTTATATGATATAAAAGCTTGTCACGAGATTTACTTGTGTAGATAAACAAGAATGTAATAATTATGTAACTTGATCTTGACATAAGAAAATCTAAGAAAAAAAAGTATGTATTTTATAAAATAGGTAAATATATCTACACAAGTAAATCTCGTGACAAGCTTTTATATCATATAACTTGTATAATGTAATAAATTGATGGGTTTGATTCAATTTAAAGTTTATTTTCGTCTTTTTAGAGCATTTAAATAAAATCGTGTTTTTTTTTAATTATTACTAATTTATTTATTTTGTGAGATTCTCAAAGCAAATTCCAAAATTTTCCTGGAAGTACATAAGTTCAAGTGTATTTTCAAATTGACGTCGCACAAAAATATGTATATTTTATCAAATGCCTATCTACTGATAAATAGGCATTTAGATAGATTTCTTAATCTTAAGGTATATTTATTTTATACTGATTTAATTAAGACTATATTGAGACTAATTTTAACAAGCTATAATTCTCTAAACTAAACTGAAAATGTTATTTCTAAACTAAACAGAATGTGGTATTTTTTCGTTCGGAATTCGAATGACCTGAAATGGACATATAAAGAACATAGAGGACGATTTTTGCAATTTGCTGTTTTAAGCTTCCACTGATAGATTTCAAATTAAAAACGTCAAAGTAGAATAACTCCCAATTTTCGAAATCCTATAAATCCTTTAAATATACGTACGCATCCATTTAGAGGTAACATCACCTTGTGAATTGTTTTTCACGTTTTTTTTTATTGGCTTAAATATTCCCTAAACTATCCAAGAACATAATCCATGGTCTTGGTCTGGTGGTTTTGGTCATCTTCTCGATCCAAACTGTGAAGCCCGTTTACGAAAAATTGAGCAAGGATGAGCTGCTGACACGATACTTAGGTGGACATCACTCAGAACACCTTACAATAGCATCGATTACTAGATTACTTCATCGTCATCGGTTACTTCAATGCACTCATCTAGGCAATGGCACCAAATAGTATCTCCTGTAGAGAAACTGTGCCTGATATAGCTACATATCTAGCTAGCTGTAATATATTTCAACGACGGCTACTCTAGAATTATGCAAGTTATAAAGCTTTCAGACTTAACAATTGGATTAAATTGTTACAATTTCTGCTCCGAAGCCTACGCGACGAGACGCGCATGAAGCTATCTGAGCGTTCCCTCACAGAAGAGGCCAAACAAGCGCTCGTAAAGCTGCAATATCTTTCAGAAAGGACGACGACCAAAAAATCCTTAAACCAGAAGGCCAATTGTATGGTGTAGGCATAGCAGGTTAAAGGTAAACCGAAAAGTTCATTACATTTATACTACTTGAAACTTTAAACGCGTTTATCTCGAAAATATGTTTATGGAGCTCGCCGTACTACCAGCTCCTTCAGTTTTCAGCCGATTGACTTGCACATTTAACTGGAGGTTCATAATAACATTATCTAGTGAACGACGTGGGATTTTTTGGACGAATTAATTAAAATTACCAGATTTTGTGACTGATTGTAGATCGAATTTTTCGAAAGTTAAAAAAACTCTTGCTTCAAATCGACGACATTTTTTTAAATCGAGTAATCGAAAAAAATCCCATGTCCTTCACTAAGTTTTGAGCCATATTTTGATAAAAATAGTTTCTGTTCCCAAATAGGATTTATAGTACCACTAAGCAATTTTTTCAGGAGCTGTAGTTTGTTTGCCATTTTGTTTTCAAAAATATCCATAAAAAACATTTTTCAATACTATGAGACGTGTACTTTAATGTAAAAAATACCAGAAGTCAGTAAACCGTTTCGTTTCTTTTATAGAGCTTCGAGAACATGATCCTTCATTTCGTGAACACAAGGTGATATTACCCCTTAATAAAAAAATGCATACCTATGTGTAAATTCTAATTCCGTTTATAACACCGAAATTTTGTCAAAATCATAGGAGCGCATTCCCAGTAAAGTACTTCTGAGTGTTTTGTATAACAACACTTTCGGACGACCCTGTACGTGTATGTACGCTCGACCGCCGCCTTCTTGATACCCCAGCCCGCTCTCCTCCGCCCCACTCCCCTGCACACGCTCTGCGCTCTTCTTATTTCGCCGGGGAAGAATTTGCGAGCTATTTTATTTAAATGCAATCTTGTATTGATTAAAAACGCCGAGAAAGCACGAGTGTTTTAACAACCCCTTTAAAGTTCATGTGGACGAATTAAAACTTGCTTTCTGTGTGCCGGTGTTCCTCTCGCTCCACCTCTCCCCCCCCTGCCTTCCCCTCATCTACGGCGTGCCTTGTACTTAATTAAACGTCTTTTAACGAAAAAAAAAAAAGGAAAAATCATCGCTGGTGGGTTTATAGTCGATGGACAGGCGTTTTGGTTGCGAAGCAGATTTGTGCAAAATAACGAATTTTCTTGGGGGGAAAATTTGCAAGTTGTGTGTCTTATTGTACGATCAAACTGATTTATTATTTACAATTTTTTCCGTGATACAGTGGCAGCTCGTTTTAAAAAATGTGGGGGTTGCAAATTGATAATTATGAGAAATGTGGCGTATATTAAATTGTTTAATTTTTCAAGGTTGAATATGAAAGAAATTGGACATTTTAAAACTCATATAAGGGTCACATATCACAGACCATGCTTCAAACCATATGTAGGTTCCAATTGACCCCGTTTGATTTGTTGTACAACCTTAACGAAGGAACTCTAGCAGCAACATATTGTTACAAAATTGAATAAATTAATGAAATTAAATGATGATCTTATTTAGCTTACTTTTTTCCAAAACATTTCTTTAAATAAAAAACTGGACGTTTTCCACGATGCCAACTTGGTTGGCGAAACGCGCGTCGAGAAAAGTGTAGTAATTCGGTGTTTCGTGGAAAACGTCCAGTTTTTTTTACGCCGAAGGTTCCAGTACCCACTCCAGAATTTCTTTAAATATTAATTTCTTTAAAAGTTTTTTATGCATATATTCGTGTTTTATTTATTCTTTAATATTTTGTTGCACATGCAAGCGAGGTCATTGTATGAATTCCTAACTGTTTTTTTTTTATTTTTTAAAAACCTGAACAGTCGCCACTGTCTAAAAAACAACATCTTGTGGTAAATTAATTATCTATTTTACATAGAAAATTATGACCTGTAGACATCTGTAGAAAATTATGTCAACCGGATTTTTCCCAACAGATGGATCGGTAGACGAGGAGATATTGAGTGGCCACCAGGATCTCCAGATCTTAATCCATTAGATTATTTCTATTAAGGTTACTTAAAAAAATGTTGCGTAAATAACCAACCCAAATGCCATTCAAAATTACTCCAGAAATAAGGTTCAAAACGAGTTTATTTCCCGTTCGGGAGATTGTCGAGCTAAACAAGCCCATCAGTTTGAACACTTTGTTATTAATGTAATATTTTTATCATAATTTATTTTGTTTTCATTTTCATCGTTTTATTACTGGTATTTTTTTATTGAATATTATTTAGTTTCGTATGCCCAGGAACAACAATTTCACATTGGATATTTTAATAAACTGTTATTATATTTCTATTAGCCCACTTTGTTGATTATTCTTTTTAATTACTACATTCGTTGATCCCTTGTAACACCACACCAACACCTTAATAATTTGAAATATCTCGAAAATTTTCCTCTTGATGAAATCTCCTCAATATGAAATAGTTTTCATACTGTTTAAAAAAGAAAACTGTCCTCTGTCCATATCCGTCAAATAAAAATATATTGTCTTACAAAAATGTCGATGACGTCATATGTCAAAAACCAAATAATATGAACCAAAAAAAACAGTTGTCAAAAATGCCTTCTTATACATAGTTGACGTGTTTGACGATTTTTTAAAAGCCTCTATATCTCTAGATAATAACGAATTTGTTCTTTGCTTTATACACACCTTACAAGTGTGTCTATCTACATATAACTCAATATTTTTTCACTCTTTCCTGCTAACCGTTTCCCCTTCTCTCGCTAAGATGCGCGCTTCGTCGGGACCCTTTCTAAATAATTAGCAAATGTGAATATTCCAATTTTAAAATTGGATCAAGGATGGATCCCTGAAAAATAAGCCTAAACGCGATCTTTAGGTACGGGCGGCGCGGCGCAATCGTTGATAATTTTTGAAGTAGGTCGCCGCGAAGATGCAGAGGGGTTGCGTCGTCGTCCCCTTCGCCTCTCCCCACGCCCACTCCTCATCCTCGAGATTTTATGTATTTTTAATTATTAAGCTATCGATTTTGTATTATTTTCTCGTCCCCCTAATGGTTATAATTGCTTTTTAGGTATCTTCGATAAATTTTGCTCCTCTTCCGATCTTCGAACGTGTTACCTCGAGTTTATAGTTTCGCGGGCCGTAATTGCCTTTTATCGTCGGATTTTTAAAAGTTAGGTAAAGGAAGGGGGCCACGCGGCGTTTAATGCAACCGTAAATTCTGTTAAAGTGTTGATCGGCTGCCTTATAAATATTTGTTTCGGTCGCAAAAGAATTTTCAGCGACTTCCTACCTAGTTTCGACTTTTCATTCATCTTCAGGCGTTTCAATTCGTTGGGACGATAAAATCATGCCTCGTCAGCTCAATAATAATAATTATAGCTGAAATACGGAGACTGATTGTATAAGTATATAGAAGATACATAAGCCATTAAATTAAAGATGGAGAATCCACTTGGAAAGTGCATTTGACTAAAAATGACTAAAATAAATAAATAAATAAATAAATAAATAAATAAATAAAAAATAAATTATTGTGTACAGAGAAAAGAATACACAAACGGAAGGAGTTCGGCGTTGCCGGTGTTCCACTCCCCCAGATTTTCAATATATAGACATTACATAACAAAATGAAATTTAACTTTAAATCCAAGAAACCTATTTACCTAAATAAATAAATAAATATATATATATATATAAATATATAACTTAAAAAAAATAGTAATGCTAGATAAATGAATATATACATATATATATGGTATAATACAATTACATATTAATGAGGTTATACATGAGTTTGAACTTACATTCCTTTTTAAATGCTCCTAGAGGTAAATTAATATTGTCTAATACCATGTTTAATAACTTCGGAGCCGTATATAGAAAGCTACCCTTAAATTTTGAAGTATGGTGTTGAGGTATTGTATAGCAATTACTGCGAACATTTACATTGTGAACATATGATCTGCGAGTGTTTGAACAGTGCGAGACACGTGCGAGAGACTGTTATTTAAATAGTCTGGACAATTACTCTTACATAATTTGTACAAAAACAATAGATATAAATATGTCACACGTTGAAAAATATTCATTTCACCCAGCCTATCCAAATACGGTGATATATGTTCGCCAAATGGCACACAACAGACAAATCTTATACACGCATTTTGTATTCTCTGCAATTTCTGTCGATTATACCCGGTTAAATGATAATAATAAACGGAGCTGCAATATTCAATTTTAGGATAAATCAGTGCTTTTACTAATAACAATTTTGTTTCTTGTTTCATCTCATATTTAAAGTTATACAATGATTTTAATATTCTGAAGGACCCTCTAAATACATTATTAACCTGTTCGGTAAAATCTAAATTACTATCTAACAATAAACCAAAATTTTTAGCAGAGTTGACCCATTCTATTAAGGTGTTATTAATTGTTATATTGAGAGTATTCATATATATTTGTCTTCTTACTCGTTCATTACCTAAGATTAAAGCTTTTGATTTTTTAGGATTTATCTTTAGGCCATTGTCTTGACACCATACACAAAAATTATTTAATTCTGTGTTAATATCTTGAATAGCTGAATGTGCATTTACGAAATTCGTCAGAATATATATTTGTAAATCGTCTGCGTATAAATGAATTTGACATTTAGAAAAGCAGCTAGGCAAATCGTAAGTAAAAATAGAGAAGAGTACTGGACCCAAAATAGTTCCTTGAGGAACTCCGCTCGTTACCATTAATTCACTTGACAAAATGACTCTCTTGTTAGTCAGTAACTTAAAACGCTTAACTTATGTATAACTAATAGCCAGAATAATAAATAGTAAAAGAGCTAATAATAAAATCTTTAAAAAGTTATTGTATAAGTATATAGAAGATACATATGCCATTAAATTAAAGATGGAGAATCCACTTGGAAAATGCATTTGACTAAAATCCATATCAATCTGTAGAATATCCTCACCACACAGCATTCAATTTTATACACATTCCTTTAAAGCATTCATCATCGCTTAATATGTTTCTAAATTTCCTGATTTATGTTAATTTCCTCTACATCCCTGTAATTTTATTCAGCACATAAATAACGTAGCTATACATGTGTTGTCAAACAGCTTCATTGTGATTAAAATGGAAGACCTAAGATAAAACTTCAAATTCGATGTCATGTGGATGAGTTTCCGTATACTGTGTTTAGCTTGCTATTGTTTGTCATATATTTCATGAAAACGAAAATTTTACAGATGACAACACGGTTGTATGTTATTTATTGGTATAGAAAAGATAAACAGAAATAAGTCACAATTTCAACACACACAAACATTCACAACAAATATGTATTTATGTTCGTGCATATTGTACGATGTGTCATTTCAACCCTTTATACGATAATATTCATACGAGTTAATGAAAGTATTATTATTGAAGTTCATTTCATTCCCTTCTTTGCTCAAAATATCAATTTATAACAATTTACGTTAGAATTTGGACCACATGCATCTAAATAATCAACGAAAACAGATTTCATGTCCTTTAACATTAACCAAATTAAAAAAAAAATGTTGAGGTGACTACTCACATTTGTTGAAACAATTTTACGGGAAGGCACCAAAGGTTTTTGAAAAAAACTCCATCAATAGTAATTAAAAATTTCCCTAAAAATCTGAAATAAAACATTCATATTGGCAATATTTCTGAATTTTGCTTGTAAAAATAAAACAAAGCAATGCCATAGGTCTAAAATTTGACTTTTACAACGGTCTAAATTTTCACATGAGAAAATTATTGTCTTAATTTTGTCGCTACATGCTTTAGATTTTATTGGACATAATGCAGGTTGTTGCCTGTGTCAATGTCCCAATAAATTAGACCAAAAGCTTTCGTTCACTAAATTTGATTACTATCTTAATACACGAGCACTTACCACTGCAATATTGTGCAATGTACCTCAAATGTTCAATAGTTGTCAATTTCTCAATACTTACATTTGCGCAAAACATTTGTGTAACATATAGCTTGATTGGCATACAATGGCTTCATGGCATACAATGGCTTCTGATACTTTAGGAAGTATAATAAACGTTTTGATAAAATTTAAATTAACACATAGACCTCCCCACACTCTTTTACCCAAAAGCCCGCTATGTCCCCCGAAATGGTGGTCGCACATATTTTTTTTGAACAATTGCAATCATAGAAATATTGAAAATCTATGCTATTGCTCTGGGGCATTTTATAGCCCAATGTTGAATCCTAAAAGTTGAAACGTGAATAAAGAAACTAGTCTTATATTTTTATTTACTTTTCCGTTACTAGCAAGTAGGCCTCCGTTATGCACTTATCTACTTCACAGTCACAAAATTAAACTAAAATTATTGTAAAAAAAAATAAAAAAACATTATTGCGTCAGACCGTGATACATTTGAATTGTGACATATATTGTTCATTTTACAGTGTACAATAGTATTGTGTAACATAAAGTATTGTCAATTTATTTGACGAAATAATTGCGAGTCTAGGGGGCCTGTAGACAGCATTTTTTTTTTTTTTTTTCGTTGTAAAACGTACATGAATATTCGCTTTAATCGACTCGAACGGCGAAGACAATTAGAGCGTTCGTTTCCTACGACCATTCGTCTCCAGCAACGACAAAAAAAATCATTCGAATCGAGTAAGCATCCGCGAGACGACAGACAATCGCCGCGCGCTAAGAGCCGCGACTTCCATTCACCTGCGCCGAAAGGATGTGGTGGATGCCCGTCGCGGATGGTCGCGCACGACGCGTATGGTGGACATACGTGACTCTTCCATGTGTAACGATCATTTACCGCTCCAGCTCTCTCGGAATCTTCTCGACGATACGGCGCAGAGTAGAAAGGCCCCGCAGATGCGAGAAAGATCTCGGCCAGACCGGTGGTGATCTGAAAATAAATGAGAAAACATTTTAACACAATCTATAGTAAACTGAGAAGGATTCATCATTTATAGTCATCCGTCAAAAGCCACAGAATGAGATTTCGATCTTATTAGGTCTTATCAATCAGGGGACATATTCGACGCTGAATGATGAAGAATGTGTCGGTTGTATCCTGACTAGGACAGCATACGCTGATGTCTTACCTTCGTGATGTTGACTAATGAATTTTAATAGAACTGGACATATTTTAGAAGTCCGACAAGGCCGACAACTACCAAAGATTCTTCCTAAAGTATTCTCTAACCGTAAAACTATTAAGCTCATATGAAGCGAGAGTGTCCATCGTTCCTCCGACAAATATGTAACACTGATGAGATCTAATAAGATCGTAACCCGGATCTGAAACCTTAGAACTCTTGACAAAGAGTTGGTAGTTATCACCCAAGAAAGAGGACAACAAGCAATTAGAGAAAAAATGTTTAAAGAAAAAATGGTGATAAACACAAACGGTGAAAAGGTAAACACAAAACGTATGGGTAGACACCAGAACCAAACACTATTTAGACCACCCGTTCTCGAGCACCTATCCTCCACATATTTATCCTTGTAATTAAAATCTTCGTCTTAAATTTGTGTTTAAATTAAATCAAATTAAATTTGCGTTTTAGATTAAATTTAGACAAAATTAACTTTGTTAATTTAACTATTGTAATTGGTACAGTAGATACATATATATTTAGCCATCCGCTGGATACATTTTTATAAACTATTTTACTTAGGTGTTTGTATAATTGGCAAAAATTTGTATCTTTATTCGAGGATTTTATTGTAACCCAAATCATCAAGTCTAGCTCTGGTTGTATTCCAATTTTTTCATGTAACATCTCTGAGCCGCTGGAAATAGAAGGTGGTCTGGAATAGACTAGAATAGAAAGTCGTATAAGGAGTAATCGTCAGGGAGATTGTGTGAACTCACACACCATTACGAAGGTACCTGACCACCAGACTCGTGGAGTCCCCAGTGAGTGCACTGTCGTCCATCGTATCCACGACTCTCCTGAGCTAGTTGGAGCTACGTTTTGTAAACGTTTGGGGTAGGTGCCCATCCTACACCCCAGGGTTACATTGCATAAATTGACATTGTAAATAAAACAATTAATGTAAATCAGTTACATTAGACTTTTGGATATGTCCTCAGTTCAAAGTGGTGGAAACCTGGCGAGTCCCTACCATTTGACCAGAAGTGGGATGGGAATCCGACTGAGCCTCCCTACCTGGTCACCACCCCAAAATGTAATCAGAATCATAACATAGACGATGATATTTCAGCGCCGAAGAGATGTGGTGCCGACTTAGGGAAACCAGGTCATCATCTAAACCCATTTAAAGGATAATGTTGATGAAAAGTTGCATTCCTTCTCGCGCTAGACATACTTGACAGATTTGACAGATTAAAGAAGGTATTAGAAATGTCCTATATATAAATTCAATGTCAACTACTATATACATATTTAAAAAGAATAACGCGATAACACAAATGCCAGTTTATTATTGCTGAAAAACTTATCGTTTCTTTTATTATCGCAGAAAATGATTGCGATATATCCATATATACTGCATATCCATATATACAGGGTGTTTTAAATTTTATGTCAGTCTAGAAAAACCCTTGTACAAAATAAAAAAAGCACAGCATACTAGATTAAAAATCACGTCCGACCGATTACCGGCCATCCACGGCCGGCTTGATCGAGTAAGACAGACTGGGGAATTAGGTTCCACTTTTTTTTCCACGCGTTTAATTGGGATTCGTGGACGGGCGAGTTTTCTCAGCTTTATTGTGTTTCGGTTTCCGTGTGTCGTCGAGCCAGTTCTGGCACTGTGACCAATTCGCCGCTTTTTTACTTTATTTACAGTATAATGGGATCTAAAACAATATAGGCGATTCGCCGACGTGCGATGTGGAAGCCGAACTAAACGATTTTCTAGTAGCGGCCCGCTGATATTCGGGAGTTTCTCTCTTTGATTTCGGTGAGGATGGCACGGTTTAAGTGGCGTGTTAAATCGGAAAAAGAAGCCTGAGGATTGGACGGAAAGGGGTCGTTAAAATATATAACGTATTAACATACGAGGTGTGTAAATTAAGTAATGAGACTGATTTTTTAAAATGTTTTTATTCGAGTAGAATTACAGTTCAGTATTGTCTCCTTCAAAATAATTTCCTTGGGGAGGCCACACGGCGCTGGAGATGGTTCCTCCATTCCTCACAGCAGTGCTGAAACTCATACATTGGATAGCATTCAGCTGGTCGGTTACAGCCGATTTAATGTTTTCTATGGTCCCAAAAAGATGTCCCTTGAAGTGATTTTTCAATCTCGGGAAGAGAAAAAAGTCACAGTGACCCAATTCAGGCGAATAAGGAGGCTGAAGAGCCACATGAATGTTTTTACTGGCTAAGAACTCGTTTACTGGCTAAAAACTCGTTTACTGAAATGTCTGTGTGACAAGACACATTGTCGTGATGTCACATCCAGTTATTCTTGATGTTTGGTCTCACACATATGACCCTTTTTCGAAGTTTTTCAAGTACATCTCTTTAAAAGTGTTGATTTCCTGGAGGTGCAAACTCTTTGTGAACAATTCCCTGGCTATCAAAAAAAGCAAATTAACATGCATTTGATCTTCGATTATTGCTCATTCTTGCTTTTTTGGGTCTTGGAGAGCTTGAGGTGTGCCATTCCATGCTTTGGCGTTTGGTTTCCGGGTGGTACTCAAGCACCCAAGTCTCGTCACCAGTAATGACACGTTCCATAAAATGAGGATCATTTTCAATCGATTCCAAAAAGTCAAGACACCTTTCTCTCCTCCTGATGTCCTTTTGTTCCTTTGGAACCATTTTTGCGCAGATTTGTCTCATCCCCAATTCGTTCGTAAAAATCTGATGAACAGTGGTGTGATTCTAATTTAACTCTTCCCCGATCATTCTTGTCGTCAACTGATGATCTGAACGCACAAGATCCCGTATTCTACCGACATTTTCATGATTCATCCTCAATCGACTCTATTCCTTCTGAGCATGCCTTAAACCCCCTAAAAACCTGGGATTTTGAATAAACACTGCCTCCGTAGGCGTGTTCAAGTTTTGCAAAAGCATCCATTGCGCTGCGTCTGAAGTAAAACCTGATAGCACACCATTGCTCAAAATTAATGTCACTCATTTTTAAAACGCACTAGAAAAAACCTGTTTACGAAAAACAGTCACAAAGAAAAAATAAATGACTAACATGTTCAAACTTGTACTGAAGGTGCATTACATGTTAACCTAGGACCCTTCCAAGTCCCGTCTCCGCAGTGTTGCTAGATTGCCATTCTCATTACTTAATTTGCTACGTTGCCATTCTCATTACTTAATTTACTCACCTCGTATGCCTTGAAGGATTTTGAATTTAGTGATTTATTCTATAGTAATATTACTATAATATAATAGAATATTATAGTAATAAGCAATTAACCAATGAATGATAATGATAAATGTATGACACAAAATATACTTAAATGTATTCACGAAAGGAAGTAAGTAAATTGGATTTTAAACAAAGCCAGAGTTCCCTCTCTTACAAACTTCAACGGTTTATACTCAAAAATATTTATCATCATCTTTTTATGTCAAAGCAATCCTTCCTGGTTGATTTCTGATCTATCTGTCTATTGTGAACCAAAAGTTTCTTCCGATTTTTTTATTAAAAATTTAAATAATAATTTAACAAAAACAAACCTACAGTAACAAACTAACACAAGTTTCAAGATAAAGACTATTTGAATCTCTAGTTCGAAGTCATCTATCTGCTAATTGTTACATGTCGGTTCCTTGTCCTTAGAAAATAGAAGCAAAAAAAAATCGTGTCACACATTTTCGACCTAACTTTATTTCGATTTATTTTCTTTATTACCCCACTTTAAACTTCAAACAGTTTCCTTTTAACTAATATTTTAGAATATGTAGAGAACATAATTTGATATTTTTTTATTATGTACACGTTTACTTGAAAATATAAACTGTAATTGAAAATATAAAGTAGACGGTAGAGTTTGGCTAATAAATCCGTATTTATTGTTCAAATTCTACTGTTGGTGAATAGTAATATAAAGCCTACTCACTTGGTCATGGCCGTAGCCAGGAGCCGAAAAGATTGTTTGTTGAAAAGAAGAAAAGAAAAACACTGGTTACGGCCCTGCACTTGATGAAAAAAAAACTTCCTCTTTCAATTTTAACTCTTCAGCAAACAATGGTGCTATAAACTTTATTGTTTTCTTTAACAACAATTTAGAATATTGTATTTTTCTCTTCTCTCGTTCATTATATATTTATTCTCTCTTGTCAAATGAATTATACCTTGTAACTAGATACGTGTCCAAATAATATTAATTACCTTCCTAATATTGAAAACTGTTTTTTTTTTCGATGACAACGACCATGGGAATAATCCGTACCGAAGTCAGTTATTTGTTTATATTAACCTCAAATTTTGATTTGACACGATTCGAAGTATCTTAGACCACAATTTATTATTGAAGTTCTGCGCTAGCTCAATGAAAGGCTCTAAACCGCAATCGGTCAGATATTCAATATAAAATTGCTATTTTTCGCTTCACAGCCACCACGTCGATGTTAAACATTTACAACTATGAATAACCGATTAAATTAAAAACCCCTAACGATCGATGCAAAGTGCAGCAAATTATTTATAATTTTTTGTTGATTCCGGCATCACAATGCAGTAACTGTTTTGAGTCTTATTCATGCATAAAAAAATAACTCCGTTAAACTGTGCCACTATGCATTTTGCGTTACGTATTTATTAGTTGAGGTCAACTGCGTTTAATGAAAGGTTGCACCTTATAATGGATCACATTACATTTTTTAAAGGCTATTTGGAAAGTTAAACAGAGGTGTCTTAGTAAAATAAAGTATATGAGGTGTGTAAATTAAGTAAATGAGCATCGTGCGTCAGCCTCAGTCAGGGGGGTGTATGGCAAGGGAAATTTTAATAGGCAAGGATTGCACCAGGCATAGCTAGGTCGCTACTGCTGTCAGGGCTTTACTTTTTATAGCCAGGGCATGTCTTAAATATTTGGAACCGGGACAAGGGGCACTCGGAAAAAAAAAAGGGGCCCCCGTGGGCCCCCAAAAACGACAGGCGAAATTTTTTAAAATTTAAAGGTCACGCTTTTCCTGATTTCAAATTTCAATAAAAAATCATTATGAAAATATGACTTCCCAAAATAATTTTGAACTTGTCCGGCCATAAAAATAATATAAACCTTGACCGGGGGCACCAGAAAGTAAGGTGATTTGTTTATAGAAATAGACCTGCCGCTGGAAAATTTTTGAATTTAAAAATATGTTTTGTTTTATATTTTTCGAAAAATAAATAAATGAATGGAACAATGGAATGTTTTAATAATTCTATCTAGTTTTCAAAAATAGTAAATATTTATTAGATTTTCGTTTATTTTTAGAAGTCTTCTGTAGGAAATTTCGGCCTCCAGGCGCCGCCCTATCCGCCCCAACCTGTACGGCCCTATGACGTTCTTCTACATACTTATATAAAATAGATATTCTATGAAAAATATAAGTAATTTCAGATACTACGTTTTTTTATACGCAGTTTTTCATTAGAATGTTTTTATTAGAATCTTAGAATCTTTCAGGGGGGCCACCAGAGGTACAATAGGGGGGGGGCGCCCCCCCCCCCCCCCCCCCCCCCCCTAGCTACGCCGATGGTAAGAGACTGGAACGTAGGCCCGATAGAATACGCGGAGACGGACTGGAAGGGGGTAGGTTAACATGTATGCACCTTCAATACAAGTTGAATGTTAGAGTATTTGTTTGTTCTTTGTGACTGTTTCCATAAACCGTTTTTGCAAAACTTCAACACGCCTTCGCAGACAGTGTTTTTTCAAGAGCCCCGGTTTTTTGGTCGTTTAAGGAATTCTCAAAGGAGCAGAGTCTATTGAAGATGAACCACCAACGGAAGGCCTTCACCTTCAAGAACCGACCACATCCGATTTTTACTAACGAATTGGAGATGAGAAAAGTCTGTCATTTTGGTAAACGAATTTTTAGCCAGTAAAAACATTCCTGTGGCTCCACAGCCTCCGCCTAACTTGTGACTTTTTCTCTTCCCGAGATTGAAAAGTCACCTCAAGGGACATCATTTTGGGGCCATAGGAAACAGTCAAATGACTGTAACCGACCAGCTGAAGGATATTTCAGTTTATGAGTTCTAGCACTGCTATGAGGAATGAAAGAACCGTCTGCAGCGCTATGCGGCCGCCCAAGAAAGTTATCTTGAAGGAGACATACTGAATTGAATCGTATTATAACGTTATAATATCTATATATAATAAGTTCTAACATTGTTCAGCAGAACGTCAAACGTTCTTGTTTATTAATTTGGGTTAAATGTTGAACCCTTAGTCGGCCTAAAAGGATGAAACTTGTATTTTTTTCAAAGTTCTATATACTTTTGCAACACTTTTCAGCAAATCTTTGACACAATCTCTTATTGAATATCTAATTCAGCCAATTTTGACAAGTAGACAATTATCTTGCGAGGTATCCGAACAATTGCAAATTCATTCTTGAATACATACAACACGTAAAGTTGAAATAGGCGTTTTTTTCTTATATTTTTAAAATAAGTAAGTATAATAAACTATATATTCGTAATTACAGAGATGAGACCAATTATTTATTGATATAATATACAGGGTGTTCCATAAAAAATACATTTTTATTTATCACGCTTTTCTGCAACACCGTATACCTATATACATGTATATGAAAACTATATCATAAAAAACTACTGCACGTTTGTATTTAACATTTTCTTATATAAAGCAAAATAAAAAAAGTTAAGGGGAGAATCCATTTATACTTTATACACCCGGTATTTTTCTAGCTAGTTATCCAAGCCCCTTCATTCAGATAAGATACATACCAATTATTTTTCCTTATTACGTAACACTTTAACTTGGGTTTGGTAATTATCCGAATTATAATTACCAAACAAATACCATAAAGCGTCATTATCCCGTATCATCAGCTGGCGATGGATTCGTTCATTCGTCCAGCCAGTCTGCCATTAAATTGGTCCCAATTTCTATAGACCACGTCTCCAGGTCGGCCGCTGTGCGTTGCAGGTATCAGGTGCAGTGTTTTTCTTGTTCATTAAACGGAAGAGAGCATTTTCTGCAAGGTGCAACTGGAACCGATTGAGTTCTGTCTGCGCTACGCCAAATCCTGACAGATGTTTCGTTTTCTGCTGGTACACTGCAACAAAATGCACCCAGCTGTTAAAAATTGAGAAGTTACACTCCAAGCATTTTAACCAAATATCAGTCCGCTATCAAAATTCGTTTCTTGTATTTGTTGGCAAAAAACATTATGGATAACATAATAGTGTACGCTATTTTAAAACAATAACAATATTCCTTGGTTATTTTAACTTCCTAATACTAAACCTCATAAAAAAAAAAAACATTTTTACCTTATTTATTTAAACAGACTACACGACTTTTAATAGTTTCAACGCAACGGATATTTTTGCAAACCAACACTCCTACGGAGACAGTGTTTTTTCAATAGCCCCGGTTTTTCGCTGGTTTATTATTAAACTTACGTCCACACTGTATAATAATTTAAATTCTACCAAAAGACGAATTGAGAGCATCATCATATTGTTTTGTTTTTATATTCTTTCAGATTTTATATATGATGTTGAAGATGCAAATTTTTTGAATACATTTTAAATACATTTTTGTAAACAGTGTCTTTTTTTACATAAACCTCAATCGAGTAACAACCTTGATTATATAAACGAAAGTTGCAATTTTTGTGTTTACTACCACTATCGAGCCTTTTACTATATCATTTCTGAGTGCGTTCAACTACGAGATGTGGCTATTAATTAACCGAACTGCTGTCATAACACTTTTTATTCATTACTAATTACGGTAGCAATTTTTTCGCCTTCAATGTACTTCCCTTGGCGATCTCTACACCCCTCCATACGACTCTTCCATTGTTGAGAAAGCAGTTCTGGAAGTCCGCTTCTGTCAGTTGGTTCAGAACCTCCGTCGCTTTTGCTTTAACCGCTTCCACACTTTCGAAAACTTGTCCCCTTCAGTATCACCGTGTCTAGCAAGCCTGGATCAGTATCGATGCTGTTTAGAATATCAGTGCAAATGTTCATTATTGATTCCTTTTGCTCGAAAATGAAGAGTTTTGACACCATTTTTGCGCAAATTTTGCACATGTTGAACGATTCATACACATTCTGGCGAACACATTCTTTGTCGATTCCTGTTATTTCAACAAGCCCTAGGACGCTTAGACGACGGTCTTTGCAAATTAATTTACCAATTTTTTCAATGTTTTCATCCAGCTTTGACGTTGAAGGCCGTCAGGGGCGCGAATCGTCTTTGGTTGTTTCAAGTCCCTCTTTAAACCGTTTAAACCATTCAAAAACTTGTGTGCGGAATAAACATTCATTCCCGGACACTTCTTTTAACATTGCATAAGCTTATGTAAACGTTTTCTCCAGTTTAACAAGAAACTTGAGATTAACCCGTTGCTCCATCGACGCGTCACTGGTGCATAGACTAATTCAAACGGCAGATACAGTCAAACTGAGCGACCCACTGGCTTGTGCAGCGAGCTCAGGGCGGGGAAGGTATCACCAGACACAGTTCTGTTAAAACTTATTTTGACACGCTCGCAGCGCGCTGGTTGCAGCATCAGTTCGGTTATTTAATAGCCACACCTCGTATTATACGACATACGTGTTACTGCAGTTGCATAATTCCCACAGAATGTTCAGGCATCAAAAAATAAACATATTCTCTTCTAATTAACTCCCCTCGTTCAAAATTAGTAGCGAACCATTTGGAACCATTTGTATTTTTATGGTAACTTAATATAGGAGCAACAGCGCGTAACGAGCACTTACCCAATTACGTTACTGGATCCTCGACCTGTAATTACATGAAATGTGCATGCGAATTACATATTTCGTACGCATCTATTGACGGTGTTCCTTACAATACAAACATTGCTGCCCGATGGTTCCCATCACGACGATTTCGCCTTGTCTTTTATGCGATGGAAAAACCATCAATTTTTCTTCACGATTCACAGGGTGCGTAAGGAACGTCTTTTTGATCCGACAACTCCTCTTTAACTCCATTTAGTTAGGTGTTGATACGGTATTATTATTCGTAATTTACATACATATCGTAGTAATAACCGTAATTTTTATTTGACGTTACAACAAGTATGAACATATGTATATGATTTGCTGATACTGGTATCGCGAAGTTTTATAACATCGAGTCCAAAGGCGTCCTGACAGAACAGAAAAGGGCAAAAATTTCCTTGTCTGTCGGCCACAATTTCAGATATAGGGTGCCTCAAAATGATTCTCGTATAAATCATTCCGAGGCACATTATATCTTAAATTATGGTTTACAACTTACTATAACTCATAAGAATGCAACAAAAATTATGACATTAAAAATTTCGCCCCGGTAAAGCTGCTCCCACAGTACTAACCCAACTTTTTTTTTAATGGCTACTTTTATTTGACTATTTTTTTGTCCTAACTTGTATATATCTTTATTCTCTATTAAACGCTCTTGTAAAATTGAAAAACATGAAGCTCGTCTACGCAGTGCTCTGAGGTGAATAAGACAAGCATTATTATTATTACTTCGCCGACTTTATAGTCACACTTCTCCGCGTAAACGTTGAAAAGCATTCACCCCTTCCTCCTGCAAACAGTGATGGTCTAATGCCCGTCTCTAGCAGGAATTAATCTCAGGCAAGGGAAGGAAATGTATCATGTCCCAAAGCATTTCTAACAATGTGGCAAGTTTGTAAAAAAGACCTACCTTCTGGCTAAGACCTACCTGTAATAAGAACATCACCCAATGCCGTGATGTTCACGGCAAATATGGTCGTCATTGCCTCCTCTGCCGATCACTTGGGCGTATGTTTCTTCCTTCTATAGTTTCCAAAGGTGCTGCAGCTCGATTCTAGTTCTGCTTCTAGGGTCTCATATTTCACGATTTTCTCTCGTTTAGCCTTCTGAATGATGTGTGCGATGATCCGTTGTCGTTGTTCCTTGCCTTCTGGTCACTTCTAATGATATTATGAGGCAGTTCCAATGCCGCGACGTTCTTGGGTGAATCTGGTCGTCATCACTTTCTCTGCCGATATCATATCACTAGGGCGTATGGCGTATGTGTCTACTTTCAGGCGCTTCAACTAGACTGGTAGGTTCTCATATTTCTCGATTTTCTCTCGTTCGGCCTTCTGAATAATATGGGTAAGTATAACACTACGATGTCTATGATGATCCCTCTTCGTTGTTCTCTGTTAATCAGCACAATATCTGATCGATTGAAATCCACTACTATTATTGGGCAACAGTATATTAACAGCTTACATATAGGTGACACACACACTGAAGACTTACATTTTGATATTATATTGGCACCTGTCTATGGCCTACTAAGCTTTTTAAGTAAATTATATTTATGAGACAAGAAAATAATTTAAAATATCGATATTTATGTTTACTACGTATAAGAGTTATTGCTTGTATAAATTATTCCAGGACACCCTGTGTGTTCCTATGAATATGAAATTTTGGTTCGCATTTTTTAAATTAGACTGCTTTCATTTCAGTTCCATCTCATTTCGGAACAAATAATTTTTTGCTGCTTTTCTGACATTATTTAAGGAGTCGCACTTATTGGACATTTGACAAAGTTTTGTTTAACGTTTTATTGCTCATATAGGTAGTAATCACCTAAAATATAATGCAGTTTCTATGCTCCATTACGGAAATAGAGAATTTCAAATTCCGGCCGCCGTTGTTCACGAGTCGCCTCTGGTAACAATAATTTCAGGAATATTCAGTGACAAGACACCTATTACTATCTTCATATTGGCCAGGGCCGATGTCAGTAGCGTCCGCGACTGAGAACACGACTAAGTGTAATTATACACGGGCTCACGACCGTCTTTGTGAAGCTCTTTGCCTAAGTACTGGTTGCACCCAAGAAATGGTAAAAATTGTAGTTTCCGAATATTCTCATTGCGTTGAAATCTCGATATTTTGACATCAGTACACGACGAGTCACCGACCTCGAAATTATATGGCCATCCTATATGAGAAATAGAATAGAATAAGACCGAAAAGAAGTTTAAAAAAGTTTAAAAAGTTTAACAGTTTTATTTAACTGTTCACGAATGCCAAAATTGTAAAAAATAAAATCTGCTACCAAAGCTTCGACCATCACGAATCAGTCGTAAAAATTATTAAAGGGTTAATAAGTTAAACAGATGTATTTGACGTGTTTAACAATATATCAATATATAAGACACCTGAAACTTCCAGAATTTCGATGGTTATATAAGAATTAAAGTTGGTGAGTTTCCACTCGGAAAGGAATGGAGCGAACGAATTTAATCCATTTGAATCGTTTGTGGAAAAGATAATCATAGAGTTAGTAGATAATTATTAATGCACATAAACTCTTTATGTAATATTGTTAATTATTTTCATTATTTGTATTTGGTTGAGAGTATTGAGGGGGACAGCAGTGTAGTATCCAGACCAGTGGCGGTGCGTGATCCTAAGATTGGGGGGTGCACCATACATAAAAATAACGATAATCATAAGAATAATAAGAATATCCCTAATATGAGATAAATATTTATCTCATATTAATGTTATTCTTATTAACTCTATTAATTTGAAAACTTACCTAATTTTCTTTGTAAATGAGCTCAATTCTGCGATTTTTTACATTGTGCAAATTTTTCAATTACTTTGTTGTTAAAATTTTCGATATTTGTAATAAAGTCTTTTTCAATGGAGAGCATAGCCAAAGCCGACAGTCTTTCCTGGCACATGGTGTTGCTCAAAAATGTCTTTATTCGTTTTAAATAGAAATTTTCCACAAAAACGAATACAGTTAATAATAATGTTTAAAACATACCTGTTTTTTGAAACCGCTTCATTGTATGCTGCCACTGCTCGTCGATGAGCAGAATCGAGCATTGTCGCAATATTTTCAGTGCCTAGCATGGCTTAATTCAAAACATTATTCATGTGTCCAGCAGAATTTGCATGTTTTTTTTTTTATTTTCTCGTTTATGTGATTTAAATCCGTTACTCCAGTTTTGGTCCAAGGTGTTTCTCCGCTAAACAAAACACTGCGTTCAATACATCGCATCCACTTAACCACAAATGTTTTTTAAATAAGTCATTATTAAATGTTCTTACAAATTGTTTACTTTTTCCTTTCACGGCTAATTTTAAATTAATTTGTGGAGTGGGCCTACCTAGAGTTTTAATTTGCACTTTGTTTTTAATAAGTTTTGAATATAATTCATTATTCCAAACTAGATTGTAACCGAGTTTATATTTATAAAACGTGAGCGATAAAACAGCAATCGCAATGTACGAAAACAATTCACAAACTAACCGATCGATAACTCTCGTGCGCTCTTAAACTCCGTACATCATATCTATAGGATTCGCCCACTACGCGTAATAATTGTGGAGGGGCAAGCAGTAACAATACGCGTTCGCTTTTTCGTATTGCACGGAAGCATGATAGTCGTGCCGCTTTTTCGTATTGCGCGTGTCGACTCCCGCGCAGCGATCGGAAACCAGTGGCGTTGGAGATAGAGACCTAGCGTCTAGTGGATTCGTAACGCTGCGGCCAAATAATATTCAGATGGTATTAACGCTAGGGATGCGGCAAGGCGATAAATTAAGAATGCATCCATTAATTACTAAATAAAATTATTAATGCTAAATTGTTGGTAGTGCGCGCGCACGAGCGCACCTTATAGCCCACCGCCACTGATCCAGACAGTAGACAGTAGCACTTCTGTCAACGATTCTTCATGTGTTAAAAATATAGTTCAAACTGATGATTTAAAGATCATTTCTCCAGTAAATATCTGCTAAAGTTTTGTTAGTGCATCTATTTTCATAAATTACTGATATCTCATAGCTATCAGTTTTTTCTTTGGGACTGTTTGGTAGCGCGGTTAAAATTGTGTAAACATCTTTTGATACTGCACACAAAAAAAACAATCGTCAAACATCTTTAAAAAAACTAAAAACATTTCTTGAATCTTAAAAGTGAAATATATAAACTACTTCTCTGCGACGAAATAAGGATTTCGACATTTGATCTTTTTCTGTTTCGCTACGAATTATGAAATGTTTGGTGCAAAGAACGCAAGTGAACTTTTCCATGATGAAAACATGGGACGAACTCCCTTCATACATTAACCGACACAACAACGGATAACGAATATGCTAGGGTAAAGGAAATGAAGGATTTGTTTCATCTAGATGCCATATCATTTATGCGATGATTCGAGGATTACGCTGATCTAAATACTGGGGTGCATCCTCGTGCAAAAAGAAGCATTACGTCGGCGTCGTGCTGATACCACCAATGATAATAGATAAAGCTCATATAATCTTATGACTATTTGTTGCAATATTTTTTCTAGACAACTACTAACCTTCTCGTTTCTATACAATTTGTTATAATGAGAATATTAGAAAAAAAAATATTTTATGTAATATTTTTAATATAAATTAGGAACAACAAAATGCCTAATAAGCAAATAAAATGACAAAGTGCGGTCTAGCTAACAATAAGTTCAAGAATAATTACTTTTTACTGTTTTTGATAAGAATAAGACTATTCTTGTATCACTCAATACTGTAAAGGAATAAAACATTTCGAAATTCAGCAGTCAGAATAGAAAAAAAAACTGGACGTTTTCCACGAAACACCTAACTACTACACTTTTTTGACGCGCGTTTCGCCAACCAAGTTGGCATCTTCAAGAGAAGATTAAAACTGTTTTGAGTTTTAATCTTCTCCTGAAGATGCCAACTTGATTGGCGAAACGCGCGTCGAGAAAAGTGTAGTAGTTCGGTGTTTCTCGAAAAACGTCCAGTTTTTTGTTTCTACGCCGAAGGTTCCAGTACCCACTCCAGGAGTCAGAATAGAAACAAACTATATATGATATGTATATTTGTATATATAGGTACAATGAGGGCGTAGTAAGTCCCGCATAAATTCGATAAAAATCAAAGGATATTTTTTTTTGAAAAATCCTCGAACACGACAATTAAATTTTTCATTTGCCGACATTTTGGCGTACTTCATTTGTTTTTTTTATTGACAGCTGTCAATAATATGACGACATTTTTTCGAATTATTTTTTCATATCATCGCTATTTTTTTAAATGACAGTGTACGGCTTGTGATCATTTGAAAGCTCTTATTTCACCCAATATGCTCCTAAATTTTGGCGCGCGATTCTATTAAGCCGTTTTAGAATGACAACCGTTCAAAATTTAAGATTCGATAAAGAATGAAGGTAAGTTTATAAAAAATCGCTTGGGCACGAGAGGTTCTACAACTATTTGCTCGGCTATTGGACATAACACACGCTCAACAGTTATCCAGAATTACAGAAACTGAGAATAAATATAAAGTGCATTCCTAAATATTTTTATTTAACCTATTTATTAAAAACAGAACTCTAAAATAAAAATAACACAATTAAAACTACCTATCCTAATCTTGTCTTTAATAAATGTTCAAACTGTGCCCCGTTGACTTTTTGACAGTAACCAAGACTCGATTCAAATTATTCAACCATATTACGTATCATTTCAGCGAGTATTTTTCGAATTTGTAACTTATTCTATTTTTTAAGTCATCTACATATACTAGTAGATTTATTTATACACACGCTATGTTTTAAATAACCGCACAAAAAGAAATTTATGGGTCAGACGATCTAGAAGGAAACTCTAATTGTCCTATTCGCCCAATCTATCGACCCTAAAATAATAATAATAATAATAATAATAATAATAATAATACTCACCTTATAATTACTCCGAAGAGTAACCCCTTAGGTCCTCTCAGGGACCTGTGCGGGAAGGAGTGACTATTATTATTATTTGCCATGGCGCACTGGGAGCGACTTAAGATTATTTCGGTAACGCATTTGCTTTACAGTTCTGAGGAAACCCAGAAAACTCAGAACATTACCAAATCTAGGGCATGTGCGGTTGGATTGGCATCTATGCATCCACACCTATACACTAGTGTATTAGTGGTTGCATATCAAGCCCTGACGGAGAAAGCGAGACAATTAAAAATCGCTACCCCGGCTGGGACTTGAACAACGCGCACAGAGGTATCGCGACTGGAAAGACGGCGCTTTAACCCACTCGGCTACCCGTGCCCTTTAAATACTTCGTTTAAATATTAATTTAAATAATTAATGCAATATAAACGATTAAGAATGCGTTTTATATTATTTATTCTAAATTTCTGGAATTCTGGATAACTGTTGAGAGTATGTTATGTCAAATAGCCGAGCAAATAGCTGTAGAACCTCTTGTGTCTGATTTTTTAAATAAACTTTTTTTTCGTTTTTTATCGAATTTTAACTTTTGATCTGTCGCTATTTTAAAATGTCTTGATAGAATCGTACCAAAATTTATAAGCACACTGCGTGAAGTAAGAATTTTCAAATGATGCTTGTATCATAAGCTATAAGTTGTCATTTTAAAAAAAATCAGTGACGTCATATTTTTGACAGCTATCAATAAAAAAACAATAATTGAACTACGTCAAAATGTCGGCAAATGAAAAATTTAATGAACGAATCCGAGCGTTTTTCTGAAAAAAAAATATCGTTTAATTCGATCGAATTTATGCCCTCACTGTATAAATAAAACCATATAAAAATAAAATTAAACTAATAATTATTTATTACATATCTTTACATATTTTTTTTCATTTTTTTAGTTTTATGTACCATCTAAGTCACAAACTAAAACAACAAAAACACATATCGTTAATATGTTTAAGTGACAATTGTAACTAAAACGACATAAGATTATAAATTCAAATTAAATCGTGGACAGATATAATAAATAGGTAAAATAACACCAAGGATTCTCATAGGTTTTGTATTCACTGAAGGGGAAAAATATCAACGTTTTTACTTATTTTTTAAAGTGAATTGTTAACTAATTTGTTTTATATACCTGTTCAGATTCAATGGCGTAAATTTAATTCCACTTTTTTACACGCTTCACCAATTGATTTATAATTCATTATTTTATTGATTTAACAGTGAAAAAAATTACATCTGCCATCCAACATGTGGCATCTGAATCGAACAGATTTATTATTAAAACGAAATTGAAACGTAACCTTCATATCTCGATGAAAAAACTTGAGGTCATGTTATATGCGAAAAATGAAAACTGTGATGAATATTTAAATTTCTTCCGCGAACATATTAATTTATGTGTCAGTTTTTCATACTCCTTTCTAATTTTCGCATCAATCATTTTTATCAAAAAAATATATAAACATATCAGGTAAAAATATATCAGGCTGAGCAAAAAGCTATTATTATGATATATTTCCTTCCGGCATTATTATTTCATCACGTGTTCTTTTGACTGTCTAAAAAAGATCTTATATCTAAAGTTGGCATACGGCAACGCAACACATTGGCACAACCCTCAATTTGATTTGATTGCAGTAGTCCTGGGAAATCTGTAGCTGTTATACAACCTCCGTTCTATGCAATACGTTGAATAGTGTGATATAATTTGATAATAAAATATGGATACTGGATTCAAATGTGCGAAAGGTTACCACTTATTTTCGGGGTAAAGGATACGTCCTTATCATGCGTACGCCTCTGTGACGCGTTCCGTTTCTGCCAACTTTACTTATATCGAAGAATAAGATCTTATATCGTATAACATATTGTGCTATCAACCAGTTTCCAGAAATGAACGCAGTTGTTGTCTACAACGCTAAATAGCTATTAATAGAGTAATAGTAAAGTATTGATAAAATAAAAGTAAAATGTGTATTTTTTCCAAGATTTATAACAAACTGGTGGTTTAACTACTACTGCTTAACTTTCATCAAAGAGTAAATTTTAAGAACTAAACACTACTTCTAAATAAAAAAAAATATTGATTCCAATATTAGCCTTGTTCCATTTTCAAGTTCAAGGATTTCTTCCAGTTGAATACCTTTTATTTTATTATTTATAATTTTCCATTTCATCAAGAAATCTATTTCCTATATTGCAGAAGGACTACCAAATATGCTGATATATATATTTTTTATTTATACGAGTATAGATCAATGTAAATTTTAAATTGAAGAGGCAAAAAGTAGACACAGCCAACAGCTTCTGCTTTCGCAAATTATTTTCCTCCTGTAATTTTATTATTAAAATGGAATGGAACAGTATTGTACTTTGCATACCTGCTCTCTTATCAGCAACCCTTCCACGTAAAGGCAACAATGAAACAACATGGTAGGCCCAAGGTCAACGTACGTTTTGTAGGTTCACATCACGTTTCAAGTATGCACATTGTTGCATTGCTATTGGGGGTTGAAGGTAGTTGTAATGCCGTTGCAGGTAGGTGGAGGTTAAATACAATTCTGTTATTCTACATATACAGTGCGGAGCTGGCTGTTCCACGTGGAATAAATTCAGTAGCTCCATTATTATGCATTTTCTTAGAAAATTCTGAGACTTCTTCTGAGTCCTCTAAATTTTCAAACTGAAAGTAGGGGCTTATGATACTTCATTTGAACGGTCTTTTCATTCTCTAATCGAAACTGATATGGTTTTAAATTTTATTGCAGAAATTAACAAGAAAAAAAGTTTCTCCAGCGTAGGAAATTCGTTACATTAAAATAAACAAATCATTATTAATGCAGCAGATGTTCAAAATGCATGCCTCCAGCATCTTGGCAGCATCCTAGACGTAAATAGAAATATCTTCTAATTAGTTAACATCTGCGGGGTAATCGACCTAATTGCAAGAATTTTGTTCTTCTTCTTAAGTCAGCTAAATCGTCGGGTTTGGTTTTGTAGACCATACTTTTTACATATCCCCATAGGGAGAAGTCTAACGCCGGGAGATCAGGTGATCGTGCAGGCCATTCTATAGAACCACGTCTCCCTATCCAGCGATTTGGATTGTGTGGAGATATTGCCGGACATTGACTTCGTAATGTGCTGGTGTACCATCCTGCTGGAACCATATTGCATTACCTGGAAGTTGTGCCGGGTAAAAATTTTTCCTCCTCGGTACAACATTATTTTGGAGCAGCAGTAAATAAGTTTCTCCATTCAAATTGCCGTCAATGAAGAAGGGACCAGTGATATTTTCTCCAATTATTCCTGCCCAAACATTAAGTTTCTCGTTCCTTTTTGTCGTTCGATTGTCAAGTAAAAAATTGTACATATTTATTAGTAAGCTTTTATCTTATAGTAGGGAATGTCGGCAATTACAGACATTTAATTTTTGTTATTATTAACATTTCCAAACCTAAAATTGACAAATAGTGTTACTTATAAAAATTTTATTTTAATGTAACGAAAAAACATCTTTTTTTTCTTGTTAATTTCTGCAATAAAATTTAAAACCATAGCAGTTTTGAATCTACTTCCAATTTGAAAATTTAGAGGTTGTAGCTGTCACCTGAAGGGGGTTGAATTTAGGAATGTCATTTTTACGTCGCAAGATGTCATTTTAGAATTAGAAATTGACGTGTCTCAGGATTTTCTAAAAAAAATGCATAATAATGGAGCTACTGAATTTATTCCATTCGGCTGTTTCACACTGTATAGACATTCCTCTGTTGGCATTTTTTAGAAATATGCAAATTATGTAGGCAAAAAAATTGTGTTAGACCTTTATATAACTTATTTTGTAAATTTACCCCCTTCAACCAGCTAAAGAATCAAAGAGAAAATCTAGACAGATTTTCTTGTAGGACATACGTGTGTCAATTTGAAATGAATATATCATGACATCTTCGAATCATCTACAGACAGAACAGAAGTGTATTTTACCTCCTATGTTATACCACAACCCTTTAATTGATTAAAAAGTTCAAAATGTAATCAGCTCATGATCTCAAAATAACGGTGCTAAATTTCAGATTAGTGGATATTTTTTTCCCTCTCAAAGTTAAAATCAAAACTTTATGAGCATATTAGTCCCATTTAAACATTTTTTTAAATTATTGATATTTCCTTATTATTTTTAGAAACATAAGCAATAAGATAAGTGAACCAATTATACGCTGCAAATTTTCAGTTCTGAGCTGCCTACCTATGTAAAAAAAGGTTATGCCTCAGTCAAAACTACAGTCGAAGAAGATTGTACCTTTCTCATATTACTCATGTCTCTCCTGGCTCCAAGAATATACAAATATCTTTTTTATTATTTATTAGGAGTCCTATGGCTGCCATATTCTTCAGTTTTCATCTTCTTGAATATTTTCTGCAAGTTTCTTTTCTTATATACACCTCGGCCTTGGTCCTACATTTGACTTTCTGTAGTTTCTTTGACATCATACATTCCAATATCATTATTATATTATTATATCAGTTTCTTTTGCTATATGTATATCATGTGCATTCTGCTCTAGACATTCTAAAGACTGATCCGAGACAATCCAGTCCAATCTCTTTAAAACTATTGCGATTCCTTTTTGAATTAGTCTAACATTATAAATCTACTAAGCAGTAATTGATTCTGTTTACTTTGAATCCAGATGACTAGACATAGAGGGTCTGCTTGTGGTAAAGTAGATCGTGTAACTTGTGCGTTCATGACTTATTTCATCCTTACAAATAAGTGCCTCTTTCTATTTCATTTTTATTGTTTACATCCTTATATTCTATTAACTATCTTATCATACAGTGAGGTCCATAAGTAACGGATAAATTCATTATCTACGTAATTTACAATTTATGAGTAAAATCTTGAAACACGTCAATTTTTAATTCTAGAATGACATTTTTTGAGTATAATTCTATACCACCCCTCCAACCCCCTTGGAGTGACAGCTACCGCTTCAAAATTTTTAAATAGAACGTGGGTGCGTGTGATAGCTCATTGGACAGGGTTCTTAATTATCTATTCAGCAATATAAGGTTTTTTGAATTCTGTATATTTTTCATCAAGAAAATTAAATTTGAAAATTTCAAAATTATTATTATTATGAAATGTGAAATGTATACAATCAAGTGCCTATGTACCAAATATCTGTCAAATCTGACGTTTTTAGTTAATTTTGTGTCAACATTCAACTTAAATGTATCGGTTTCCCTGATACGCTGCGCAAAATACCCAACAAAAAGAAAGAAGTAAAAAGGGTTCTTTTTACATATCAGAAAAAAAATATACATTTAAATTTCTTTAATTGCTACATCTGTGAACACTTATTATTCTATTATGTTATTTATCGCTGATGGTCAAGTTGATCATTATATTAACAATGAGTCTTTCGGATACCCAAAGAATTGAAATTTTGATATTATTAGGATGTGGTCATAAAACAAGAACGCTGAAGCAGGTATGCGAAATATTCAATACTAAGTATCCTGACCGCCGCATTTGCCACTCTACGGTTAGTAGAATAGAAAACAAATTTCGTGAATTTGGAAATGTCACAGATATTCCTAAATCTGGTAGGAAACGCATTTTAGACGATGAACAGAAATTGGATATATTGTTAGATATTCAAGATAATCCACATAAACCTACAAGGCAAGTTGCCGCCGATAATGATGTTAGTAAAACGCCCATATTGCGTCTTCTAAAAAACGAAAAATACCGCCCATATAAAATTCATTTGGTTTAAGAACTTAACGGCAATGACCCTGATGGCCGATTGGAATTTTACGAAATCATAGCAAATAGATGCCAAGATAATCCTTTATTTATAAAAAAATACATTTTTTTTCTGATGAAGCAACATTCGTCTTAAATGGAACAGTCAACAAACAGAACTGTGGATACTGGAGTACAGAAAATCCACATTGGATGATGGAGGCCAATACTTAATATCCTGAGAGGTGAACGTTTGGGCTGGAATTATAAATTCTCAAATTATCGGACCATATTTCCTTGATGGCATATTAACTGGCGCGCGTTACTTGGATTTCTTGCAAAATTTCTTAGTTCCAGAGTTAAGAATGCTTTTCCCAAATGATGACAACCCCAATAAAATTGATAGAAATATTTGGTTTCAGCAGGACGGAGCTACACCACATTTTTCATTGGAAGTAAGAGCCTATTTGAACCAAGTTTTTCCCAATAGATGGATCGGTAGACGCGGTGAAATTGATTGGCCTACTCGTTCTCCCGATTTGACCCCACTTGACTATTTTTTATGGGGTTACTTAAAATCGAAAGTCTACTTCAACAAATAACGTAGAAGAATTAAAAGGCAGAATAAGGCAAGAAATTAATCGAATCACCCCGGAAACAATACAAAATGTTTTAGAAGAATTTCAGCAACGCCTCCATTATTGTCAAGAAGTAACGGGCGCCCAGTTTGAACATTTGATTTAAACTGTTCTTCTGTTCTGTTTCATGATCGTTTCTTTACTTAGTAACATTAAAAGTGTTATATTTTTCAATAAAAAAATTATAAAAATTAAACAAATCTCATGTTGCTGGATGGAGAATTAAAAACCCTTTCAAATGATCTATCACACGCACCCTCATTCCATTTAGAAATTTTAAAGGGGTAGCTGTCACTCCAAGGGGGTTGGAGGGGGAGGTATAAAATTATGCTCAAAAAATGTCTAGAATTAAAAATTGACGTGTTTCAGGATTTTACTCATAAATTGTAAATTACGTAGATAATGAATTTATCCGTTATTTATGGACCTCACTGTATAAACAATATCTTCTTCGTCGATGACGACTTTAGCGAGGAATATCGAGGAGCGGGTAAACCCGAAGTGCTCCCTTGTCCTCACGTGTGCGGCAGGCTCGCGGCGCCGATTCGATTTCAATTTAAATCCAGATTACGATGTCGTAATGATATGTAGACTGTTTGCAGAGCGACTCATCATTCCTGCCATTACTGTCTGTCAAGGAGCACGTCGGAGCGCTCCCCCTCTCCTCTCGCCGTTCACGCAATAAAAAAAAAGGAGAGGAAATTACCCCGAATACGTCGGCCGAGTCGAGCGATGGGCCGGATGATTCCGTTGTGTGTGGACATCCATCTCTAATAAGCACGAACGCGAACATGGAAATACGAAAATAGTGCTCGCGTGACTGTATCAACTTTAAATAATTCGTCGTTGCGTTCAGATGCGATCTGATCGATTACGGCTTAATCAGAGATAGTCGACGTGAGGAGGGGGAGGAGATGTATTTCTTTGTGTGTGTGTCATAGCCGCCGACATAAAAATCGCCACGGGTGTCCGTCCAAAGCTTTCCAAATTAATTTCGTTAATCAGTCAAATATATATGTCGTTATCATAAATCTTTGCAAATCGGTTTCAATAGAAATGTTGGTTTTATAATCCCTTTAAAAAAAGTGCATTATTTTCCTCTAAGCCAAGACTAAAACAGATTCCACCTTGGAAGAAGTTGAATACCTACCAGCACAACTTCTAAGTCTAACAGAAAAAATGATCTTAAAAGTTTTGAAACTTGAAACGTCTTCCACGAAACACCGAACCATTATACTGTATTTCCATTCTAAATTGAAAATAGGTAGAAAAAAACAAGGTTGTCAGATATATTTTCTAAAAATTGCTAAGCTCACTATACAAGTATACTTCATACTTCAGTAAACTGTTAGTTCGTGACGTTCTTAGAAAGCTAGTTTGAAAATATTAAAAAAAAATACATAGATATAAATTTATTAGTTAGCATTAAAATAAAGCGTTTAAAATTGCTGGAAAAATATTTATAAATTAAAATTTTGAAGAGCCGGCAACGTGATGCCGCGAATGAGCAGCGAATGCCGATCCATTATACTATTGGATTGCTTTGTATCTAATACTCCTTAAATACTTATTCGGTCCACTGTGCCATAAAATTTTTACGACGTCGTTAAAATGATTTACCACTTTAGGAATTATATTTGTTTAAGACGCCAGTGACGTGTATTTCAGCTAGGTTTATTAACACAGACAATTTTTTTGAGATTGTCTGGCTAAATGAGCATTATTTACAGCAAATTATATTACAAATATTAAGAGTTTTGTATGCATGCTAATTTTAATCTCTTATATTGATTTGAATGAAAAAAATTATTTCACAATTTTCGAATTTATAAAAGATATATGCACGCCCATGGAATCATAAAGTTGCACCGCTTTTTTTGTTCCCCAGGCGTATTTATCATTTTCAATTAAAAATAGAAGGACTATACTTTTCTCGACGCGCGTTTCGCCAACTATGTTGGCATTAAAACTGTTGAGTTTTAATCTTCTCTTTTATGGTAGGAAAACGGTTATTTAATTTAGCAACAAAATTATCTAAACTATTTGCTTTTGTTTTTCTACTATAAAATTTACATATGAAATGAAACACAATGAACAGCTACCATTTTTAGATGTATTAGTAATTAGAAATAGTGAAAATAAGTTAGAGTTTGATGTATATAGGAAAGAAACCGCTTCCCTTAGATATATTCCCAACGATTCACACCACCCTTTTCAACATAAAATGACAAGTTTTAATTTTCTAATTCACCATTTGTTAAATTTCCCCCCTCAGTAAAGAGAGGTTTGAACATGAGAAAAAAAAATAATTAAGAATATAACTAAGAATAACTGTTACTCAGTCCATTTAATAGATATGTTAATAAGGAAGCATAAATTTAAGAGAACCCTGTACAATTTCACGACTTATTATGTGACTATGTGACGACTTATATGAACCTAAATTCTTCCGCGGACTAGATAAAGTTTTTAAAAATATTAATATCAATTTGGTTTATAATTCTAAAAATAAACTACAAACGCTTTTGGGTAACCCCAAAGACAAAATCGACAATAAGGAAAAGTCAGGAATATACGAAATAAGTTGTTGTAAAGACTGTGAACAAAAGTATATTGGGCAAACAAAAAGATCTGTTTTGACTAGATTTAAAAAACACATGCCTCATTATGTGCCTCAATATAGCAAAACGGAAACATTTTGTGTTGCCCAAGACGCTTTGACAACAACCATAGGATAGACATAAATAATTTAAAATTAATTATAAATGTAACAAACAGTAGATAGTTGCTTGCTTTTGAAAGTTTAGAAATTATTAAGTAGGTATAACAGTAGTATGAATAAGGACAATGGTCCGATGCCCACCAGTCCACTGTTTGCTCTGATAAACAAAGACAGATGTTACGTTTCAGTGAAACATGGCAACAAATCATAACATAGTATACAACAAAGTCGCTTCCCGCTGTCTGTCCCTACCTATGTATGCTTAGATCTTTAAATCTACGCAACGGATTTTGATGCGGTTTTTTTTATAGATAGAGTGATTCAAGAGGAAGGTTTATATGTATAATACATGCATAATATAGTAGAGAAACACTGATAATTTTAGAGGTTTCTAATGTGATGTCGTAAACCGTGCGATGCCGGGGCGGGTCGCTAGTTAAGTATAAATAGTGGAAGCGTGTAGGTCAGAATTTAGTTTTAATCTTCATCTGAAGATGCCAACATAGTTGGCGAAACGCGCATCGAGAAAAGTATAGTAGTTCGGCGTTTCGTGGAAGACGTCCAGTTTTTTGTCAGTGTTTATACGCCGAAGGTTCCAATACCCAGTCCAGGATCTTCTTAACAAAATTATTTCACGAACACTCCAAATGCCTTGTAGATACTAAATACAATCTTTAAATCCTATTTATTATATTGATACTGTTTTATTAGAAACTGAGTATCATATGTTACTTTTTGACAATCTGTTAGTCATAAAGGAGATCAAAATCTGTTAATTTTGTTTCTACCTATGCTTTTATTTGTTTACTTTACTTACTTACTTACTTTTACTTTACTTAACTTTACTTACTTCGTTGTTGTAACTCGATTCGTTCTTGTAATATCTCATTTTTCTTCTCCATACTCTGGACTCAAAAGTGTAGTACCTATCCTATTTTCGTTTCTTTTTTATATCATGTCATGATTGATGAACATGTCAGCCCATCCTAACTTTGCAGTTATTAAATCATTATGTATTTGCTAATTGCTAGATCAATATTGGTACGCTAAGCAGTGATGTAAGGTGTAGATAGATCTATTTCTTCTACCACTGTTAGAAAAAAGTCTGCTATTAATATGAACAATTACAGCAACCACTGTAATTTAAGAAAATTCACTCACTACTATATTAACTATTCTAGTTGGTTTTGGCTGATCAAATTTTCCATAAGTAGATGAATATATTCCATCACTCTCACGACCATATTAAAACTTAAAGATAAATTTAAAAAATGTGCATAAGCAATACATTAACAATGTAACATACCATAAATTCAAGGAATGCAGCTTTGTTCCAGTTCGGTAGGATAGACCTTCAACCCCAGTTGTATTCCCACATGCCTGTTATTTTTTACAGTAGGCGTTAGATCTACAACACAATAATTGCGAGTGCTCTACAACTATATACATTTCCTTTGAATTTGATTTGCAATTTATTTCAAATGCTTTCGGAACTATCCAGAATTGGACACACTTGTGTCTGCTTGACAGCCAGGACATTTTTGAGGTCGACGCCTATGATATACGTGTATGTACGTGTGAGCGCATCAACATAACGAACAAAAATTGTCTACAGGTTAATTGCTTCATTAACTGGTCCTAATGTATTGTGATATGATGTCCTATTGTTAGACAATTAATTAAAGATGTAGCTTAATGTCAGCGAAATAATGTTCTTATTCTAAGTGAAAATAATACATTATAGTATATAGCCAAGAATCATGACTATAGTAATACTGTTATCTTGACAGAATTTTTTTGTGACTAGGAATAAATAAAGTTGTTACTTCTGGCGATTATTTTCCAATTCTAAACTGTACAAGGAGTAAAAGAACATTATTAGGACTTTTTGCTATGTGCAACCGAAATATTCGAAAATTCGTTATCGATAGTCGTTCTTGTTGTAGCCACAAGGTTTGTGCCGTCTAGGAAAATCAACATATGTATACGGAATATCACATATGTAATAATATTAAGTGTACAACTACGTTCTGAAGAACAAATTTTGCTTGGATGTGGAAGGTCTTAATGGTCTACTGATTCATTGTAAGGCACATGGGAATCGTGATATAGGTTGCTATATGCTTTGGAGTTAAGTCACTCCCAGTGTTCATCAGAGATAACAACAAAAAATACATGGCTGAAATTTAATTTGTTTCATGCCTTAAAGACAATTTCAAATGTAATTTTCCAGCAAGACAATACCCAAGCAAAAAAAGATCTGTGCCTACTCAGTATTTGACAGTTCTGACTAGTCAAACGTGTCTGCAACCGGCTTGAATTCATTATAACAATGGCAGTCTCTGAATCACCGATTTAATATATGCTTCTCATTCAAGCCCATTTTTTGGATCTACCAAAAAGTACAAGAAAAGTATTTGTGAATGTGTAGGAAAATCACACCGGCACACAAAAAAAAAGCCATTTACCATTTACTATACCAACACATCAGTATGTTTTTTGAATCGCTGAATCTAAATTCGCAGTCATTTTAAACCCATCACGTCATCACGTTATGCACGAACTGTGACATGATGGGTTTAAAAATTGCGAAAACGCATATAGATATGACTTTTTGATAAATCTGAAAATAGGCTTGAATGAAAAGTAGCTATCAAATCAGGTGATTCATCGTCTGCCAGTGTGATGATGAAATCAAGCCTGTATATTGATGCGGTGGTGTAGGCTACTGTGGATGATACTTTTTGCCGGTGCAATAAGCGCGAAAAAAACAATTGAGGCAAAAAAATACGTCAAATAAAAGTTTTAATTTGTTGTAAATATGTAAATATTTCTATCCGATGAAAAAAGATCTAATATTGATTTTGGTATGGGTAGTGGAACCTTCGGCGTAAAAACAAAAAAATGAACATTCGGTGTTTCGTGGAAACGTCCAGTTTTTTTTAAATTGATTTAACAATAACTATGCTTCTTCCACAACTTATCAAATATGTAAGAAAACCAAAATGTAGGGAAACCAAAATATAGTCATGACTTCTTCAAAATATTTTTGAATTTGCGCATAACATAAATACTTTTGTTATGGGCTTACTCGTTTTTCCCACTTACCCCGCCACTGCGAAAGATTTAGAATATCTTCGGTACGGATAAGATTCGTTATATATATACATATTATAATAGAAATCGTAAAGCGTGAACCACGCCGCATGTCATTCCACGTCTCGCAGTTTTTATTTTGAAATTTGCCTTCTCATGCGTTTAGTTACCTTCTATTGTGTTATTTTAGGGTGTGTTAATGTGTATTGTTGGATCGCTAAGTGCCTGTGTGTACTTAATTTTATCTTTATACGTTTATTGGACTATTTTATGGCACACGTCAAAGTTCTTTTGTGGAGTTCTGAATGCTAACGTCGGTTAAGTTCTATTTTAGTTAATCACTGTCTCCGAAGTACAGTCGGGGTGAAAGGTGAATCGCCTGTCGTGAAGTGTACTAATGCTTTTCATTAGTATACCGAGAAGATACTACACAGGTGCTGTGTAGTATGGGAGATCAGGAAATACACTTTGCTAACAGTTGGTACGATACTTCTAGAGATCTGATTTAAAAACTGGAACCTTAATTTTTGCAAGTGGTTATATGTATACAAAATGAAAAAAATATTACAGATATCCACTAAAAGCAACGTGCCACTGTATATAATGTTTAGATTCAAATCCGTCCTCAATAATATTCTTTCATGTCAGTTTCCAGAGGTATTTGTTTTTAGCTGATCTAAAAATTGCATTTTCACAAAAATCTGTGAAAGATGGTACAATCGATATGCGGTTGTAATAATGATACCTTGGGGAAAGCATGCCTTGAAGAAAAAAATAAAAAGTAAGCAGACTCTGCATGACTGGACGCCAAAAAAATAATAATAAGCGTTCAGAATAATGAACCGCGACCAATATTAGTGCAGAGTTTTTAAACTTGTATGGAGATCAAAGAAAGAAGGTTTTACTCTAGTTGACTTTTAATTTTGTTTTTGACAATTTCAAGAACCATTTGATGGTAAATATATTATAGATACAAATTATAGATTTTTGCAAATGTTATGAATATGGAATATTCATCACTCAAAAAAATCTAATAAGCGCTTGTAACCCTAGAAAAAATATGGTGTATAATTTAAGGTTATCGAGTAATTATTTCTTAATATTCGAAATCGAGTAGAAATATGAGTTTTGAGGAAAATACGTAAATATTTGAATAGAAGTACCACCTACGTATTATGTAGCAACTACGTAATTAAGATTAAGATTACAAGTTGGGAGCTGTAAATAATCCTAGGTATTAGTCACCGCAACTTCTTGAGGTTTATATCACTTCCACTGGTTTTAGAGCACCTTGTCCAGCTTGGTAGTTCTTATCAAACTCCACAGCCTCGATACAGGCTCCTTAATATAGCTAATGGCCCATTTCCTTGCCTAGAATTTGTACCTCAGTCTTGTCAGTCCTTCACAATGACCGTAAGTGAAAAGTGAACTGAGTTTTTTTTCTATACAGCATCTGCATGCTGTCCCTTCTGTCAGACTAATTTGGCTCATATGTTTATTTAGTCAGTAATGTCCTGTCAGTATTATTAGAATCCTGACAAACTTTCTATTTCGACCACCATCGTTCTTTTATGAACTGTTTCATTTGTCTTTGTCCTGAAAAGTTTCTCCGCCATTCAGTGACTTGTTATTTATCCATTTACGAATTAATGTTTTTATGCATGATTATGCCGTGCCACAAAAAGGTTTAGGTTATAAAGGACGTGTGAAGCGCCTTCTTTGACTAGTTTAGCAGCCTTTCCGTTTCCTTAATGCTAATACATAGTTAAATAATTGACAACTTGAGACCCCAGTTAACATAAAGATATTCTTTGCTCACCATTTTCCATTCATTTCCAGTCATTTTCATCTTCTGTTAGTGTTGTTATTTTTATATGCACTAAGATCACCAAGAAAATAACTGACACCAGTGGTTAATTCTCTTATTTCCAAAAAACTTATGTATACATGATGTCATATAAGTTTAACTAGAAATTAAGAAATTGGACTGAAGAAAGAGCATCAGCTCGAGCAACATAGCCTTTTACCTTTTTTATTTATAAGCAAAGCAATCACTTCTTTATACCTGTAAATATAGATTGCAGGTTTTTGGTGCACCACGCTGTCGATGACCATTCGACGACGAGTAAATATAATTAGAGAGGAGCTTTAGTCTAGCGACATGATGACATTGGTGTGTAAACGCGGGGGTAGGGAGAGGGGCGAAAGAGGAATGCATAAACATAGCAGGTGGTCTTATTTGCAATTTCTTTTAAATAGTACATGTGTACCTACTCTTTACATGTAGGCCTCCAGATGTGTGATTTTGAAAGTACAGCTTTCGAAAAATATAGTCTAAATTTTGTACCAACGATTATGTTTTTATTATATTGTTCCAGTATCGCTGAATACGATATATCTAAAATGAAAAACAAAGAAAAAATGAAACGATTTATGGCGTCCTTATTTGAAAGTCATCAATCTCGAAAACGGTAATCGTTCGAGTATGCGAATTTATGAAAAGACGCTACCGCGGATGGAATTGTAATAAATTAATAATTCAAACAAACTCATTAGTGAGGCATACGCGGGCGTAACGTATCCAAGCTGACTCATTAATAATTCCGAACTTTAAATGAATCCGAAGTTAGATATAAGTTCTACATGTGAGCGCAATAATACAAACGCATATATCATGGGAATACGTCATTCGCTAATACCGACACCACTCTTCTTTGCGCCACCTGAGTCGTGAAGGTAGAAACTGCACAGAAGGGGTTGTTTAAAAGCATTAACATTTAGATAACTCGAATTAAAAAGAAAAATATATTTTCCAAAATACTATTTACATTCATGAAGACGTTTGATTCCTAATGGTTTAAGTCGACTTGTTATTGAATTCGTTTTTCTTCTACAGACAACAAGAAAAAAGAAGAAAAGGAATACGTGGTGTGTAAATTAAGTAATAGACTGATTTTTTTAAAATGTTTTTATTCGAATAGAAATACAATTCAGTATTGTCTCCTTCAAAATGACTTCCTTGGGAAGCTACTCAGGGCCGGAGACGGTTTCTCCATTCCTCATAGCAGTGCTGGAATTCATATATTGGAATAACATTCAGCTGGTCGACTACAGCCGTTTGAATGTTTTCAATGATCCCTAAATGACTCCCTCTCTGTAAAAAGTGTTGATTTACTGTTTGGCCTGGAGGCACAAACTATTTGTGGACAATTCCCTGGCTATCAAAAAAGCAAATCAGCATACATTTGATATTCGACTTGCTCATTCTTGCTTTTTTGGGTTTTGGAGAGTTTGAAGTGTGTCATTCCATGCTTTGGAGCTTGGTTTCCGGGTCGTACTCAAACACCCAAGTCTCTTCACCAGTAATGACACGTTCCATAAAATGGGGATCATTTTCAATCGATTCCAAAAAGCCAAGACACATTTCTCTCCTGATGTCCTTCTGTTTCTGCGAAAGGCTTTTGGAACCATTTTTTGCGCCAATTTTGCTCATCCCCAGATCGTTAGTCAAAATCTGATGAACAGTGCTGTGATTTAAATTTAACTCTTCCCCGACCATTCTTGTCGTTAACGCACAAGATCCCGTATCTACCAACATTTTCATCGGTTCTTGTAGATGACGGCCTTCAGCTGCGTGGTTCATTTTCAATCGACTCTCTTCTTTCTGAGAATACTTTAAACCACCGAAAAACCTGGGCTCTTCAAAAACCAGTCTCCGTAGGCGTGTTGAAGTTTTGCAAAAGTATCCGTTGCGCTGTGTCCAAGTCTGAGGCAGAACCTGGTAGCTCAGCGTTGCTCAAAATGAATGTCAATCGTTTTTAAAACGCACTAGAAAAAAACCGGTTTACGAAAACAGTCACAAAGAACAAACAAATAAATGTAACAAGTTCAAACTTGTACTTCAAAAGTGCCGTATTGCAGTGTTGCTAAATCAGACGCGATGTTGCCAGTCTCATTACTTAATTTACACACCTAGTACATTCAATTACATCCATTTTTTGATTCGTAGAAAACGATATGATATTGGTGTGAATCAGAGTAGTATTCGCATTTTCAACTCTCAAGAATTTTTTCTTGTAAGAACAAAAATTGTATGTGTTGGTGTTGTTGTTAAGAGAGTCGGGGATCATGTTAATAAAACACCATTTAGTTATTTGATGTTTTATTTCCTTTTGGAATTTCTTCCGAATGCGTCAGTAACTTGGTGTGAGGGTGCGCAGTGAGGTGTAGGGAAAACTAAACCCTCATAGTGTAACAAAATGAACTGTAAAAAACACACTAATGGACACATCTAAAACAATATAAGTGGGTATTTAGTTAAGAGAACAATTACTGCTTTAGAAAGCACTACTTCAATATAGAATATTTAAACCTAAATTAAATTTACGTTGTCAGAAGAAGTACATACAAAAATAGTAAAATTTAAACTAAAAACAAAAGAAGAAAAAATTACATGTATATACTCGTAGAATAAACATGAATAGGTCACGTCACATTGAAGATGCATTTCTCGTCAGTTCTCGCTATCTATTGCCAAAACCTTGTTTGTCAATAATATTACCTAGTGTATTATTGCATTAAAAAATATGTCATGCAACCTAAGACTCTAGCGAGAGTCACTCACAATCAGAGAGAAATGAATATTGCAAACATTTAACCATAGCAAGATAATAAATATATGTTACTATCTGTACAACTATTCTGTATTTCTATCGTTAATAATATTACACTCAACATCCACATTTCCTAACTTTTACGTTCCGCAGACTTCCACATTTCCGAACTCTCGTCACCTCGGGATTACCGAACTGCTGGCGCATGCGCAAAGGGTTTTTCTGGCTCATTCTAGTACTCTTCTTTGTTTTTCGAGGTTTTTATGCAAATGTAATACATACATACATGTGTACAGTGTACATGTTAATAAAAGAACGTTTTTCTAAACAAAAAAATGTCAGGTGCAAAGGAGAGAGTGATGCAGGTAATTATTTTGTAATTCAAAGTAAAGGTTTGTTTTATTGAACATTTTGTTGACGTAACCTATAATAATTTCAAACTGAAATGAAAAATTATGAGAAAATATGTATTTTTAAGAAAACCGTGATACAAAACAAACATTATTGTACTGTTTATTTGCAGAGAAAAGAGCCTGCTAAGAGGCTAACCTTAGAGCAAAAGCTGGATTTGATAAATCACGCAAAAAATGGTGTTAAAAATGTTGATCTATGTAAGATGTGCAATATTTGTAAATCGTCAGTGGCAGAAATTCTTGGAAAAAAAGAAATTTACTTTGAAAAAACTGAAAAAAAAAATACGAAAATTGAGTGGACGGATTGACACAATAAAGTGCACCGGTACTTATGATACGCCATTTGAAAGAAGTGTTTTTCACTGGTTTGTACAAAGAAGAACTCTTGTCTCAGGTGTGGTGCTGAGGGAGGGCGATTTCCTCTTTGCTGAATTCTGTGACAATCGAAATGTTTGATAACAATCGCATTATTGTGTTTACATTTTTTTTCTCATTTCAAATTTCGCGGATTTTTGTCGTCAACCAATCAGTGACAAGTTCGGTTATGTGGAAGTACAAGTTCGGAAATATCGTGAGAAAAAGTTCGGAAATATCGTGAGTTCGGAAAGGATGGATATTTGGAGTTCGGATATGTGGATGTTGAGTGTATTTTATAATAATATCATCACATAGACTTTCTATGTCAAAATATTTTATAACAAAATGTCATTACAAATGTTTACAAAATATTCACAAAATATTGTACGTATTAGTGACGGTATTGTGGCGATTTATGTAGTCTGACATCATTTAATACCCGAAACTGTTCTTGCAGCAAACACACAGGGCACATGTTTCCAGTTTCAAGTAAAATAGCATAATTATTTTTGATATGCCGTATGTCATCACTCAGGTAATGGTTGTATCTGAAGTAAGTACTGTACTATCTATATGGCACTGCTTGCGTTGGGGTCAGAACTAGAAATAACCCATTGTAGTTCAAAATACGTATCTCAATAAGTTACAGCCTCTAACCAAGTAACCCATCTTGTGATAAAGGGCATGAGAGGCAGAGGCGTGTCGATATCAAAACCAATAATACTAAATAATTAACAAATCAATATTAATATAAACCACTAAACTTTGACCCGCCGTGTATGAGTTATTTAAGAAGATTGTGAAATGCAAAACAATAATCAGCCTGCTGGCGAAACAGGTTGGGGGTCGGGTGAGCTCGTGCAATTGACGCCGTTTCTGTTCGTAGCTCGCTAGGTAATAGATTTTTAATTACGAAATCACTGTTGCCCAGTGTAATTAGAAAGACTACTTTCTTTTCCGAAGATCCGACGTCATTGCGACGCCCGGCGTCCTTGGCGACCGCGACCCGCGCCACCTCGGGTCGTCCTCGTCTTCCGCGGAAAGAACTCCGGTCCTTAATATATGCATCGGGCGATGTGTGGTGTGTACGGCCGCGAGCGGGGAGGCGGCGAGGGGGCGGCGGGCAGGCCGTGACAATTATTGATTGAGAATTCTTCCTTCTTCCACTCTTACATGCAACGAGCAAAGACAAGAGGCGGCGCGCCGCGCGCGGTCATTAAAACTTTTGCCTTTTCTGAAAAGAAACGGACTCACTCCCGGCCCGCTCGATAAACAAAGAGGGACGGCGCGGATTAAAAGCGGAATATGTTATAACTCGAATGAATAATTGTGCCGCGGATGAGTTTAAAATCCTACAGTCGTATTTATTGGTCGGGAATAAAGCTCTTGATTATTATTCTGGAAGAAGACTTTCGCTTTTTCGAGAGGCGAGAAGCAACGAACGTATTGCCCTCCTACGTTGCCATGCGGCCCTCGGCGTGCGGACGACAAGGAGAGCCAAATTAACGGCGGTTGGAATTAAGACAGAAGTTTAATTTGAAAGCGTTGCGCGCGCACCGACCCACACGTCCCCCGCGCGTCCCGCCCCCTCCCGCCCCCCGCGGCCCGGCCGACATCGTCGGGGTACAGTCCGGGCTGTTTTTAATTTAAGATATACGTGCTGGCTGCAATTCTAATACGGGGCGGGAATGAGTTATCGACTTCAATTTAGCATGTAAACTTCCATACTTTGCGAAACGTGTGGTCGACCGCCCCCCGACTAGCTCTTTTTAACACTTGCAAATATATGATGCACTTACCGGGAACGCGTCGTTTTTCGTTCGGCGCACATCGTTATGCGCTAACCTGGACGAACGTTTTTTGTTTTTTTCCTCCGATGTGTCTGGTTTGGGGTTTGTTTTGCCTCCAACACTGCAGCCTTCAGGCTTATTGTATTTCCAGTTTACATCGTTATTTCATGTGAATAGGTTTGTTACCTTTATGAGGTTTAGTAGCCTTTTCACAAGATTTTTCTTTGGAAAGGCCTCCTGGGGGTTTTCTATTCCCAGAAGACCGTATCTCCAGTGTGTTAGTGCTGGGCACTCTAGTATAATGTGTCGGGATGTTTCATCCTCCTCATTACACAGTCTACAAATAGGTTCATCTAAATATATGCCCATTCTTTGTAGATGTTTCCTAAGGTGACAATGCCCGGTTATGAGTCCCGTGACAAGCCTTATCTGATTTCTACTTAAACGCAGAATCTCGTCGGTCAGTACTTTTGATGGTGTTTTTACCATCCATTTACTGTTTGTTTGTCCTGGTATGTGGTTCCAGTAAGACTGGTGTTCTTTATTTTTCCACCGAGTCAACCAGAGCCTCACTGAGGACTTTGGTATACCACACATTGGTTCAGGACCAATGAGTGTCGTTGCAGAGCCCTTTCTCGCTAGGGTATCTGCTTCTTCGTTGCCTTCGACCCCTTTATGTCCTGGTACCCATTTAAGTGTTACCTTATTATGGTTTGCCAGAGCTTGGAGGGTTTCTAGGCAGTCCCAGACCAATTTTGATTTTATCTTTTTTACATGCTAGAGCTTGTAGGGCTACCTGACTGTCAGAGTGTATGAGGATTGTTTTCCCTCTATATCCTCTTTCAATATTCTCCCTTAAGCATAGCTCAATTGCATGTACCTCTGCCTGAAATACTGTGGCATATTCCCCTAGAGGTACATATTTTCTGTACCTGGGTCTTTCACCATAGATTCCTGCGCCAGTTTCACTGTCCATTTTGGTGGACGAACGTTACTAATGGGCACCTTTTTGGGATGGATAATTCGTCAAACAGTTGGGCTCGACTGGGTCATAGGGATTCTCGTCGTGATGGTGTCATAATTCCTTTACCTCGATTCCTTGGATCTATTTCTTCACCCTGGAATAATTTCTTCAGATTTTGTATTTTCAAACTCGTGAAAATGGTGCATAAATATCTCATTTAAGTTCAACAATTAGATCAAGCAGATACTAATGCTCTTGGAGTGGGTACTGAAACCTTCGGCGTAGAAACAAACAACTGGACGTTTTCCACTAACTACTATACTTTCCTCGACGCGCGTTTCGCCAACCAAGTCGGCATCTTCAGGGGAAGATGAAAACTTTAAAAAGTATTTCTGAAAAGGATTATTCAATAAACCTGGGTCTAGTTCTTCACTATGGAGCAATTTCTTCAAACTGCATGTTTTCAAACACTTCATTGCAACCGATGCAAAAATATCTCACTCAAGATAAACAACTCGATCAACAAGAAAAAAACGGTTACATGCCAACCTGGATGAATGACACTAATAGTAATTAATACTCACCAAGAAAAGTTACATCAGTTGCATTGGCAAACCATCCGGGGACAAGTCAACAGACTTCATAAAACTAGGTAGAAACCAGCTGAGATGGATAGTAGCACCTACCCCATAAGTAATCGTAATCGTAATCCTACATCAGATAGGAGTAGAGCCCAGATAGGAGTGCCCAGAATCAAGGGCACCAAATCAGGGAGGATCAAATTTGCAGCACTCGGATTTACGGAGATGTTAACCCTCTCATACTATACAGTCCTGTTCAGGCTCTTACGTACATTACAAAATGAAGGAGAATTGATAAGTGAACGGCTGTCTTAGATCTAAGGACTAATAATAATAATAATAGAACTAATTTTGACATACGAATGCAGCATTTCATATCCACCCAAGTCCGTAGTACCTTGACTTCTACTGTCTTCCTTTGGTTCCCATTTTACCACCCTCTGGATCGTCTTCGTTAGGTTGTGACATGGTTCTCACTGGTTTTAATGAAGAATATTTCTACATACTCGAACAATGCAGCTGTCATCATGTCATCAAAATGAAGGAATTCAATAAGGTTTCGGTTTTTATTTATTTGTCTTTATGTCAGTCAAACTGATCTTCCTCTTTATTCAGTGAGTATATACTTGTCCAGACTCCATTTGTCCAAACAGCAATCTACTTTTTATTTATAGAAAAACAACCACCACCTTGTTCAGATATCAATTTAGGGTACAATAAGGTTACAGCAAATTGGTGGAGAAAAAAGTTGATTGCGATCTAGTTGAACATTAGTTTATTAGTCTGTAGTTACTTTGTTTCTAAAATAAAATATGTCAGTGACCGATATCAGTTACCAAATAGATTGTGGTATATACATCGTGTGTGTGTGTTTGATAAATGGCTTTGGCTTTGCCAATTAGCCAGAATATCTGAATCTGAATCTGTACCCTGTTCCTGAATACATTTTGGAGTAATTTAGGTTAAACAAGACGAATAATTACATTGCATTGGAGTTATTTGTCCATTTTGTTTTGAAAAGGTTATGTCCAGTGTAAAAACTTGTGGGTGTACTGATGTGGTACTCATCAATTTCTCCTTACTGTTTTACTGATAATTCCCTCATCCACCCCAAAAATTATGTATATGACAAATATCTAATACTACTCTGAAAACTATCTACTGGTTATTTATCGGACAAAAAAAAAACTTGTTTTTAATTCCCTTTTACTAAAATACATTGAAATATAAATAATGTTGAAACCTAACACCTTGTTTTCTTTTTCAGATGGTGCCTTTCCATTAAAAACATCTTACAAAGGTAACAACAACTAGCTGCATTTTATAAAATAACTATTTTTAAAATTAGTTATGTATACCTATAACAAATATAATATGCGTATTTCATTTTCCATCCAACAAATTAATGCATGCTTTTAAAAACTGCAATCTGCTGCAAATCCCTGAGTCAATGTACCACCCCTTTAGAAATTGACAAATTAATGTAGATAATGTCTGACCGTTTGAATGAGATTTCCTGTAACAGAAGACTTCTTGAAATTGTGAATATTTTCAAATCCAATATTGGTAAAGGTACTTTACATACGAGGACAAATTATGTACGAACTATGTTACAGAATAGCTTTATTAAACCGCCGTGATAATTTTAACAAATTCTGACAGATTTGCACCTGCCTTGAACCCAAGGGCGTAGCCAGGGGGGGGGGCGATCGCCTCCCCAAATGGTCAAGTAGAAACCAAAATAGTCGGGGGGATTGCGCTTGCCGTTGCCTTCAATGACCTTTTTTTATTCTGGTTTTTTCTTTAAACTGCATTGGACGCCCCCCCCCCCAAAGAAAAATACTGGCTACGCCCTTACGCCCTTACGCCCTTCCTTGAATCATTCTTCATTCCTACAAGTTTAAAAGAAACTCATTAAACAACCATTCATTAATCCACCAATTCATCAATTTAGGTTCAAATTAAAGATGGTAAAGTTAAAGAGTTAATGATGGTCAAATTATTTAATTGGCAATGAGTTAAAATTAAAACAGAAAACTGGAAGAAGGAACTTTGAAAGTTTGGATACGTATGCCTCTAAAGTAATAAAGATTTACTCTGCTTCTGCTAAATTATATGTTCAAAATACCTATAACAAAATTATTATCTTTCACTATAACCCGATGATTTATCATTGTGTTAGTAGTTTTGATAAAAATTATTCGATTTTTTTATTAGCGATAATAAAAAAGGAAACTATTACACCTACTGGCTCTCTTAAATTATTTCCAAAATAATTTTAACGAGATAGATCTGTTTTTAAATATCTGACAGATCTGTTCCTACTCACAATAATAAAAGTAAACATATCAGGGCAGCAAGCACACTCATGTCAATGTCGTTGTACTTTTTTTACTTACAGAGAAATACACCATAATTGTTCTTTGAAGAATTTCTATGTTAAAACAATTCTTAAAGCCCTCTTCGAAGCCTGAAAGGAATCTGTACTACTTACTTTTACTACTTGGACGAATTATTTCCACAGCAATTTGGATAAGCTCGCTTGCCAACGCGGCGTGAACTTTTAGCCGTTTCGACGTTCTTCGGCCACCATTTCTGTGGTAAAGGAAGTGACGTAGGGGCTACCATTTTCAGATCCCAACTTTTTTATCGCACCGTATCGGGTTCCGTTCGACAATACCCATACGCCCGTCGAGAAAAAACATCGGCACAAAGGCTTCGCTTTAATTCATGCATCTTCACACGCGAGTAATTTTTAATCGAAACGCTTTTTTGCCGCGCAAGAAGGCAATCTAACGATCCGACCGCAAATATCCTGACTACCGTCGGCCGGCCATCGTCAAAGCCCCGCTAATGTGTATCACTACGAAACTTGTATCATTCACAGATATGTACGTGCTCCATTGTGGACCTCGGGTAATTCATGGCTCTGCGCTGGCGTTTTTTGTCGGCTCGCTAAAAATAATTCATTATCTCGAATAAATAGTGTGGTGCATCGGGAGACCGTGAAGAGCACATTAAGAATAGTTTTCAGCTGTTGTCTTCTTTTTCTCCTCTGTCGAGTCTGTCGGTTGCGCGAGCGGTCTCTCGTTTAATTTCTCGGAACACGAATAATTCACATCGGCGTATTGTTCGGGAATTAAAAGGCGTTACGTGACCAACGTACCCGGAGGAGTTGCTACGTACTGTGCTGTCTGTTTTATCGGTAGGAGTCGCTTGATAATTGTTGGTTTTTCTGATTCGCACCTCTAGCAGAAACAGCTAAGGTGGAACGACGAAAGATTAGAAAAAACGAACTGTTTGGAACATCAAACATCCATTTTTAAAGACAACTTATAGTGTTGCTAATCATCTTGTTCCATCAGCAACAGCTTATACATTAGGATGGATTTTATTTACTGTTCCAAACTGTTCCAATAGAGGTGGTCTCAGGCAAGTACATACTCAGGCGTATGTAAACCCGTAAAAACTCGAAACGGCCTGTACATGTACAAAATTCAATATTTCGGAGAGAATTCGTAAATGTGCTAAAAAGCAAATGCACATTCTGTATTCGATTGAGCAAAGGTCACAGACTTTTTCGCAAAGAAAAGGGACAAGCTCCACTAATAATGCTTGAACCCACCATTTTGGTTTGGGCTACTGGATATCCAAACAAATTCACATTCAGTAGGTACCTATTCGATTAAACAAAGGTCAGGGACTTTTTCGCAAAGAAATGGGAGAAGCTCCACTAATAATGGTTGAACCCACCATTTTGGTTTGGGCTACTGGATATCCAAACAAATTCACATTCAGTATTCGATTAAACAAAGGTCAGGGACTTTTTCGCAAAGAAATGGGAAAAGCTCCACTAATAATGCTTGAACCCACCATTTTGGTTTGGGCTACTGGATATCCAAACAAATTCACATTCAGTATTCGATTAAACAAGGGTCGTGGACTTTTTCGCAAAGAAAGGGGAGAAGCTCCACTAGTTATGCTTGAACCCACCATTTTGGTTTGGCCTACTGGATAACCAGGAATTAAGGAAAAAACATATGCCACACTGGGTGGAAATTTCTATTTTGTAACAAAACATCCTGCAACGAAACAGAAAACCTATTTCAGCTGGATAAAAACCAGCGGAAATCGACAATGAGAGTATACACAGGGCACTATGTATGTTATGATTTTCATTCATGTAGTTCCTAAATATTCATTCGAATTGATACGGATATTGAGGTTCGTTCCATTTCCATACTCACCCTCAACCTATTCTCCTCGTTCTCTTACCTTGCCCCCTTACTTGTTGATGGTTATTTTATTTTCTTTTTATGAAATTGAACTTGATGAATTGAACGAAAGACGTTGAAAATTATATTATAACCTCACTATTATAAGTACTTTGTATTAATGCATATTGAGGAACATAGGCTCACTCCAATACTACTTACTGCCAGAGAACTTACCCCAATTTGTCTCTCAGTATAGAGAGAATTTTCCAGAATTTAAAACAATCACAGTTACCCAATGTAATGTACTTGTTTAGATTTATTTATCGTTTTTGCCCATCATTGATTAAGGAGTGTAACATACTAACTATAATATTTTTTGGAAATATTTTGTTTTTAAGGATTGAAGGAGATGAGAAGGATGGAGGAGGGTGGAGGAGGGAAAAATGTATTCTGTTAATATATCCATAACGTTTGATACCACTACAACATTATTAACACAACATATTTTATTTATACCTACTTTTTTGGCATAGATATTTCCACAATAAAACTGTATTATTGAAGCAAAAAGCGTCATCTTCGGAAATTTTGATTTCCAAGATATTCTTTCCTATTTGAATTAAAATCATATTCAATTCCACAAATGTATACTCTATTGTCATCTTTGGTGCGATTGTAAAATAATATACAGGGTAACACAAGATTATAGTAGGTATACTAGGTATACTCCACTGTTTTTCTTTATTTACTGAGAAGAAAATATATTTCAAATTTCTACTTGTGCTATGACCATTTATTTCCATTCTATAATACTTTTATCAACAACAATAATTTTAGTAGCCCTAGGAAACTCTTATACCAGATTCTCATATAACCGTTTCTCAATAGAGACAGAAAATAAGGGATGTGGACGATGCTTATGTGTCACCCGGTATAGAGATTAGGATATTTCTTTGTTTGAACTACAGATTTCAAAAAGTAAAATAATTTTTGCTTTATTATGTAAATTATATGTAATTGAAATAATTTTTTCTTGATTTTAGTTTTTGGTGTTACCATACAAGTGAATTATTAAAAGATATATTACGAATGTTTATTAACCACAAAAACAGATCTGTCGATTTTATGCACCTTTGCACTCATTGAATACTTTATGTTAACAGGCATTTTTACGAAAACGACTGAAAATGTATGTATATAACTTTTTCTCAATAATGAGAGAAAATAAGGGAGGTATGCCATGATTCTGTGTCACCCTATACAGTTAGGATATTCGTTTGTTTAAACTAAGATTTAAAAAAGTAAAATAATTTTTGCAATTACACTCAACATCCACATATCCGAACTTTTCCGTTCCGCAAACTTCCACATTTCCGAACTCTCGTCACCTCGGGATAACTGAACTGCTGGCGCATGCGCAAAGGGTTTTTCTGGTTCATTCTAGTACTTTTCTTTGTTTTTCGAGGTTTTTATGCAAATGTAATACATACATACATGTGTACAAGTTAATAAAAGAACGTTTTTTTAAACAAAAAAAAATGTCAGGTGCAAAGGAGAGAGTGATGCAGGTAATTATTTTGTAATTCAAAGTAAAGGTTTGTTTTATTGAACATTTTGTTGACGTAACCTATAATAATTTAAAACTGAAATGAAAAATGATGAGAAAATATGTATTTTTTAAGCAAACCGTGATACAAAACAAACATTATTGTACTGTTTATTTGCAGAGAAACGAGCCTGCTAAGAGCAAAAGCTGGATCTGATAATTCACGCAAAAAATGGTGTTAAAAATGTTGATCTATGTAAGATGTACAATATTTGTAAATCGTCAGTGGCAGAAATTCTTGGGAAAAAGAAATTTACTTGTCGGAAGTTGAAAAAAAGACGAAAATTGAGTGGACGGATTGACACAAAAAAGTGCACCGGTACTTATGATACGCCATTTGAAATAAGTGTTTTCCACTGGTTTGTAAAAACAAGAATTCTTGTAGAACCTGTCTCAGGTGTGCTGCTGAGGGAGGGCGATTTCCTCTTTGCTGAATTCTGTGACAATCGAAATGTTTGAATACAATCGCATTATTGTGTTTTTACATTTTTTTCTCATTTCAAATTTCGCGGTTTTTTTGTCGTCAACCAATAAGCGACAAGTTCGGTTGTGTGGAAGTACAAGTTCGGAAATATCGTAAGAAAAAGTTCGGAAATATCGTGAGTTCGGAAATTTGGAGTTCGGATATATGGATGTTGAGTGTATATGTCATTGAAATTTCCTTGATCTTAGTATTAATCCACAAAGTGAATAATTAAAAGATATATTTATATATAGAATGTTTATTAACCACAAAAATAGATTTGTAGATTTTATACATACCTTTCCACTCATTGAATATTTCATGTCAACAAGCATTTTACGAAAATGACAGAAAAAAAAGGGCAGATCATCCGAACAAATAAATAGAATCCAATGTTCACTTGACCAGATAATGTGCGCGTAACCAAAACACAAGGGGGAGGCACAGGCAATTCAACTGAGAATTCACCCAACTCGGGAACTGAAAGACGGGGCCACACAAAAATGATCATATGACGAGTAACATACTTGGAGAGAAAGACATATGACTGTAAATACCATTCAACAATATTTCGAGATTATTATCCAAGATCGGAACGATTGGACAGAAATACGGTCAATAGACCAAACATCAATGAATGACCTGTACACGGACGGGTCAAAGACGATAATGGAACTGTGCTGCATCTATTTTGCAAAATAAACACAAAGAGAGTCTTCAACTAGGAAAGTTTACCCCCTGTATTTCAGGCAAGGTCTGCGCAATTCTCGAATGTTTGAGGATCAATAATAAGAGGGCATATATTAATAAGCGGATCAGAATTTGTTCAGACAGTCAAGCTCCCTAAAAGCCCCAACCTAAGTGACACAAGACTGGATGGGATTGCAAAGAAGAACGATAAGGCTGGCAACTCACAACAAGGTCACTTTGAGTGGGGCCAGTCATCAGGGTATCGAAGGCAATGAGAAAGCTGACGAGTTAGCCAGAAATGGATCGTCGGAAGATTATATTGGCCCCGAACCGGCCCTTGAGTGGCAAAAACCGTCATCAGGACATATTAATGAGTGGGTCAAACAACAACACAAAGAATACTGGAGAAAAAATGCCCAGACAAATACATGGGAAAGAAATTCATTAAAAACCATCAAAACCCGTACGAGCAACTGTTAGCAATGAACAGGAAACAGCTATGCACTATAGTAGGGTTACGCACAGGACATCCTTCCTGTTCGAGAACACCTAAATAAAATGGGCCTGTACAACGGAGACCTAAGATGCAGAATGTGCAACAAGGAAACGGAGTCAGCCCTTCACATTCTCTGTCAGTGTGAGGGCTTTGGATCGCAAACGGCAAGCAATATATGGAAAACCCTTTATGGAACCAGAAGATTACACTGCACAGCCAGATATGACCCTGTACAAATTAGTGCAGGGAACAAAGATTTAGACTGGTGCAGTAAACCGGACAGGAGAAAATACAAAAAGCCCAAGAGGCTCAGTATAACCGGATAGTACAAGGACGGCTCCTGAAGGAGGAAAAAAAAAAACCAAAACACAAGCGGAGTATGATAAATATTTAAATAACCTGCATGTTACAGTGATTTTCAATAATGCCGAGGCTGCAAAAAAAAACGGGAGAGAACAAAATGCAATTGCCCGCTTTTTTCGTCGCTCGAGGTGACAATATTTAAATTAACGGGTAAATTCGTCGATTTTCGAGCTCTTGGGCAACACACCGAGTATGTAATTATCTGGAAGGCAGTGTTGTGGAAAATTTTTTGAGATCCCGCACGCAGAGAACCGACAAAGTTTTCGTGGCGTTTAAAAAATTTCGTAGATATTTTATGAATAAGAGGTTTTTTTCTTAATATTTGGAAATTTATTAGCATTTTAGGCACACAACAGAGCATGAAAATTGTATTAAAGTTGTAGTTATAGTGTCAAGGGTGACCACCTAAAATTTAATGGTTCATAATCTGCGTACAAAGCTTACGCGAAAAATAATCTGCTTTTGCACCACTTTAACACGCAGTGTATTCCAGAAGTCTCGAAAATAAATCATAATATCTTTCTCATAGACTTATTTATGTTTCTTCTTCTCATACGAATTTGCAGAATTTTATATTACTACAAAAAAATGCTCGAAACTGCTGTATAACATTTTTTCTCTAAAATTAAATATTTGTTAAACTCTAAAAATGTATTTTAAACGTGTTGACTTTCGTTATTTTATAATTCGTTAATTTATAAAATTTGTTACTTTTGTAACATTTATTAATCTACATTTAATTTGTAAATTTACACTAAAAACGAGTTCTGTGCAGATGAAACGAATAAAATCTACACATATGTATATATATATATATATATATATATTATACATGATACATAACTGATACCGATATTTCTTGATGTAAAAATTGAGGGTTCCAAAAAAAACTGAAGATGACATAATGGCTCGAAACGTGGGAGTGATATTTTTGTCAAATTAATATTTGAAGGATGAAAGAACAAATATCAGTTGTGCGTCTGAAAGTTTTCCTCTAAAATCGCTGATCACGATGTTATGATTTTTCTTAATACTTTCTGAATACACTGTGAACAAAATCACGTCATAACATACAATTCACAACAGATTGCCATGACGTCATCTCGTATGGACTAAATTAAAGTGGATTCCAAATCATTAGAGTCACTTGTATCCGTTATGTTATAATGGATATAAATTAAACGAGAATAATTATGTTAATTACTGTATTTAATCACCGAATCAAAACTTTAATGAAAATGGAATAATGATTTTTTTATTTATTTTTTAGGTACCCTATGTAATTTTTGTTTGTATATATTTTAAAATAAATTAAGGATTAAATTAACGATTGAAAATAGCAGCCAATACAGAGTAGCACAAAAACAATACGTCTTACGATGTATAGTGTTGACAAAAAATTTGTCCAATCAAATTAAGGGAATTTTTAATAATTAGCAATAATAAAAAAGTATGGACTTATAACTACAAAAATAACTAAAAATATGATAAATGTAGTTCCTAAACGTTCAGTATACCATTCTTAAACCTTAGTAATGTATAGTTTAATGTTCTAATTAGATGGTACTCCATCAAATATTAAATAAGTTAGATAGGTCTGTCAGATTTTCAATAAAAATAAACAGTTCACAAATAAAGGATATCGATAAGCTATCAAAATCGGCCTATTTAAAAAAATGACAATTCAATTTTTGTATATTCTGTACTTAAGTTTCTAGGAAATGTGTAGATGCAGTAATTAATCTGCAAAGCAAATGCGCTGCATGAGAAATATTGCAATATCCAAAAAGTCGTTTTTTTTCTGGAAAATCGTTGTTTGGACCCTATTTTGAGGCATACTTATTGTTTTAAATCAGATATCTGGTATTAATTTCACACACAACATTATAAGTATACATTCCAATAATGTTATATTGTACCAAAATATACTAAAGATGATGAATTTTTTCTACATACAGTGAAGCATAAATATAATTAAACAAATACATGAAGATATGAATTCATTGAAAATTAAAAAAAAATACATTTTTCAAACCTTTATATCTGAAACAAATTGTACTCTCTGAACCTCATATGAGTTGTGGACTAGTTCCATATCTACGTTTATCTGAAACAATGAAATCTATTTTATCACTGTTTAACTTTACAAGGAATGAATTCACTGTTTCAGTGACGACTAGGATGCTTCACTCCATCAGCAATAAATTAAATATGTTCTTTAATTGTTTGAATTTAAGTGTAAGTGTAGTTTTGTTGTCCTTGGGTATTACATTATGGTTTTATCTAACATTTTTTCCTATACCTGCCAATTTTTTCCAATTTCATTCGATTCATGTAATTCTATGTTGGTCTTATCAAATGTAAAGACCAATTTGTGTCTCATTACGATAAGAACACCTACTCTATAAATAATGCATACGTGTTATGGAGCTTCGGGTATTACGTAACTCAACCGTATATGTTAGAGGAAAATTGTCGTGATTGTAAATGATTAACATGAAAGTTTTAAAACCACATTATGTAAGGCGTATTGCTGCACAGCATTGCTTTTAAGTAAATTGAATGGAATATCGTACCATATAAGATTTAATTTTTTCAGATCTTTATTATTTTTATATAGACACTTACGTAACAACTACAGTAAGTATCAATACGCAATCTATAATTTCGTATGAACGATTTGTCGGTCGATATTAGTTTAGGGCAAAGGATTACAAAAAAACCCAAGAATAGAAATTTTTAGAAGCATCAGTTTAGCATTCGTTTAAAATTAGTAATATCCCAAAGATTTCAGCTTGGTTATACAACTATAAAACTGACTTCGAGTCTTCAAAAAACTCATAGCTTTCAGAAAATGTAGGAAACGAGGATGCGTTGATTTGGTAATCTAACAATAAGATTAAATGGTATTTTAAAATATCGTTCTCCCAACATTCTATTTTGAAGATCTTGAAATTTCAACTACAGAAGAGATTAAATAAAAAAAAATTAGTTCTATAATGGAACAAACGATTTCTTGGTAGAATGATTGTTGATGCCAATGATTTTTTTATTATTGGAAAATACATGGAGCAAAGGACGAATAAAATTATTTAATTCACAGGCCGACAAGATTTTAACCCGGAAACCAGATTATATTTTTCCAAAGGCTTTTTTTAATGCACTGAATCCTAATCCAAGGAGAAAAAAATTGCGATGCTACATAACCTCAAATATAGGCCAAATCGCTTTTTTTGCACGTTTAGGTTAGGATATCTCGAAAACCAGAACCATTTGAGAGATTTAGCGCATCAAAAACCTTCGGAAAAATATATTCTGGTCTCTGGGTTAGAGGGTCGGCCTAATTTTGTCGGCCTGTCTTACTGAACTGAATCACATTGACACACATAGTCGAATAACAAGTGAAGAATGATGACCAAATAACAACTGATCGTTTGCATGATAGAAAAAATGTTAGCTTTAGATGATACCTGCGTTACAATATAATACACTAATTTTTCAATATCATGTTCCATCTTTTTTCTTAGAGCAAGGTGTTTATCGTTGTCGAAGGACGTTTCGTCCCGAAAAAAACTCTATTCTTAACTAACTCCGCCATTTGAAACCGTCTATAAATAGAAATAAACACACGCAGCGTGACTGCGCGTTTTCGCGTTGATAACTTGATTCATACTAGTATCAATTATAGTATAAAATCGCCATAGTTATTGTTATATAATATTCTTTGACCGCAAACGAATCGAAAATCCGCAATAGGCTTGCTCCCAAACCGATTGCGATAATTTTTCAGCTCCTTTCACCGATGCACGGCAAAGGTCAGGTGGAAGAAGTGTATTTACCAATGGACGTATATGTTGTTCACATACGGGACAAAAATGGTTGTATACAAAATCTTTAATAAGGTACGGGACATTGGAGTATTTAAAAGAGATGTGAATAATGTTTTCATCCATCTTGAAGATATATGGCAAAATTAATGATGAAAGATGAGATGATAATGATGTCACTGATGAGGACAACTGACAATCATCACCTCATTCCACAAGCAAAATCATCTATCAAGTAAAATCGTCATAAAAAATTTCATAAATGCCATTAACTCTTCCGAAAAATAAAATATACAAAACTATAAACCAAAATTAGAATACTCCCTTCATATTCTTCCATCCTTACCTTTGCTTGCCACTGTTTTGACCTCTTATGCATAATTTTTGTCATCCTGATACTCAACAAAGTTAACAGTAATGTCAATAAAAACTAAACGTGTTTTTTATTGTTAACGGGACATACACAGGAGGTATTGTTAATTCTAATGTTTTATTTGCCCTCGAATTCCAATCAAACAAAACATCAAAAACGTAATTTTATTAATGTCATCCAACAGGAGTGTAATATAAGGATACAGAGTAAATTATAGATAATAATAACGTTATTCTTCACAATAATTTGAATAGAAAACAATTGACTAAAAACAACTTACATGTCTGTGGATTTGAATATAATTCATATTTTTACGAATAATTGCTCCCAAGTCCAAGCTTTTTAGCTTGGTGGTTTAAGTAGTTTGAAGAACACGAATTAAATTAACTTAATGGCATCTCAAATGGAACACAATGTAAATGTCAAACTACTAATACTTGTATATAACTGCGAAATTTGCCATATATCTGCGAATTTATAAAAAAAAAAAGACTTGGGTCCAGCTAATAATATATTTAAGAACAAACTGCCAAAAGATGACAAAAAGTAAAATATTGGTATTACAATAAAAAACCACAACGAAACAAAAAATAAACATAGACTCATATTGACAGCGGTTTCTTAGTGTGAAGTGTTGCGAAAAATTCGTACATTCTGGAGGTTTGTCACAACACGTTGGGTTATACCTATTTGTATTATTTTTCTTTAATTCTTTCTCAGAAGGTATTTGTTAAACTGGATTATTTTTGCACAAGATCCACCGCAAAATACTTCACACAGAACTATTACATGTGTAGTAATATTTTAGTACTGAACGTGTAGATTTAGCTGACAATTGAAACGTTGAGCAGTGCAGTCTACACTATATACAAATCCACATGTCCACATATAAAACTTGGGATTTAATCTTATATAACGTTAAATTATTACATAACTCTCTTCATATTCCACACCTTATATTTGACGAGAAATTTTAGGAAATACGACACTTACTTCAATTGCAAAAAATTAGTACGTTGAATTAAAATCTACTCAACACCATGTACACGTATGTAGTGGTGGTTTCATAAAGGACGAGTTATAGAACCTAATTGGGCTACCTAACTAAAATAAGAACCTAAAAATTATAAAATCAAACTAAATGAATGACGTCCACCTTCTACTTACAAACATTTTTTTTTCACAGAATTGAAAACATCGGTGAACACTTGGAGGGAGTTGTTAATCTCCTGAAATTTATTAGTAATTCTAGCCCATAGGTCTTCCAAATTTTCGCAAGGGGGTTTTAAAATCTGGATTTTTTGTTATTGTGTGGTCAATAAAGGAAATCGCGCGGCGTAAAATCCACTTGCCACCTATTTGGCGTATTACCACTAATGAATAGGTGTTCGAAAAAATTCTTCCAAAAAATATTAACTACAAGGACAGGTCAAATATAAAACTTGAAATATAAAAATGAACTTTTCAAGGCCAGACGGCGTATCGGAGAGGGGCCAGCTTTTCCGCTAATTCCGTCTGGATAGCTAGACACCTCCTGACATGCGACACCTCTTCTTTTTTGCATTCAGTTAGCAAATTAGCAGGTAGCCCCTCTTCTGTTGCGCAACGCATTATTACAATATTTCTGTCTAGTGAAGATGTGCGACCTTCTGAAATTCTGATGCGTCTTCAGGTCCACTTCGGGGATCAAACCCTTTCTAAAACACAAGTGTAGGAGTGGCATAAACGTTTTTCAGCGGGACGAGAAAGGGTGGAAAATGAGTCATATGATCGTCGTCCTCGAACCTTCATCATGAAAGAGAACATATGTGCAGTACGTGAGCTTTTTGAGGGTGACCGTCGCTTTACACTTGATTAAATTGCTGAATCAGTAGGAATCAGTCATAGGAGTGTTCTTTCAATAACCCACGACAAACTTGATTTCAGGAAGGTCTCAGGGGTGAGAAGTCGAGAAACTTATCGAGGTTAATACTTGATGAAACATGGGTTCATCATTATACACCATAATCCAAACAAGCGGGTATGGACCACCACTGAAGGCGAAAGAGAACACCAGTGAAGGCGAAAACAAATTTGTCTGAAGGAAAACTATTTTTAAAATAGTGTAACTAAAGCTACTTTTGACTGTTTTTTGGAATAGGAAACGTATTTTTTTCGTTGACTTTGTCCAACGCCGAATGAACGCCGAATGAACGCCGAACAATCAATGCAGAATATTATTCTCAACTTTTAGATAGAACAAAAGCTGGGTATCGCACCAAAAGGCGCCGTTCTTCCATCAGTAACGTCGTTCTTCTCTATGACAACGCCAGGCCACACACTGCAGCCATAACTCAGGTCAAGCTGGAGGAAATGCACTGGGAGCAGCTTGAACATTCTCCTTACAGTTCAAATTTATCTGTGAGACTACCATTTGTTTGAACCGTTAAAACAAATTCTGGGAAGCGAGAGACTTAAAAATGACGAAGAAGTTGAACAGTTCGTGCACAAGTCGCTGTTATCACAACCTGTCACTTTTTATGACGATGACATCAAAAAAGTTGCCGATTCGGTGGGAAAAATATGTTTCGGTTGAAGGAGATTATATAGAAAAATAAAATGTTAGATTTTAAATTGTATCTCTTAATAAACATTTTTTTTTTTGAAAAATTCCGGTTTATATGTATTTGACTTGCCCTCGTAAAAGGAATTACGTGAATTGGTGCTTTGTCCTGCTTGAAGTAGCATTGTCACGTCTCTTCATCGCCTAATGCGTTTACAAAATTTTCTAAAATTTCATTACGCTATCGCTCAGAATTGAGAGCCCCTTCAAAAAAATTGGTCCAATTAACCTTCAATATGGTCGCCCACACCATAACTTTCTGAGAATGTAGTGGCTTCTCTATAAATAAATGTGAATTTCCACATTCCAATTCTAATTCTATAATAAATGTGGATTTCCACATAATAATTTAATGAATTTATAGAATTAACATAACCAGAGAGGTAAAACCATGTCTCGTTCGCATTCTTGGACTGAGCTTAGACGATGAGCGTATATATGTAGGTCATACATCAGGATTGTATTGCAGGTTCCGTAGGATATATTTACTTGCTGGCTTAAACGCCGAAAAGGGGTTTGTGGGTATTCTAATAATTAACGATTCTTCTTCAACTTTTTATCCAATGCAAACTTTAGGTCTTCCACTGCCTCCCCTTTCTATTCACAGTTCCTATTTTTCTAAACAAAGCCACATATCTAGTCAAAACTTGGCTTAAGTGTTAGAAATCCATGATTATATGTGGAAATTCTGTTTGGAAAATCCTAAAAGGCATCCCATGTTGAAAAAAATCACTGGTCATCAACCATTTTCTAAAGTACCCTACCATTTCTAAAGTACTTTAACTCGATCATAGAAGCTTTTTGTTCTGCCGCGATTATCATATTTAATTTTCCTGATAATAAAAATTTCAAAAGTTGGCAGTTATATATACTAATTCAAGACATGCAGGATCGATTCCACGGCATTCTTTGAGGACTTTTTTATTTTACGATATACGTATTGCATTCGACACTGTACTTTTATTAACAGCCTAAAAAAATGCCCGACATTAAAACGCTGGTGTATTACAAGTAAAATATTACACTCTCATTAGGCATGCTTGTCATTTTAATTTGATGAATGCGTATTCGGCTTATTACCCGACCATTATATTTATTTATTCAGTTTAAACAACGTAACACCTTTTCTACATACAGTACACACACACACACAGCTCGCTTATCGTCAGCCACATCGCTTTAATGTCTTAAGTACTAATGAAAACGCTATTCAAGTAGTCCGTGGATAATTTATCGAATGTATATAATTACCGCATGCTCGAGGCGACACGGTGCGGTGCTCCTCGGATCGATAACGAATCGTTTGGAGAAGATGGAAAAAAATGTGAAATGTTGGCTATCATCGCACGAGAAAAAAAATGAACATTCTCCAGAAGCAGCCTCCTGGATTACTGAGAAGTGTAGAAATGATTTAGACTTTAGCCACTCACAATTAGTTGACTGAAATTATTGATATAAAGTTTGTTTTTGCAGCAGTTTCCAATGATTTGAAATCGTTAGACGCTGGCACACTACAAATTTCGCGTTCTGGAAGCATTTGTCGCAAACTACAGGTATGTCAGATAAAATTTTCTGTTCTGACAGAATTTCCAATTCTTAGTAAACGGTTTGCAAACGATCTGAGCAGTTTGAGGGTTATTTACAAATCACGAATCCGACGCATGCGCGTTTGTGTTATTTTGTCAGTGTTCTGCGATTTCGTCAAACTAACCTATTCTGTGATCTAACCTCTTTTATCTATTTACTACATAATTTTATACCAGCCATCCCTGATAGTTATTGAGGCGATCATATAAAATTCGTACCCTCTCAAAACACAAAACGGTGGCACTAAAAATTAAAAAAATATGGGAGGTTGGATTTCGCCAGACGCCGCGTGCGCCTTATGGGAAACCTTATAAACATAAAGTTTCTAGTTACAACCGGCCACGTTCTAGCGACACAAATTTTCAAACCGTTTGATAACAATTCCCAACTGCGCATGCGTGTTACGTACAGTTTACAAACTATCAGAAAATAATTGCCAGAACAAACCTATATTTTGGATTTCAGCTTATTTCAAACATTTTAACATTTAGAAGTTCCACCAGGACCTATATTTGGACATATATCTGTACATTATTTCACAAAGATTTTAATAATAGAGGATTCATTAAAGGCATTCCTGAGATTATATTCTGAAATGTAGAAAGTTGTGAGATATACAAAATAAGTTTTCGTTATGCTCTAGTGAACGAAGATAGGTTGTACAAACATATTTATTACTCGCATTACGTTCACTAAATAATATATAACTAAATAGATTATGTTTTTCTTCACAGAAGCTCATGATTTAACGCAAATATATACATGTATACAGAAATAGACAGGAGCAAAAGTACCTACACAAATCAAAAAAAAAAAAAGGTCTGGTGTACTCAAACACCCAGAGCCACATCACCAGTAATGACACGTTCTATAAAATGGGAATCATTTTCAATCTAGGAATGTTTTTACTGGCTAAAAACTCGTTTACTGAAATGGCTGTGTCGCAAGGCGCAAGTGATGCAACATCTAGTCGTTCTTGATGTTTGGTCTCATACGTATGACCTTTTTTCGAAGTTTTTCAAGAACCTCTCTGTGAAAGTGTGGCTTGACTGTTTGGCCTGAGGCACAAACTCTTTGTGGGCAATTCCATCGCTATCAAAAAAAGCAAGTCAACATTTATTTGATCTTCGACTTGCTCATTCTTTATTTTTTGGGTCCTGGAGAACTCGAAGTGTGCCATTCCATGCTTTGGCACTTGGTTTCTTGGTCGTACTCAAACACCCAAGTCTCATCACCAGTAATGGCACGTTCTATAAAATGGGAATCATTTTCAATCTATTCCAAAAAGTCAAGACACGTTTCTCTCCTGATGTTCTTTTGTTCCTGCGAAAGGTTTTTTGGAATCATTTTTGGGCAGATTTTTCTCATCCCCAATTCGTTAATGAAAATCTGATGAACAGTGGTGGGATTCAAATTTAACTCTTCCTCGATCATTCTTGTCGTCAACCGACAATCTGAACGCACAATATCCCGTATTCTATCGAGATTTTCATCGGTTCTTGAAGATGAAGGCCTTCCGCTGCGTGGTTCATCTTCAATCGACTCTTATTTCTGAAAATGCCTTAAACCACGAAACCTGGACTCTTGGAGAAACACTGTCTCCGTAGGCGTATTGAAGTTTTGCAAAAATATCCGTTACGCTGTGTCCAAGTCTGAAGCAAAACCTGATAGCACACCGTTGCAAAACAATAATGTCACTCATTTTTTAAAACGCACTAGAAAAAAAAACGGTTTACGAAAGCAGTCACAAAGAATAAACAATTAATGTCTCTAACAAGTTCAAACTTGTACTGAAAGAGCATTACATGTTAACCTACCACCGTTCCAAGTCCCGTCTCCGCAGTGTTGCTAGATCGGGTGCTACGTGGCCAGTCTCATTACTTAATTTACACACCTCGTATACATAGGAATTGACTATTAGGTATAGGTATTTTATTAATGTGGCATATATATTAAAAAAAAGTATTTCAATCGCGTTAAGACTAGTCCTGGAATCTATTATTATTCTACGGGCTCTAATCATTAGAGGGCGAAGTTGCCTCAACAGATTTTCTTCTGATGTCTTTTCCTAGAGGACATCAGTTAAGGCGAGGATATCACAGCCTTTGTAGTTTTAGTTTCACTTTCCTTTATTCATACTTAGGATATTAAAAAGGAAATGAGAGAAACTGTTGACTTTTTAATAAATATACTCTCACTTCATTACACACAAAAAGTACAGCCACAAGAAAATTTATTAATTTATATTTTACATATTTTAAAACCACAGAATAACAGAAATGTTGAAGCGCTTCACTCTCCGAATGACGTTTTTTTCCACTGAATAACAAAAAAACAAATTAATCTTAGCCAAATGCAGATAATAATTTCTTGGTCGTCGCTAATATCACGGTGAATCGAGGATAATATCGAGGAGACTTTTTTTCGGTGTACACGCGAACTGACGAACCAGGCGACAAGCAGCTTAATTTGCTAATCGCTAACGCAATTTCTATCTCACCTTAATAAAATAAAGAGTCATTCATGGATATTTTTTCCGGACGCTAATGTAAATATTCTGATTATTCCGCGTCTAATAGAAAGCATAATAATGAGATCCACCACAGCGGCCTTTCGGGTGACAACAAAAAATCTCGAGTGTCACTAAAAACGATTTTTTTTGACGGTAGAACTTTACGAATTACCTGTGTAGCGACCACAGGCATTTAAGGCGTAAGGACTAGAATGATTCCGTAGAACAAATAAAAGGGAAACCGAAAACAAATTGGCGTACGTAATGATTGACTTAAGTTTTTGTATATGATTCCTTTTGATATTTTTTTTGCTAAGAAGTTGTTTCTACGTCATTCCCCTGCAAAAAGCGTCGCGAGCAGTTCGCTTCAATTAGAACCAAGATTTGTTGGTTTATGGTTTAGGATGTGTTATTACTTGTTACTTCCTCCATTGCGACTTGTCTCACTCCGTCTAACAGTTCAACAGTGTCGGCTATTTGGATTAATAGTCACAGCTTTCACTATCTGACGTCAATGTTATTCAATATTGAAAAGATTTTGGTTATACCAATTATGTTTTATATTTAAATCAGGTTTTAACTTGTGATGTCAAAGTATGCATTACAGAATAGATATATTGCTGAAACAGATATAGCATTCATTATTGTAGCGAGTATTCATCCAATGTGGTTAATTATTATGCTAATTTTTTAAAGGGTGATTTGATTAATACCATTAATCAACAAAACACTTATTCTAGATAAAAAGATAATTATTCTTGAACTGTATATGAGAACAATTACACAGCCACACAAAAAAATTTTTGGGTTCTGGGATCAGACCATGTTTACTACATGTTTTTGGGGTCGCTGAATCCGAATCTGGGGCCAGAATAACCCCATCGGGCTAGGGTTTCCCATAATCTCAAAAAAAACATTTTTGAACTGTATACCGATAAACTCTTCACATCAAACCCCTTAACCCCTTGAAACTATAACACAATAACCCCAATGATACCTCGAAACCATAACTCCATAATCAAATAACCCCATAACAGCATAACCCCATAACTCCATTGCCCCCAAATCAAACAAAAACAGTTCATCTCAGTTAAACAATGATAGAAGCGTCGGCATTAGCGTTACTCGATGTACACCGGGGGAAAGTTGCAATTTTGGGAATCCCCTTTGTAGTGGTGTTTCGTTGTATCATGGGGTTATTGTGTTATGGTTTCATGGAGTTAAGGGGTTTGATGTGAAGGGTTTATCGGTATATAGCTCAAAAATATTTTTTGAGGTTATGGGAAACCCTAGCACGATGGGGGTTATTCTGGCCCCAGATTCGGATTCAGCGACCCCAAAAACATGCAGTAAACATGGTCTGATCCCAGAACCCAAAAATGATTTTTTTTGTGTGGCTGTGTTATTATAGGTGCTACTTTCTGACAAATTAAGAGAAGCAATTCATTCTAGTAATTTTACAACCTCAGAAAAATAAAACAATGTTATGATACCAGACCTAATACCTCGAAATCGAATGAAGAATTGTGTAGACCATGCTCATTTTATTGCAAAACCATAACAAACATGTCAACTTATGAAGTTGTTGCCAAATATTAGAGCTAAAGCATAATTACAAAACAATAAGCTATCGTTTACATTTATTAACATGATGAACAACGAAAATGACCATTTTTAATGCAACTGTACAATTTTCTATCACACGTTGTTATCATCTTCAACAACTCTTGAGACATTACCACTTTTTGGAAAAGCAAGGAATGGTATACAGCAAAAAACGGATGCTGCATGACCCAGTTTTATAACTGGGAATTAAAAGTTTAATTAAGTAATTAGATCCTTATAATTTGTTAATCAAGTTTCTTTACGTTTTAGGTCCACATTTTATGAGATTTTGCCTCCGTTATATACAATACATTGAATAGTCTGATATAATTTCATAGTAAAACATGACAAACCTGTAAAAAGGTTAGTAGTTACTATTGAACATTACACTAATGATTCGTACGCATCTGTGGCGCGACTCGTTTCTGCCAACTTTAATAAAATGATGAACTATCGCTTTATAATAATAGTGACCTGGAGACCGACTCTGTTGCGATTCGCCCGATTCATGTGGCACTGGCTTGTAAAATAAATAAAATTAGTTTCCTCTAAAGTCTCTAAAGTAAAGTTTTGTGGAATATCTACCGTTTTGGAATTACAGAATTTACTCCATAAGCAGTTTCCACGATGTATAATATTAACACACCACCAAACTATTTCTCATTCGTTACTCACTCAATAATATAATATAAAATATTGGGGTTGTAAAAAATGTCCTCTTGCGTTCTGGTAAACATATTTCCCAACTGCAAAACACATTTACGTTTTCTCAGCGTACCTGAATTTAAGCACAGTTATGCAGCAAGGATATCGGTCCACAAAGTTTAGTTTTCATTTTTATATCTCCGAGAGATTCAAACAATGGTATTCTATATTTTTGCAAAGTACTGAATTTTCTGCAAAGTAATTAGCATTATATAATTCAAATTACACTTTTCTTTGAATTATATTATTACTATTATATATTTACTTGAATTATAATTCAAGTTATTATGAATCGTGTTCATGTCTTCATGGCCGTGTTATTAAAGTTTCAGAAACACTCGTTTACAAATTTTGACAATTTCTATAAATATAATCAAATGTTTCTTTAAATCCCAATTTTATTTGATTTTTGTAGACTAATTATATATATTTATTATATTATATTATATACATGTACTTAAAACCCAAATAAAAAATATTGTTCTTTGATTAGTTTTAGTATGTGAACAAGAAATATCTCATATATTACGTATTATTTTTTAAGCTCCTAACTTAGCATGCACCTTGAAAGAATATTAAAAACTAATATCTCAAAAATGAGTAATGGATAATATCCTACTGCATAGCCACGACCATTTCATATTTCAATTTAGGTACGTCGGTTGATAATTTCCACGAACTATATAGTACCAGACGGGCAAATTACTTTATGGTGTGTATGTTACTCGCACAGTACGTGGCAGAATAATAACTTTCTACCATCTCAGGTACGAGAAATGGCATTCCTGGAAGATTCATGTGCCTTGCGGGGCTGTAGCGTACTGTACACTTACTTCCGATAACAATGAGTCCTATCGGTGCATGTGTTAGAGATTAGGATGCCCAGATAAACAACAAATATGAATTTTTAATGAGCTGTGTTGTGGGTCGCATGAAGAAATCGATTTTAATACCTAACTGGGGGTATTAATAAGACTTTTTTTTATAAATTTCTTACACGGACAAATATCAAACTAAGTAAACTTCAGCCTGGCTATTTATGAAATTTGAAAATAGCACAATCCAAGAAAAATTCCATATCCATAGTGAAGTGGAATATGTTGAATGTATGTATCTAACAGACTACTATCCTCTATATAACTATTATGACATATATGACATGTATTGGATGTGGATATAGTAGTAAAAATGAAAAGTAGAGACTGTGATAATTCAAAGCTTCTACCTGAAAAACTTATAAAACGACGTCACAAGAATATCTTTCTAATTCACATTTTGATATTATTTTTAATTTCTACCTACAATAAGTGCTCAAAATTTTCAAGTTGATATCTTCGTTCTCAACTGTTCTTGGGCATATAAAAAAGGGTTAACAGTAATATTATTACCCAAATAACTTTATAATATTACTGTTAACCCTTTTTATATACCCAAGAACAGTTGAGAACGAAGATATCAACTTGAAATTGTGAGCACTTATTGTAGGTAGAAATTAAAAAATAATATCAAAATGTAAATTAAGAAAGATATTCTTTGTGACGTGTCGTTTTATAAGTTTTTCAGGTAAAAGCTTTGAATTATCACAGTCTCTACTTTCATTTTTACTACTATATCCATATCCAATACAGGTCATATATGTCATAATAGTTATATAGAAGATAGTAGTCTGTTAGATACATACATTCAACATATTACCAAAGGATAATTATTACAATTGTAAAAAAATTATATGCTAATATATAAAAAAAGTTTTTTTTCCTTTTTTTTAAGTTAGGGTTTGTACCATTTAAAAAGTTAGATACAGTCCAATTTCAGACGGAATTTTCTTCTGTAGTATAAAGACCACAACAGTTATAGATGTCATAAAGGTGGTATGGGCAATAACAGTCATATATAGACCGTTAAGGTTATATTGGTCAAAAAAATCAAATAAACAAAGGTTATGCAGGTAAAAATGATGACCTGGGTCATAAAGGCTACAACGGTTATACAGATCTTAAAGGTGTATCAATAAGGCCATAAAGGGTATAAAGGTTACATCCGAATATCAAAATTTTGGGAGTCTCACCTAATGTTTGCATATTTACACATACAATTAAATGTGGAAAATTAGATGTACAGGGTTTGTCCGGAAAGTAATGTCAGTGAGCTTTTAAAAATGGTTTTTATTGGTTCTATGTGTACAAATCTTTAGAAACTTTTAAAATACATTCCTCCTGCGCCCACACATCGGTTCCAGCGGGTCTTCCACGCATCAAAAGCTGCACGGTAGTCGTTTTCCGGAGTCCTTTAAAAGCGTCGGTGCAAGCCTTCTAAATGTTTTTCACCGACCCAAAATGCTGTCCTTTCATTGGGGTTTTGAGGTGCGACAACAGAAAAAAGTCTGGGGGGGCACATCGGGGCTGTAGGGAGGCAGGGGAACAACGGTGATGCCTGCCTTGACGAGGTAATCGGCCACGAGGAAGCAGGTGTGCGAAGGCGCATTGTCGTGGTGAGGCTTCCAGGATTTTGAGAGGTCTGGGGGGGCCCGAACTCCCCCCCCCTCCCACCCCCCCCAAACGTAAAACTTTCCGGTTACGGTTGTCCCCTGCGGAACGAACTCTTGATGGACCAATCCCTGGCAATCAAAAAAGACAATCAGCATTGTCTTGATCTTTGACCTGGACATCCTGGCCTTCTTGGGGCGAGGGGAGTTCGACGTGTGCCATTCCGCACTTTGCCTCTTCGTCTCCGGATCGTATTCAAAGACCCAACTTTCGGCCCCGGTAATGACGTCATCAAGGAAAACGGGGTTGTCTTCGCAGGTGTCCAAAAGTTCTTAGCAGGTTTCAACGCGCCTCGCTTTTTGATCGTCCGTTAGCTCTTTTGGCACGAGCTTCGCGCACACCTTCCTCATTCCTAAAGACTCCGACACAATTTCGTGAACAATGGTTTTCGTAATGTCTAATGTTTCCGAAATTAAACGGACACTTAGACAACGGTCAGTGTTCAACAAGTCACGCACACGTTTCACATTGTCGTCGGAACTGGAGGTTGATGGCCGTCCAGCGCGGTTCTCGTCGTTGACATCTTCCCGACCTTCTGCGAAGGCCTTGTGCCACCGGAAAATTTGCCTGTCCGAAAGACAATCGACGCCGAAAGCCTTCTTCAACATTGGAATGGTTTCCGCAGCACTCTCTCCAGTTCACCAGTTCTCCAGTTTCACACAAAACTTGATCGCCATCCGTTGCTCAAGCGAACGTTGCATTTTTTCTTGCACCGGGTCATTGTAACGACTCTCAAAGAACGAGTGATGCGTTACAACGACCGTTACAACGACCGGTAGCCAACTGACGCTTGTTGGATCTTGTTGCCAGATCCCCCCACCACAATCCCAGCACGTAAAGCGTTAGACCCAGACATTACTTTCCGGACAAACCCTGTAGTAGTACTGATACCTGAGGCAGTATTTTTTTTTGCTAGTTTTGATGCTAATTAAACAGGTTGCATTCCGGCTTACCAAAAAAAAAGTTGTCGCTTAATAAACAACGCCATGTCTTCTGCTAATGAGAACTGAGAACTGAGAATATTATCAAAGACAACCTCACCACACGCACTCGACCGTGGCCATGTTCAAAAACATCTATACCATAAATGACTTCGACTTTTACACGAAATTTTGCTAATTATGTGAGAAGAATAGGTAAGCGATTTTATGGTAGGTCGAGTTTTGCCGCGGAAAACCCAACCGCAGATAAATTTTGAATCGTAAAGCGAGGTAACTGAATGGCCGATTTGTCGTTGTATCTCTGTCCATAAAATCATTCCGTGTTATACAATTCGTGTAACGATATCAATTGTAGCCGAGACTTACTTCCATATTTGTTAGCATATAAAAAAAGAGTCTATAACTTTAAAGGTATTAGCACACTCTACTGAAGTGAAGTATTTTAAGAAAGCGGGAATTATTTGGGTTAGATAAGGTTAGTGTTGAAAATTGCTTTCAACATTAAGAAGTGTTGAACAATTTATTTGATAGAAATTATTTTAACATGTTTACTTTAGATCATAACTGACAAAAATTATAACTCCAATCTTGCTCCTCTGGTTAGTAAAAAAAGTCGAAGTATTGAATTTTCAAATCTGTGGGGGAATTTGGCGACCTTCTTCTCTATTAGTTTTTTGATTAGTTGGATTTTAGGTCCAGAAATAAATAACTATTCGATTTTTGCCAACGTTTCGGAGCTTTATTTCTCCTTCTTCAGAGCTTAATCAATGTTGTTATTACTGTCACGTAAGGTGGTAAATTACGAACATTGGCATTTCTATCTATATTCATATGTTACAAATGTACCAAGATAAAAACAAAAACTATTTTCAGGACAACACACTCTAAAAATTACAATATTAATCTACCACCTCACGTGACGTAATAACAACATTGATTAAGCCCTGAAGAAGAAGAAATAAAGCTCCGAAACGTTGGCAAAATCGAATAGTTGTCATTTACGGACCTAAATTCCAACTAACCAAACAACTAAAATTGAATTCAGCAATTTTTCCTACTTTCAAATGGCTCTAGAAATGTTATTTTTTGAGCTAGAAACTTCAGCAAAAATCAGTGATATTATAAAGAAAATGCCTTAAATAATAAGAAATAAAAGGTACACGTGGCATAAAGTAGTCACGATTAAAAGTTCTATTCTAGTAACTAAAGATATACAGAATGTTGCATTAGAAGAACATTAGGTTATGTTAATAAATTTAACATTTGACAGTGTGTCGTTTTTGATAATACGGCATAAAACTTTCCAAAAAAAAAAAAAAAACGTATAAGTGGATTTTTGCTAAATTTTCTAGCTCACAAAATAACATTTTTACAGCCATTTAAAAATGGGACAAAATAAAAATGAGGAGTGTCAAAAGTCACCGTAGCAGCTGTCGGATTATTGAGTTCTATTCAGAGAGAGTTCAAACAGAGCTTAGTAACGCTATCATTATACGGGCGAATGCCAAATATTTCAGTCTCAACCCAATAATGATAGTACCATATCCAACCGTTGTTTGGGGTGGTAGATTTTTCTATTTCTACATACTTTTTTTATATCGTCACCACTATTATGGTAACGTCGTCCTTACTATACAAACTCCATTCCGACAACTAAACAAATAAAGCCACGCCAATAAAATGAATATCGGGAATGTCGTGAAGATTCCCGATATCCAACGTTCGTTTCTTAATTGCCTGCTTAAGAACTCGATATGTCCATGAATAATAGACCAACAGGATGTGTGTCTGTCTCCTTACAGTATATACAGGCGATATTTAACTTAACGATATGATGAGGTTGTTTGCGATATTAAAAATGTATTAATTAATTATTCAGGAAGTGATTGCCATAGAGATAATGACTTCACATTATAAGGTATTTTTCTTCGAAATTAATATCTGGATACGTAAGTATCGTAATGAATAATGTAGGAGCGTGTACATCGAGATCGGAACGTATTTGTAAACAAGAACTTCGTCCAGTTTGTGGATTAAACGATGTGGTATTATTGGATTTAATAGAGAATAGTAAAATAGAGCAGAAACAATATAATAAAAAAGGCGAAAAACATAAAATATTGTATGCTTTTAATATAATTCTGAGGTGAAACGTATATTCACCAAACAGACGTTTTAAATTACAGCTCTGGTACAATGAAGTCATACAGTAGACACTGTGTGGATAATCTCACCAACAAGTTGCCAGGTTCCATTAAGATTACCAAATCATTCAGGGTTATAAAATTCTTTGAAAGAAAAAGAAAATTATAAATCAGTTAGAAAATGTTTCTATATCTAAAATTCAACTAAAATACATACCTTTACATAAATGTATTGTATGATCGATGGGGTATTTCAAATTAGATGAGGCTCTAATTTGTTAGGTATATACATATTACTATAATGGATAATGAAACATATGGCATTAGACTGTATCAAAAAAAACTTTTTTTTATTTTTTTTTTCGATTAAATGTGTCTTTAAAGTTAGTTCGGTAAATAAAAAACATTCTCCCAAAAATTGAGCTCAATGTCTTAGAAATTGAGCTGGCGCATTGGGGTCCCCTTTCCCATTGAAAATTCATGGGAAAATTTGTTTGTCTTATTTTTGAAATAACTACATGAAAAACATTTTTTTTCAAATTTTAGTTCTTACCATCCCATAGGAAATTTAATTCTCTACAATTTTTTTTTCTAAACTCAACAGAAACGAAGTTACAGAGCGCAGAATAGGAGAAAAAAAATAAATTGATTTATTACCGAAAAAATATTTTTTATTTTTATTTATCAAATAATTAATTCACTATATTTATTCATTAATTAACAGTTCTCAAAATTAATATTATTTTAAAAGGACAACAAAACAAACCTCAACAATTAAACAGAAATTAACTTTATTTGTTTACTGTTGACTCAACAATAAACTGTTGACAACAAATAAATTCGTAAATCCAATAATTGTCAATTAATTTCTGTTTTATTGTTAAGGTTTGTTTTGTTGTTTTAAATAATATTAATTGTTAATTAATAATATTAATATTTTGTATTAATTAATTAATAATATTAATATTAATTGTTAATAATAAGAGAATTGTTAATTAATGAATAAATATAATTAATTATTTGATAAATAAAAATCAAAAATAGTTTTCTGATGAATTAATTGATTTTTTTCTCCTATTCTGCGCTCTGTAACTTCGTTTCTGTTGAGTTTAGAAAAAAAAACATAAGAGCAATTTTGTAGAGAATTAAATTTCCTATAAGACGGTAAGAACCAAAAAATTGAAAAAAATTTTGCGCAAGCTCAATTTTTGAGATATTCAGCTTAATTTTTGGGAGAATGTTTTTTTATATACCGAACTAGCTTTAGACACATTTAATCGAAAAAAAAAAAAAAAAAAACTTTTTTGACACAGTCTAATATGGCATGTATTAAAAAAAAATAACCAGTAAAAAACTATGCTTAAAAACTAATATTAATGAAATGGTATCGCCAAAATAAGTAGCAAAGGATTTCATTGAAAAATTCAAAACATCAGGAATGTGTTAATGATCCATAAAAAAAAGTTGCTGGTTTGTTCTGGACCATTCTGTTATTTGATTGGGGTTTATACTTATACCCCAAATCCCAAATATATTCATGGATATAAGTATAGCGTTCATGCAGTCCATTGGAGAATACTGAAATTGGTCCTTAGCAGAAATCATAATTAGTCCAGTAGGCAGGGAGCTAAAATCATCAAAAAGTGTTCTTGAAACATATGGCTAGTTTTGACGGTGTCCTATGTATTTTTTTGCGTAGAACACAATGCGCAGGGTCCGTGGAACTGAAACCTCCGCAATTTTTTTTAAATTAACAATTTGTGAAAAAAGATTTTTTTTTTCACATTTCCGCTTGTCTCCGTTCCTTGGACTTTTGAATTTTCAAAATTGTAAGCATAACCGGAAGTCTCCAAGTGTTATTGTTCATTTGCTAAATGAAGTTGAAAAAGTGCTTTTTCTTCACCATTTTTTTACTCCGAAAGTAAGGCGACTAAGATCATGAAATTTCTTGGAGGGACTGCTATTTGTAGTATGAAGTTACAAGAAAAAGCTCAATCCGTTAATAATTTTTCGAGTAATTAACGATCGCATTAACAATGACGCCATTTCTTTGTTTATTGTACGATATTGACCAGGTTGAGCTAGAAAAATCATAAATCTCTTCAAGTTTGCGAGACTTGAGATTTGAAAAATATTAATCTTGGCCAGTTTTATAACGTTTTCTACGTGACTACCTTTTTTTGACGCAACGTATATATTGTTTTAGCGTTGCCGCTTCGAAATTCTCGGAATTGTGACTAATATTTTGAAGCCCATTTTTTGTTTAAAATACGCGTCTTGAAGCGTACTTTCAAGGTATTATAAAAAAAGCGTCAAAAAAAGGTAGTCGCGTAGAAAACGTTATAAAACCGGCCCAAATTTATATTTTTCAAAACCTCAAAAAAGTCTCGCAAACTCGAAGAGATTTATGATTTTTCTAGTCCAACCCGGTCAATATCGTACAATAAACAAAGAAATGGCGTCATTGTTAATTAAGGCTTGCAAAAAAAATCGATCGTTAATTACTCGAAAAGTTATTAACGGATCGAGCTGAATTTTTTTTTTTGTAACTTCATACTACAAACAGCAGTCCCTCCAAGAAATTTCATGATCATAGTCGCCATTCGAAGTAAAAAAATGGTGAAAAAAAAGCTCTTTTTCAACTTCACCAGTGATTTGCAAGTTAACAATAGCACTTGGCGACTTCGGGCTGGGCTTAAAATTTTGAAAATTCAATAGGCTACAACTTCTTATAAGCATATGCTATATAAAATATGCCAAGGAACGGAGATATAGCGGAAATGTGAAAAAAGGACGTTTTTTTTTCACAAATTAATGTATCCTACGCAAAAAAATACATAGGAAACCGTCACTAGCCCTATATGTTTCAAGAACACATAAAAAATCTCTGCGTACTGGACTGAATGTAGTAGATGTAACATGAAGACAGACATTGTCGTGTTGTGAACATATCATAGTTACCACTTGAATGTATTAAACATATTCACCTGTAAACTCCAAAAAACTGTCTTACTGTCTAGGTTTTCTAGAGCGTCGTCTGCTACGTTTCTTATTTTGATATCAAGGTCTCCAACAATATATAAAAAATAACCTGCTTACGGATCATCAAAAAACGAGTAAGGTGTCTGCTTTTCATGCTTTCTTTTCAATTCTTTTGTCATATTGAACGAAAACAGCAATATTTCAAAATTACATAGTGTTTGAGATCAGCCTTATCAGCTTCCTATTTCAGGATTCCTAGTCACCACAATATTATTTCTTCATTTATTGAAATTGTTGTTGGTGGTGGTAGTTTACCTTTATTAGCTAAATGTTCCTTCGTAATTTTTATTGTATCGACATATTTATTACAATATAAAGTACAGTTAAGTTTGGTTACATATACTCCTGATAACATGTATTTGCCCACCCCCAATGGTTGAAGAATACATTTGAAAGTTACATTTGTCCTTGAAAATGTATGCTATACATAAAGTATCATATTAAAGCTTTTTTCAAGCTCTTTAAAATTTTTTTTAATCATTATTTGATTAAATGTGTGTGAATTTTTTATTCGATTAAAAAATGGTAAAAATTAAAAATGAATTGAACCCATCTTTAGATCAGTGTATCTCTAAGGAAAATAACGATAACAATAATTTGAAAACACGGTTTTGTAGCTTTTTTCAAGACTTTTCAAATGCACTTTTTACTTTTTTTTATGAAATTCAGTTTTATCGCGTATTTTATAAAAAAGTAGACATTTCGAAATATTGGTGAATATTTCGAAGTCTTTACAGTATAGAAAAAAAAATTATTTACGAAAAATGTTGCATTTTGTCAGCAGAATATACTGTAATTTTTTTCAAGCTGAACTCCTGAAAAATCAGGAGTTTTTTTATAGAGTCCAATTATTTCTGCCCGTTCTTCTATACCTAGTTAAATTTTTAGTTTTTGCCATGATCTCTAATTTGTGAATTCAAGTTCTTACTTCGTGAATTCCAAAGAGAGACTGATTTTACAATTCCGATTACAAAGTACTTGGTAAGCAAAATTCGTCTTAATGTTTGTAAACAAAACACTTAAGGAATATTATTTTTAATTTACTAATTTCTATAAAAATTGTTAATTAATGTTACTGTTTAAATGAATACGTTTTTTATTTACATACATAAAATCACAAAAAACTTGCCGTTGAAAACCGTATCTTCAAATAATTTTTATCGTTATTTTCCTTAGAGATACACTGGTCTAAAGATGGGCAATTCATTTTTAAATTTTTACCATTGTTTAATCGAATAAAAAATAGTTAAATAATGATTTAAAAAGAAATCTCTTTAACGCTATTTTAAAGAGCTTGAAGACATCTTTAATTTCATATAATATGATACTTTATGTATAGCATACACTTTCAAGGACAAATTTAGTTTCAAATGTATTCTTCAACCTTTGGGGGTGGGCAAATACATATAATCGGGAGTGTATGTAGTAACTCTTCATGCATATACTCGTATTATTTTCAACTTCCTCGGCATTCAGACTAAGACGATGCATTTAAGTTATTGTAGGCCACGTGATATAATAAGCATAACGTTATATTTTCTCAGCATATGTCTTGCTCTGCTTCCTAGATGAAAAGGCCGTATTTTAATCAATTTATTACTAAGTACATCTTTAATATACTCTTTGTGTATGTGGATATTTCGCAGATGCGCGAAATTATAACAAAAGCGATTTATATAGCAGATGACCACTATAGAGCGTTTTACGTTTGAGCGTTTGTTCAATTACTACATAAAAGCTTATGCGTTGCTAATAACGTTTTATGAACTGGTTAAGGAGTTTTTTCGTCACGCTTACGATAAGAATCATCATATTTCTCACCTAAATAAATGAGAAACACATTGTGTTTCAAGAAAGAGTATGGTCAATATAGGTGCTCCGTAATGACCTCATTGATAATATTAGTAAGGAATATTAGTACACCTATCGTTTAAATGTAATACAAAAAAAATACTAATATATAAGTTTGGCTACCATATAAACTAAGATAAAGTTAAGATATTAAAATGTAAAGACTGGTAATGACATAAGGTCGATGTTTAAGCCTTTTTTTTCACTAAAACTTTTTCTTTTTCATAATTATTACATTCACTTTTTTCTATCTCGGCGAAAGCCACGAATGTGCTGAAGATTTGTCAAAATTTCACCCCGGTCGAACCAGTATATAATAACTAGAGTTCGTGCGAGCGCGGAGTCTAGCAGGACCGTAGTCAGTTAACGAATGAAAATATTAATATGTTTACATAAATTATGTAGCAACATAGTACAATTTTTACCAAATAGTACGGTTAAGTCAAGGATAAAATACATATATAAATTAATATAACACGTAACAATGGCAACACTTACCCGACAACCGTCAGTGTTGAGACAAGGTTCCCATGGCAGGTTGGCGGTGGTTAAAACATATTATTATGTGCTTTTCTAAGTGTTCTGGAGTGAAAAGGCGACGTTTATCACTTAATATTAGCTTGTGGATGGAAAAGGACCGTTCACCGTCTACTGTTGACAATATTTTCGAGCTCTTCAATGCGATTTTCAGACCCCCTCTAGCTCGCGCCGTTTCCCGGAAAATCCAGGAAAACTGATTTTTCGTGCTAGAATTACACCTCAATTTGAAAACTATACCCTGCAGAAGAAAATAAAAGGTACACGAATTTCGAACTATTTTCGAGCTCTTCAATGCAATTTTCAATCTCTCTCTAGCTCTTATCATTTCCCGGAAAATTCGGGAAAACTTATTTTTATTTTTTTTAGTTTGTTTGCATTTTTGAAAATATGACCTCAAGAAGAAAACAAATATTACAGGAATTTCGAGCTATTTTAGAGCTGTGCAATGCAATTTTCAGACCCCCCTCTAGCTCACGCCGTTTCCCGGAAAATCAGGAAAAATGATTTTTCTTGCTACGATTACACCTCAATTTGAAAACTATGCCTTGCAGAAAAAAATAAAAGGTACGCGAATTTTCAAACACGTAGTTTTCAAATTGAAGTGTAATTCTAGCAAGAAAAATCAGTTTTCCCTGATTTTCCGGGAAACGGCGTGAGCTAAAGGGGGTCTGAAAATTGCATTGCGCAGCTCTAAAATAGCTCGAAATTCCTGTAATATTTGTTTTCTTCTTGAGGTCATATTTTCAAAAATGCAAACATCATTATAGAAAAAAATCAGTTTTTCCGAATTTTCCGGGAAATGATAAGAGCTAGAGAGAGATTGAAAATTGCATTGAAGAGGTCGAAAATAGCTCGAAATTCGTGTACCTTTTTATTTTCTTCTGCAGGGCATAATTTTCAATGAGGTCTAATTCTAGCACGAAAAATCAGTTTTCCTGGATTTTCTGGAAAATGGTGAGAGCTAGAGAAAGCTCGAAAATCGCATTCAAGAGCTCGAAAATAGCTCGAAATTCATGTGCCTTCCGTTTTTTTCTAGAGAATCGATTCACGTCAGATGTAATGTTAGCATGACAAAAAATAATTTTCCAATTTTCTGAAAAACGGTGCATGCTACAAACAGCTCGAAAATCGCATTGAAGAGCTCGAAAATAGCCCGAAATTCCTATGCCTTTCGTTTCAAACGTCATCTTTTAAATATCTGTTATGCTCAAATTTTGGACGTCCTTAAAATCAGCACAATTGCACCATTCTAGATTTCTTCATTTATCCCGTACGATAATCGCAAATTAACCCGCACCACCAACTAATTCATTAACCCACTTTACCACCCCTTCGGGCGAAAACATAGGTAAAATCGGCGCCTTCCCAGAACGGACCCAACGGTATAGGTGTCGTGCAAACCCTCAACCTGACCGAGACGCCCGCCAGTCGGCCAGAAGATTCTCGCAAGTTAACGGCGATACAGGGTGACCAGACCGCTTCTGCAGTGATGTGAGTAGAGGTAGTGCTGGACGTGATCGCAGTAGGCGCGGATTCGAAATCCGTTACGCGCGCTTTTGTTTTGGTGCCGATCCGCGGTGTGCTCTGAAGTGGCGGTGCATTTTTGTGGCGGATTTTCCACCGGTGTTCTGAGGCTCGTGTTCGGATTTTATCGTCAGATTCGGATTAAACAGATAAGGGTGAGTGTTCGCTGTGATATTACTGCGCACTTTCAAGAACGCAATACGTTCTTAATTATTTGTTAGCAGATATTTTTAGTTGGCGGTATTTCCTCTACGACAATTGTGTCTAACAGTTTTTCAGTCCTTAATTTATATGTCATTTATGATATATTATTGTCAATCTTTAGAATGAGTGAAATATTAAACTAGTTTAGAATAAATGAAGTGTTAAACTATCTCTTCATGTTACACCAACTTCATTACAACTATTATTTAACCCTTAGAGTACCGGCAAAGCCACTTTTGTGACTTTATACAAATGTCGAAAGTCTCTGTAATATATCAGTTATAAATACGCACTAAGTTTCAGTGAAAAAATATCTTAATTTTTGGCAAAAAAGCCGGTACTCTATGTTAGAAGCATCATTAGTATATTTAGTAAGTTTAGTATATTTAGTAGGGAAAAAAATAAATTCTCGATACAATTTTCCTATATTATTGTTATATTGTTCATATTTTTCTATTAAACTATCCAAATGTTTGATTAGAAAACGAATAATCGAGATAAATATTATATGCTCAATAAAAATAACGACTGTTCGATATAAAATTTACATTTAATAAGGAATAATATAATTCGGTGAAAATAATTATTGCTCGTTTAATTATACTGAATGATCAGTGAAATACTGGGATGCTTCTAAAAGAACAAAAAGCCGATAAAACAGTCATAGTGTCTTCTAAAAAATAAATTCCTGCAAAACATAAAAAATTACCAGATTAAATTAGTGCATAATAAAAAAATGCCTTAATATTGAAAATTAATGAAAATAAATAAGGCTACATAAAAATATTTATTCAGCGATTTGCCCCAAAAAATTTATTATAGATACTTTACTACTTGGGTGCTTTTAAAAAAAATTAAAAATCAGATGTAATGAAATGCGAAACAAACGTTTAAAAAAACACTTAATTGCTTTACATGTATTATAACATATAAAACTTTGATATAATGGTGAACTAAAATATCGAGCATATGTGTATATTTGATTAAAACAAACTTAAAATTAATTAAAACTATTAAAACTTGTGAAAGCGTGCGAATGAATTATGTTATTGTTATTGTGATATGATAATTAATATCATTTGTCCTGCATTTTTATTTATTTATCGAGCAGTCACTATTGTTGTTGTTGCAAAATACATTAAATTACCGAATGTTCATTACGATCTATTTTAATAATTTAACTGCTATTTTGAAACAATTATGATATTATTAACAAAACGATATCCAATGGTATTTTTTAATTACCTTATATTTTTGGTGTTTCATTCATATTGTGGACTGTTTTAAATAGCCAAGTTTCATTTTTTAATTAAAAAAAATGGGTGGTCTAATGCACAGACCTAATGTAAAATTTTGAAAAAGACCTAGGTTAACTAGACTAGACCCACGTTGAAACAGGAATATCAGTCTGGGTTTTTTTTCAAAATTCGAATGGTATGATTCATCACACAAATATATTTACCTGTGTGTACCCATCCCTTTTAGAGAACATTTTAGTCATGCATGTTTTTACATAGACATACACAGATATACCTAAACGTATACCTGCTTATAATGACTTGTTCAAACATAAACAATACTTACATTATCACGACCTAGTATATATCTTAAGTATGAAATACCTAGTCCTAAACTCTGATCTAACTCGAAGAAAAATAAATACCTACATAAATTACGTTTATCTATAAAGTGCACACCTTTCTTTAATTGCATAAATTGTGAATGCAATGAAACTATTTCTTATGAAATTCTCCGCATGATTTTTTGGTGCAAAATGCCAATTTCCAAATCAAAAATGGTATTTGTTTGCCGAACAATCAATACCTAAATGTTTCTAGTGTTTTAATAGTTCTATCTTAGATATTATTTAAATTTTTATATAATATACATTTTTAAGAGATCTGAATGTAAGACAATTCTGACAAAAAGTAGCACAACTGTTACCGTAACATTATGAAATCAAAACAGTTTTTTTTTTCAAATCTTTTTTTCAACTAAATAATTACCTTTAGTTTGTTTTAATACAATTTGTTATATTACGATTTATTTATTACATATTATTAGATTACTTCGTACAGGCAATATATAAACATAATAATTAGAGTTCGGAAATTCCGGCTTACCGCATGTAAAACTGCATTTACCTATCCAGCGTTCCCGCATGAGATCGGCGTAGGTACTACCGCACAGACTTGAGTCCCTGGACATCGGGAAGGATCGGTTAGTGGTGTGGATATGCAGGGATAAGAAATACACCACGCGTATATAATTTACCTAGCGCTTAAAAATACGATTTATACTTTCATTATCATAGAGTTTTATAGTGTCGAGCCCTGCGTTGTAGCACAAATTTCCGAACTTTAAGAACAATATGTATGTATTTACCTGTATTTATTCGTTATATCATGTTTTAAATTTTATGAAAAAAAAAAAACACAACTGAAATTATTACAAATAAGAATATAGCAACCATATTCCGATTAAAATGTGCAACAAAAAAAATAAGGAAACATCCCTGGTAATTGTATTTGAAAGAAATAAAATTTCCTTGAACTTAACTTCACATAAAACTGATAATTCATCAACCTTGTGCCTAAAAAAGAATGATTCACCAATTCCATTTTATTTTTGTTTCTTATGAAGCAAACTTGAATAATCCAGTGGAGGCTGGTGGAATTTGAAATTTTCATACTTTCGCGAGGAAGCATGGGACTCGCATATTTTATTACTACACCAAAGTAGAAGGCTACAACACTAAAAAAACTTGAAATAAAATTGGCCAAAAAATGTTCAAAAAAAGTCTGCCTCACCAGATTATCTTGGGCTTGCAAAATATTTTTAATTCTTTTTTCAGAATTACCAAATGAATATAAAAACTTTGTTTTATATTTTTTTTATTTTTATTTTGCTTTAAGATGTAGCTAGTGTAAAATTTCAAAAACGAAATGAAGTAACAATTAAAAGGGCCATAACTTTTACAGATATTGAAATTGAAAATTACAAAAAGATTTTGTATGTATTTAGTGATTATGGAAAATATATATGAATATACGGGATGGCTCAGTATGTCGGGCCAAGCTTATATCTTGAAAACTAATTGACGGATTTTTTGACATTTGGGGAGTTTATACTAGAATTCATTTCCAATCAAGTGAAAAATCCAAGATGGCCGACTTCCGGTTTCGCCGAAAATGGCCCGAAATCCAGTTTTTTAAATGGGACTCCCTGTATATTTTTACATATTTAGATTCTACGCGTCAGAATACATGCAATCCAATTGTAAAATCTCATTTTGGTGGTGGAAACATTTTTTCTTATTAAATACAATTTTTTTTATTTCATTGAATTTTCTACATTTACTTCAAAAGTAATAACGACAGTATGTACATCGCTTAAATCCTTATTACAAGAACAATTTAAAACAGGAATGGCCCACTAGATGTTCTATTTGAACTAAACGCATTTTCCACAAAAGCAGGTAAAAAGCTGATATGAATTAGTTTGATCTCCAATAAAATGAGAGTAGAGTACATTTTTGAGAAGATTATATTTTATGGATAATATCAGATAATTTTCAAGTACTTAGAGCAGCATTGCAGTCCTCTACGAATACAAATATTTTGAAAAAAAAATATTCTCCATTACCAAAACGGTATTTGACACTTGGGTTGTATGTTTTCTGACGCGTAGAATCAAATATGCAAAAATATACAGGGGTTTTGTTGAAAAAACTGGAATTAGTGCCATTTTCAGCGAAACCGGAAGTCAGCTATCTTGAATTTTTTGATCATTTGAATGGAAATTAATTCTAGTATCGACTCTCCAAGTTTCAAAAAAATCCGTTAATTGGTTTTCGAGATGTAAGCTTGGCATGAACTCCTGAGCCATCCGGTATATCTCAGAAATATTTTGTGAGCCGTTTTCAAGATAATCTAGTGAAGTTTTTCAAAAGTTTCATCCAAACGTTTTATGGTCTTCTACTTAGGCCTAGTAATCACTCCCTAAAATATGATGTGGGTCCCATGCTTCGGTACGAAAATACAAGATTCTGAAATTCCACAAGCCGCCACTGCAATAATCGTATGTATTTCTAGTATTACAAATATCGTAACACTAAAAAAAATATTGGTACATTTTTTAGAAACTAGTAAATTGTTTATACAGCCCTGAGGAGGCAATATATTTTTAGATTTATGTAAATTCCAAAAAAAAAATAATAACAGCATGTGTACGCTAAAAATAACTTATATCTTTAAATTTCTAATTACTTATTTATTTCCAAATAATTAGGTGTTATTCAAAGCTTCTTAAGATGATGTTATTAAAATAGACATTAATTAAATAATATAAAACTATGGTTTCATAAATAATTAATGTTTCAGTCAGTTACAAAATTTGCTAGAACAGTCAATAGGTTCGTGTAAATGCAAACACAAATAACAGAAAGAATAAATGTTGTCCTGCAAAAGTACAATAAAACTATTGTCTTGCTATGGACTAACAATAAGTAATATATATGTAGGTATTTCAAACACCAATTATTTTAACATTGCTTATATTTTAACAGCCATTCAAATTCAGTACTTACAAAACTGTTCCAGACTAATCTGTCACAGCTTTTTTTCACGGTATCAAAAGTTTCCGTGAGTTTGTCGATGAACACTTGATTCATTCAAACAGAAAAGTGCATAAAGCGAACCGATTTTTTTTCCTCTGAACCAACTCGATATTCCTAGTCTCTATTGAGTAATGCTTACACTTCACTGTTCTTTTTTTCGCCTGCTGTGATTCTTTTGACACGGACGGTTTCACCAAACGAACCAAATTAATCTGCATTATTAAATAAACAGCTAACCATCGTTAATGCATAATGCTGCCTTTCTCTGCAATTTCTAATAGAAAAAGTGTATAGGAAATTCTTCACACTACGGTCTAGATTTTAAGCGTAATCGAGTGAACAGATACATAAGATTTGCTTACGCTTCTTTAGTTTAGACTCGGTTAAACGTAAATGCAACTTATTATATTATGTCTGTAATGAGAATTTACCGCAAAAGCAGGGTTTTTCGCTCTTCTTACTAAACCGTTGCTCATGTGGTTTTTTTTCTTTGAAATGAATAAAAAAAGGATTTAATGAGACTATTGAATATCTATTGTATGTACGTGTTGTAAATATATACGCACTTACGTCGTCGACCTAATTTTTATTAAACTCAAATAGCTGGAAAGATAAGGAAACAAAAAAATGTACAATACACAGTGTACATCTTTACATTCGTACATAGTACCTGTCTGTTTCTGTGTCAACATTAATATCTAATCATTTTCTAACAAGATTATTTACCTCATAATAAAGAATGTGCAATCATCAAAACAAATGAATTTCAAAGTTATACTCGTACTTAACCTTTTTAATTGAAACACCCTATATGTCATTGGAAAATCAAATTCCTCAGTTTATAATTGCAACAATATGAAGTTTCTTCCATATAAAATATACATATATATATATATATATTTATATATATATCTCCTACAGTTTTGTTGGTTTGACCAAAAATATTCATTTTGTAACTGAGCGCAGAACTCTGTATACCGGGTGATTCGGTTTGATATTCCTAAGTATATATTTTGTATTTGCAGGAAAAAGTGCAGCATACCAGATATGTATATTTGAAAACTGTTTGTATTCATCTTTTCAATAATTTTAATGTATTCTTATATAAATTAAAAGATATGAAAAACATAAAGACCAAATAAAAAGTATTTATGAAAGGAGCGCAGTTTGCCATGAACACTATCATATAATTCATTTGTACCTGACACATCAACACAAACATGAGGGTTTTCAAAGCTAGCCAAATGTAGTACATTTGTATAACATTAGGTTCAGGATTTTTTTGAGTTCAGTTTCAAATTACACTGCCACACAAAAAAAAGCACTTTGCTAAAGACTTTGCTGAAGACTGAAAATAGATTGTGCAATTCTGATACCGGATTCGTGTTCAGTGGACAAAAATACTTCGGAAACTATATATCACACATAAAATACAGCTCATACATCAGGGAAAATTCTTCATTTTTCTGAAAAATGCTCAGAATTTTGCTGAAGCGGGAAAACATCCTTCGGAGACCATATATCGCATGCGCTCAAAACCATTATTTTCACCGAATTCCATTAAAAAATGTTTTGCATATTGCTTATTAAAAGAAAAGAGAATTTTATAAATAAAATAATATTTTTTTGGCAAATTCTTGATCTACCTAAACCTGCAGATTATATGTCATGATATCAGATCTACTTTTGTTGAAATACTTCACAACTTTTCTTTCACAATATCCCATTTTCTTACACAATTTTAGAATTAACTACTTTTAGCACTTGATCTAATATAAAAGACAACACTTTTGGGGCACCATTTCAAATGGAAGTTATGTGAACATGTGAGTTTTTTATATCACTTTTAATGGGATCAGATATTAAATCAATTACATACATAACTCCAGTTTAAGCAAGGTAATGAAAAATCAGTACAATTTTTTTGAAAAATTAACATTTTTGTACCCCATTCTTCTGTTTTTGTACACAACCATTAACAAGGAATGCTCATAGTGATTAAATTACCTTCATTCATCCAATATTAAATGCCCTCCTTCCGATGAATAAGTACTTAGCCTTATTTTATAAAAAGTGGTTAAAATGTTCCAGTAATTCCATTAAAAAAAGAAAGGTAGTATTTCAACATAACACTGACTATATTAAAGATTATATGAATGATGCTACGAAAAATTACCAATTTTTTAAGAATGACCATTTTTTTCCTAGCTGCTTCCTCCAACTAGTTCAATATGTTGATCGAGATTTTTGACTCGTCCAGAGTCTTAGATATGCTCTGTGTTGCCTAAGGGAAATGCTACCGGTTTTGACCTTATAACGTAATTTTTGTAGTATCATGTATAAATTACTTTTATTTTTTTTACACAAATATAAAAGTATATTCATTACAAACAGCCCGAGGCCCGCATAGGCAATAACCGATAACGGTTTTTTATGTTCATTAGTCGACATATATACACATGAGCTTGCTTAATTAAAGTCCACCCAAAAAAATTAATTAGCCTAGAACTGGATCAAATTTCGTACACGTACGTGTTACTCATGTCAAATTTACGGTTACGTGTAGATATTAATTACGAGAAAAAACATTATTCCGTAAGAACGAAAAGCTTAGGCAGTGGTGGCACGTTAGAGCAGACAACAGGGTCAACGTAATGTTTAAAACAATTAAAAAAGGTTTTCTGTCACTGACCATTGTTATAATGATTAGAGCCCGTTGCTTAATAATAGATTCCAGGACCGGTGTTAACGCGACTGGAATATTGTTATAACGAGCCATCCAAAAAAAGAACGTCATCAAATCTCAAATCTGGCTATGAGCGAGAGAAATACAAATAGCGGTTATGTTGAAGCTCGAAACGAAACACTGTTTTATCATTGTTTTGCCAAATGACTGTCACAATTTTATTGTAAAATAAATAATTGCTGTCACATAATGTAAAATGCCTTAACAATTAAATAAGTTTTTAAATTTAAGATCATTAATAAAAATACGTATTTTTTGGTAGGCAAACTTTTATGACGCATTTTTTTCAGTATTAGTTAACCTGCGCTGATCGATCAATCATTCGTGTGCTTGAAACGTCGAATAAGTTTGTAAAAATGTCGGGAAAGCGTCCGTCACATGTTACGGTGGAGCGTTGGATAAACAATTTTACGGAACTGACCTTTAATGGCAGTGAACTGCGTTGTACCGTGTGTGACAGTGTATTGACGTGACAAGTAAAAACATATGTTTTTCAACATGTTGCTACAGACAAACATAAAGCTTGCGTAAGTGGTTGTGTGAGTGCGCGAGACAGACAAAGACAATTTAACTTGGTTTTAGTCAAAACGACTGTAGCGTGTAATATTCCTTTCGCCAAATTAGCTCATCCTGAGTTCAGTTCAAGTTGTCCAGAATGCTGTGTGGAAAGTACGTTTTCCTTTTCAGAAATATATAACATGTCTACCTGTATATTTGTGTCAGCAGGTCGCGACATATTTCTTTTAAAAATAATTAAATAACCTGAAACTTTTCCTTTTCGCTATATATTATTATTGTTTTAAACAATTAGTAATAAATATAAATTAATGAAATATAGCTCAATACTTTTTAAATGGCAGTTCTGCTAACGTTTCTCTTTTTTCCTATTCCAGTCGTCAATGGTTGCTGCGATTCGTTGTCGCTAACTACTTTTTAAATAAAATATATCTTCTGAAACAAACATGCACATGTCATATATAGTATTTCTGAAAAGGTAAAAACTCGAGGAATATGCAATAATATATAGGGTGTTCCATTAAAAAAAATAGTTCAGTTTTTTGGTTGCTGATGTTCAATTGTTTTTTCTCATACCACACTATAAAAATAAAAAAGTTTGAAGTTTTTTTTATTTATTTTCAAATAAAATATGTCGGGACCTGCTGAAGCAAATATAGACATATTATACATTTCTTACATATTATACAAGGGAAAAATTCGAGGAATCAGAATATACAATAAAATATAGGGTGTCCCATTTAAAAAAAAAAAAACACAACTTTGGTTTAGTTTTGTGATTTCTGATATTCTATTATTTTTTCTCGCAACACATTATAAAAACATGCAAAAATTTATAACTGTGTCTGAAGAACTATTGAAGAACTATCCTCATTTCAATAATAAACTCGCAATAACTTGTCAAGCTGTAGAAACTAACCCTGTACATGTGTGTCCAAAAGGCAAGATGAAAACTTACTTGATTTGTATGTGATAATTGTATAGAGAAAAACTTGATCTTGGCCTTTTTGCTCATCCCTGTTTTGCCATTTATCACACATAATGAAATATTATGACACAAATACTATGGGACAGTCGATCTCCAGTCATTTTTTTCATTGTCACACAGTAACATCACATACTCGTATATGTGACGTGACCCAAAAATAAAAACAAAAATGGAAAATTATTTGTAGTTGTAGAAACCAGTAAAAAGTTATTTGGTCTCTTTTAAATATTTTTTTGTGATATATGACAGCAAAAGTAATAAGATGGTCGTTATAATTTCACTTGATCTACATCTCTAAATCTGACCACTTATTTTATAATGTATCGTATATTATTAGGTAAATGCCACTGAGCTTCGTAATTTGTTGACGAGCCGCCTCTGGTGACTGACGTTCAATACCGCTTTTTTGCGGTGGGTACGTAAACTCATGTAATTCCTTTCCGACCGATCTAAACGATTGTGTTCCACACGGAGACACTGGGAATTTATTCAAATAATGTCTTCCAATCGCTTTCTCTTCCCGCATTTTTTCGCGGATGCTTTTGTTGACAGAGCAACCGACGCGTTGATCGCCTCTTGATTCTCGGATCATACGCTGTGAAGGGGAGGGTGGGGGGAAGTCTGCAAAAAACCGCAGCAGGTAGCCGTACAGTTATTTTTAAAATAATTTACTGTAAATAGTCGGGCGTTTTTTGAAAAAGCCGAACTAAGCACATCGAACCATAACGAAGTTTTAGGTAAAACCCATAAGAAAGCGGGCGTTCAAGCAGCAAGTCGAGAGAAAAAAAATGGCCTGTGATTGTGTATGCATGCAAATGCAGTTCTTTTGTCTAACTCCGGAATCGGTGATTTATAGTTATAGAAAAAAGAGTGTGAGTCGTTTTTTTCTAACGCTTGTGTTTCTCTCAATGGCGCCAGATTTTTTTAAGATCATTTTTGTCATAACCATGACGTATTGTTTTTGAATGATGCAACTAATTTTACTTGTCATTGTAGTCATTCGTCACTTACATGTGGGTGATGGATGATTCATATTAAATATGACAAAATATGTAAATAATTTACCCGTACTCTGCCTCGAAGATTGCAGATGGAACTTTAGTAGTCCAAAAACTAGTTGCAACAATAAAAACAGTTACCGGTAAAAGTCCTACTTATTTTGAAATATGCAATACCTATAAAAAGTTTTTGGTAGCATAGATTTCTTACCCCGAAATTTCGTGGTAAACTAATAATATATCATAATTTCTAAATTTTCGAACAGATATCGAACCTTATATCAGAAGGGTTAGGAATAAGAGTCATGTGAACCGTTTAGAGAAAAAACGATTTAAATAGTTCGGTTAAATGCTGAAATCAGAATTTTGCTTTTAGTGGCCATTATTTTTTTGCTATAGCCAGTACTTCAAATTTTCCAAATGAAACATCTGAAGCAGATATTTTTTGACGAAAGGAAAATATTTTAATAAATGTATGACATATGACTTTTTTGCATAAAATTAAATTTTGCATAAAATTAATGCAATATCACCAGAATATCATATTTGAAATATATAACTAAAGCAGAATATTTCACAATCAGAGCAATAAGAGACCTAAACCTCATCTGAATCGTTTAGAGAAAAACCGATTTGAAGAATTAAGTTGAAATCATTATTTTTGTCTATAGTTGTCATTATTTTTTGTTAAAGCGAATACTTGAATTTTTATAATGAAACATCTAAAGAAGACACAGAAGAAGAATATGTTCTTTGACACAGAAGAAAAATATGTTAATAAAAAGTGTGGCATGGGACTTTTTTTTGTTTAATATGCATTCTCACCATAACGTATTCGCATTGACCAATGCGACTAAAAAAATGTATTAGCACTGATTATTCAATTACTATCATTAAATAATTGCGAAAACTTCAAACAGCATCTGATCTTATAGACGAAGAGTAGCAAAATACCTAAACGCCGTATGGATCGTTTAGAAGAAAGAACATGTTTTTAAATTGCGGTTGCATCCTGAAATTATGTATTATTATAACTATTTATTTAATAGAGATTAATGAAAAAATCTTCTTTTCAATCAATCAATCATTTTTCTTCAGAACATAAGAAAATATGTGGGATATGATTTTTTACTTCAAAATTAAGCATCTAATTTACCTTATATATATCTAATATACCATAATTCAATATTATTGTATAGCACAGGTTTTCTTTATATTAAAGTCGTAAAAATATAATAACATAAAAATTCACGCATCATGTGAAAGACTAAACTTTCGCCTAAAAACTCATATATTTTTTGTAAAAAGGCGTAGACCTCTTTTTGCACAAAGCTCTTCAGTTGAATTTGAAAATTATGGATTTGAACATGATGGATAATATATACTATTTCAATTATGAAAATTATAAATAGTACAAGTTAGGTTATAGGTTACATTAGTTATATAATGTATGTGTATTTATAACGTAGTAATTTGTAAGTATAATTGTAATACCTTTTTATTAAAAGCTATTAAAACAAGTAGTTTAGAGAGAAAGCAATCAAGAGAAAGAAGTTATTCTCTGATGCCAACATTAAATACCAATATATGAATAATAAAAAAATAATCACACAGTACTAGTTTCACTTACCTATGTCACTGTAATTTTATATACAAAAATTTCAAATGTCAGATAAAAAATCATTTCAAACGTCTTATGGTTTTCAGAAGATTTTATATTTTTTTATTTCGATCAAAGTATCATGTATACATACTGTTATACATATGTATTCAATACCGAATAAATTGATTTCCTTTATAGTTATTTATTTATATGGCTTGGATAAATTCGTTCTAACTAAAAATTTTGAGATAATAACTAAATGAAAATGTGAGTCACATATCATGATAATTTTTAATATTGTGGGATTAAAAAAAATATTTATTTCAAACAAAATATGAGTTTCAAAGTAAATATGAAGTTATTGTAAATGTGTTTTTTACTATGCATATACTCTGAATTGGGTAAAATTTGATATCTTATAATTGTAATGGTAAATATCTCGATTATATGCTTGAAATCAGCAGGGCAATAAAGTATCAGACTTAAACGTAAAACGTGTTGCAAAATACTTAAGTACCAAATTTTTCATTTCAAAGATTGATATTGGTAGACGTAGGTACGTATTAAAATTTTCGATTTATTATTTTTACGCCCTTTGAAGAGAATACATAGTTTTTAAAATAATGTCAAACTATTTGCTAAATAACTTAACGTGCTTATTGACAGTAAGTATTTTTTAGTAATAAATTCCATGATAATTATATTTACACTGACCCGGAAAACATATGTAAATTTCACTTTTGTCAAAGGATTTTTATTTCTATAATTTTTGAGTATCCTAAAACTTGTGGAATAAAGTATTATGTTAGTTAATTTCATATAGTTGAAAAATAAATAATAACGCGTAAAAATTCACACCGACATTAAACAGCGAAAGCATAAAAAGCCGTCATAATTTGCATTACCGCGGCACCGAACAAGTGGACACTGCACTGAACCCACGAGACCAGCCCTCCGACCCCTTTCCAGGCGCCCCTCGGTCCGACCGCAAAAAAAGTAACACTGCCCCCTTCACCATTTTTTCGACAGAAACGTCGCCGGCCGCCAGGCCCGCTGAAAGCCCGAAAAGCAGTGAGTCGCGCGCGCCACCCCGCACGCTACGTCCTAAAAGCGCCTCCGGTGCCGCTCCGGGACCTGGAAACGCCGAAATACGGGCTCCGGAAGGCCAGCTCCCGGAGCGGTCAGCATTCCGTGTGTCGTGTATGTGTGCTTATATGCGGGGAGCAGCGGGGGATGGCGGTGCGCGAAGAAGGGGTTGAATTTTGTTTAGCGAAATAAGAAAAAGAGAAAGATTGCGTACGCGAAGGGTGAAAAGAAGGGCCGTCCCGCTGAAAAGAAAGCCGCGGCGCGCGGATGATTTCTTAGTGCATTTATGCAAAGCAGAGCGAGAGGCCGCGCGTCTACCTCTCCTTATTTCGAGTAATTAGTGGTCGGCGAGTCGAGAGAGAGGGTAGGAGAGCGTGTGTGATTCTAAGTATACGCCGCCCCTTAATTTATGTCTAAGGGTAAAACAGTAAGAGTAAAGAAGGAGGGGGGGAGAGAGTCTTACGCGAGGGGAAGCGTAAGGCGCAAGCGTTCTTGCCTCTTACTAGGCTTTGTCTAATCGGATTCATTAACAGCGATCCGGGAATTATGGGTCCATTGCTAGTCGGCATATTTTTGAAGGCAGTCGGACCCGGTTGCCCACGAAGAAAACGTCCTGCGGGAGCATATTATGACAGGTGCGCGCCAACACAACTCTCCCTCGCACCTTTGACGCCGGGGCCCTCCTGCTGTGTGCCGTGCCGCCGTGTGCATGTGTGTGGGAATATGCGCGTATCTCTCCTCTGGCGCGGCATCCCCGGTCCCCAGCTTTTAGTTTTCGGTGTTTTAGTGTGTGTATGTGTGTGGTTCACTTCTCTTGTCCCGCTGTAGAGGCTGAACGCTCTTGGCGCTGCGTCTCGCGATGTGCCCCTTTGCAATAACAAACCGAATCGCGCGCTCCCATTGGCCTGGGCGCCACGTGCTCGCCAAAAACGCATTTTCTCGTCGCCGGTACCCGACCGGCCGAAAATGACACCCACGATCGCGCAAAAAACCCTCCCGACCCCCCCCAGTACTCCTAAATACTTTCGAATTTTTCCTCGGATAACATCTATTTTTTTTATATTGTGTCAGTGCGTTATTGCAGAGGAGCACAGCACAGATGCGCCAAGGCGTATTGAAATTGCTTTTGAATGTGTTTTCTATAATTATTTTTTGCGTCCGTTATCCGGTAAGTTTTTTTATTTTTTATTGTAATGCACAAAAGCATGTGTTATCTTAAGATGCCTTTGAGAAGTACTGCACTTTTGACTTTAAAGTGAAAATGACAAGCGCATAGTTTTACATTTTTATTTTTGGCACAGTAAAATTCAGAATGTTCTACGTGTGGGTATAGTTATATAAAACAAATATATAGAAAAGAACACATATATGAAAACGTTCATAGAATTATATTTCTAACACTTTAACACTGGTTTCAACTAAAAAAAAAAAATAGGTGTAAAACGAACATTATTTAAATGCCTGCAATAATTTTTTCTCGAGTTTAATTCCAGTAGAAGTCGATTTTTTTTAATTCAGGATACAATATTCCTCCTTCTTTCATTATATTTTAGCCCAATTTTGAAATTATCCGTTAACGCTAAACTATTTTAATAAACACACCAATATATGCGTCAGATGTTCATATTTGTCAAACACCACGTGTAGAGTACATTTTCTTACATATTAACTAACACACGTCTCTTACTTAATACTTAACTTACATTTTCTGGCCAGCTGTACCTGACTGATAATAGTGACACCCACAAACAAGGAAAAAACCCTTCCGCCAATACTCCTAAATACTTTCTAATTATTCCTCGGATAACGCTCAATCATCTAATTTTTTGTATTTTGTCAATGTGTGCAGAGGAGCACAGAACAGATGCACCAAAGAGTACTGAAGTTGCTTTTGAATGTGTTTTCTATAATTAATATTTTGCATCCGTTGTTCGGTAAGTTTTTGTATACTTTTTTCCTAAGCATGTATAAAAGCATATTTCCTTGATATGAATTTGGGAAGTACTGCACTTTTGGTACAAAAATAAGATGGCTAGATGGCAAAAATAAGATAAGCATGGTTTATTTTTTTTACGCAATATGACACAAAGTAATATCTATTGATAAGTAGTTAACGCAAACTTATAATACTCTTTTAACTATAAAATAAGACAAGAAATTTGTACACATAATATGCAATAACAGTTCACATAATCAGTCACACTACTCCTTGTATTTTAACACATACTGGTTGTATTTATAAAAGGTGTGAACTGATTATTCTATAAAAAAATACATCTGCAATAAATTTTATGGGAGCTACATTTTTCTAATTCATCTATCACTCAGATACCTATATTTGAAAATGTATGTATATATATTTCTCTCCAAGTTAATTCCAGATTACTCTTCTAATAATAAATATACTTAGCTTACTTAATACTTAGCTTACATTGTGACTTGATAAACATCATTCGCTTAACATTTTACAGTTTATTTGTAAATTTTAACTCATAAGTACAAATTTTCTACAATTAAGTATTTCTCTATTTTATATTTTTTATTTAGAAACAAAATGATCTTTCATCGCAGAATAATTTATTCCAGTTAATTTGCGCTTACTTCAATTAATCAAAGATATTTAAAATAAGAAAAAAAGTAACATAATGACTATGTTGTTTTTCTAAATGTCAGTAGATTTCACTAAACCTATCTTATTGAACCAATCAAAATTGATAACAATTGATATCTCAATAGAGCTCGAATAAAGGAGACACACATAATGCTGATATTCCGTCAATTTTTTTTTGTGTAGGTACATATTTTTTGTAAGGTTCTTATCTCCAATGAGGAAACAATCTGAGAAACAAACTATTAAATTTACAGCAAGAAATGTTCCTCTGAAATTCAACACAAACGCAGACGTTATCTAGAAAAATGTAATTTTTCATATTTAAAGAGGTCATATTTCTTCTCTTTATTACAATTTAGAGCAGGTAATATGAGCCTATTTCAAATTAAAGGAAAATTTTCAAATATCAACCGTAGGTGTTTTTATTTAAACTCGCTTTGATTCCAAAAGTAGTCATTGCTTTAACCTATTCATTTACGCACTTTTCTAAACTCCATGATCCGACCGATCCAATTTTTTAAAATAACTTTATCCGCAAGTAATTTTCCTCGTTCTTCTTCCTCAAAAAAAATCCACGACGTTACGTAAATTCAGTTACGACACAAATCTCTAACCATAAAAGATTCTGTCAACTACATTTTTTCGGTAGTTCCATTTTAATGCGTTTAAACATTTTTCACTGGTGGTCCGAATATACAATTTATGCGTCACTAAATTTAAATTTTGATTTGCCGTCAAAAAAAAAATTAAACCACAAGCGTATTTAGAGCCAAGCCGAAAAAGGTAACGTATAGGTAAATAACTACGAACTATTAATTTTAGAAAGTTTTTTTAAACTGGCGTTTCTTTGCGCGGATGTTGTTTTTGCGTCCATTTTTTTGTTCCACTTCTTTAAATTCAACAAGAATAACCTCAGTTGATGTATGATTCCTGTCTAAAATAAATGTTGTGTTGTTCTCTATGTGTTTATGTGTCAATTAGTTTGAGATATCGATGTCAGCATGGTGGTGTTATGATAACTTACTCAGTGCATAACATGTTGTAAGTACGCCTGTATATTGTTTTATATTTAGAAAAACATGCTATGAAGTCCTAGGAGAGTAAACTGTAAATAAAACACCATAAATATATCTACGATATTAATGATAACGTAACCGCAAACATATTTATGGCCAGTTAACACGGTATTATCAGAAATTGTGTTTCACTTCACTTAAAACACAAAATTAAATCGACAAATCAGGTTTCTGTGTCAAGATTAGGTGGATTTTTTTTAACGCGCAACTTTATTTTGTGTGTGTAGATTTGACTTTGACATAGAGAACATATGATGTGGATAATCCGTGTCGAAGAATTAAAAAAAGTGTTCATGCTTTCATTCAACAATTCTTTACTTGCCAAGAAAAAATATTCACAGTTCAATAGGAACGTCGAATAATATGTGTAACGAAAGATATTACAGACTTAGGGATAAAAAATATATAACCTCTGCAACACTGAATAACCAAGAGATATAAAACTAAAAAAAAAATGTTTAAGTTTAGATTTTATTTAACTGTCGGACAAAGTTATGTTCGAATCACCACAAATTAAACCTATATTTCTTCAGTTATTGATAATAAACAAATCCACAAAATATTTAAGAAAGTCAGAAACAATCAATCAGAAAAGTACAATACGTAGTTTACTATCTATATTGCTCTAAGTACAATATCCACTCCACCGCAAAGTGTTTTTTAATTACATACTAAATTGTCTTGCCCACATACTTCTATAAAGTATCTAACTTCCATGATTTAGTTATTACAGTTTATACCATTTTATTTTACCGTGAATTACATGTTTAATTCTATTTTTTATTGCATAGAAATTGAACTTAAAAAAAAATAGGTGTGAATGTGATATATAAGACAAACGTATTAGAACGTAGTGGTGTGTTTTAAAACGATTTAAATAGTTTAAAAATGCTGAAATATGTATCTACATAAAATACTTATTTAAGCAACATTATCGTTTACCAGGAGAACAAAAAAAATACGAATCTATTTATACGATTTAGAAAACAACGTTTTTTATTTTTTCATTCCATTTTAGTTTTTCAACATTTTTTTTTATTTTTTTCATTTCAATTATCTCTACCAATTAAAAGGTTTAGCAGTAAAAGTCAAAACAAAATAAACACGTACAAAAAGCAAGACTTTCTACTTATTTAGCCTCCTAATTTTCTCAGTGTCTTCCATTTTTCACAAAACTTCAGGGTTTCAGTATTTGTAAAACCCATTTTTTTTATTGTCAATTATTCATTTAACCATGCGAAAATCAGTGATCAAAACATTGCGGTGGTATGTCAATAACGAAGCTACCAGGAAGACTTCTAAACTTTTAAAAATGGTGGAGGTTCCGGTATTAAATACATTTTTTATATAAGTGGTGGTCCTTGAGAGATAGCAATAATTAACAAAAACGTAATTAATCTTTTTTAATCAGTACTGTACAAATTGAGCGATAGAATCTAACTAGAGTACGAGCTTACTGACGATATAAAGAATTAGTACAGATTGTTATCAATTCCACAATAATTCAGTTGATTGGGAAATTTTATGTAAGGATCTGGAAAGTACACCTGTTTTAGCTAACCAGATTAAAAGGACATTATCTATAATATCATTTAATATATTTCATTATCTCCTGGCCTATCTCTCCACTTTTATCTGCAGTATTAATTAAATTAAGAAAATCGTGGCTACTATGTAGTTTCTCCATATGACCATTTGCGCAATGAATTAATTTTGTCAACATTTATATAAACGTTTACCACCGTTAAGATTGTTAAGTTGTGTTAAGATTAACTGTATTTTCAATACGAGTTGTAGCAAATGAACCAAAGAGATTTTATTAAAAACGGTCTAGATTACATCAAGTAAAAATGGGCCGTTGGCAAAGAAACAAACAGTAATTTTGTAAACCTTTCTACGGCGTGATAAGTGGGGACCAATAAAGAACTGGAAATATATATTATTTTATACATTTGTCAAATAATTAACAAACAAATAACAAACAAATTATAATAAATGTTACTTATTACATAGTACAGTTAGTTACTACTTATGCCTGCGAACTATGCAGTAGGTAATAGTCCAGTAGGCAGGGAGCGAAAATCATCAAAGTGTTCTTGAAACATATAGGGCTAGTTTTGACGGTTTCCTATGTTTTATTTTGCGTAGAACACAATGCGCGGGGTCCGTAGAGCTGAAATTTCGCTCCGCTAATTTTTTAAATTAACAATTTGTGAAAAAAAAAACGTCTTTTTTTCACATTATCGCTAATATCTCCGATCCTTGGCATATTTTATATAGCATATGCATTTAAGAAATTGTAGCCTATTAAATTTGTAAATGACTGCTGAAGTTGAAAAGTGTTTTTTTTCACTATTTTTTTACTTCGAAAGTAGGGCAACTATGATCATGAAATTTCTTGGAGGGACTGCTATTTGTAGTATGAAGTTAAATTCTCGAAATTGTGACTATAATATCTTGACGCCCATTTTTTTTTAATACGCGTCTTGAGGCGTACTTTCAAGATATTATAGTCACAATTCCGAGAATTTCGAAGCGGCAACACTAAAACAATATATAAGCTGCGTCAAAAAAGGTAGTCGCGTAGAAAACGTTATATAACTGGCCCAAATTAATATTTTTCAAAATCTCAAAAAGTCTCGCAAACTTGAAGAGATTTATGATTTTTCTAGCCCAACCTGGTCAATATCGTACAATAAACAAAGAAATGGCGTCATTGTTAATTAAGGTTTGCAAAAAATGCAATCGTTAATTACTCGAAAAGTTATTAACGGATCGAAAAAACATTTTTTTTTGTAACTTCATACTACAAATTGCTATTTGTAGCAAATTGCTATTTGTAGCAATTTGTCCCTCCAGCAGTCCCTTGCAGCAGTCATTTGCAAGTTAACAATAGCACTTGGTGACTTCCGGTTGGGCTTAAAATTTTGGAAATTCCATAATCTGCAACTTCTTAAAAGCATATGCTATATAAAATATGCCAAGGAACGGAGATATTTATAAGCGAAAATGTGAAAAAAAGACAATTTTTTTTTCACAAATTGTTAATTTGAAAAATTAGCGGACGGTTTCAGCTCTACAGACCCCGCGCATTGTGTTCTGCGCAAAAAAATACATAAGAAACCGTCAAAACTAGACCTATATGTTTCAAGAATATACAAAAGTCTCTGCCTACTGGACTGTTAATTATTTACAAATATCTGCCAAAATCCAGGGTGTTTTCTAAAATTTTAATGTTAACAATAAAAACTATTTAGAGCCGCTGTGTACAATTATAGAGCCCGACCCTGTCATGATCAGAGTAAATAATGTTCAAACTTAAGCTTTTCTTTCGTAAACTCCTTAATTATCAACGTTCTCACTATCGCCTCAGGGTGACTCTCATGGTACGTTTATAGTTCTCATATAAGAAGGAATTGAACAGGTTAGGCCTCAGGATTTTTTTACACAGTCGGTTAGATTATTTTAATTAATTAAGATAATTTTTTTTCTATCAAACAATAGAAATTAAGCATGACTCTTTAATAACCATGCCAAAAACAGAAGTTATGCTAAAATCTACCGGTAGAGTCTACAAAAACATAGCTTAATACAAAAAGTCTCTACGAAGTATCAATTTCCGGTTACATCAATTAATATCTGTATCATTTCAACTCACTAATGAACATTGCACTGTTTACCTCATTTAAAAGTATGAATGTGATTTATAACTATGTGGTACAAGTAAAATGTTATCAACAAAATTTTATGAATAATGGATTGCGGTGAGTGTCATATGTGTTTGTTACCATATCACAAAGTATAAAACAAAAAAGAAGTAATTTAAATCTTCGATTATTTCACATCGAATCAATTTTCTCGTCAGTTTGAGTTTGTTCCACACTTTTTTGCACACTGTACCTATATGAGAAACTTGCGTGTAAAACGGGTTAAATCCATTTTTAATCAAATTCCAGATTTGAGCCAAAACGTTTTTATGAGATGTATCCATTCTGAAGCTCAGTTTGTAGCAATTCGAGTTAAATCCTTACAAAAAAACGTATACAAAATTGAACATTTCGACCTAAACCGGTTAAATCCACTTTTAAACCAAATCGGGTTAAATATTTTCAACTGCAGAAATCTATGTGTTTATAATTGTTAGTTCTCTCCAAATGTCCAGAGATGAGAGCACAAGTGATATTTTACTTTTTAAGAAAATTGTACTTTTATAACAAAATGTTAATAATATTCGCTAATAAAAATATAAAGTTCGCGGTCATAGTTTTTTACCCGCCGAAAGAGCATTTGGGGGGGTTGAAAAATCATTACGTAAAAATCCTACCGTAACTTCCAAATCGAAATATATTGAAATATATTCAGAATTTGGTTCCATAGAAGTTTTGGGCCAAGATTGGAGACTTCTCAATGAAATGGAAACTCCCGAAAAGAAGAAAAAAAGTCTTAGATATGTATTAGCACAAGAATTTGGGCCCACCTGGGAGCTAAATGAAGAATTTATTTGGTAGAGAGACTTGATAACAACGCAGACGGGCCACCAGATCAAGATGCGCTGATAGCGAATGTGACTGCTTGGAAGAAGACCATACGAGGTGTGTAAATTAAGTAATGAGACTGTTTTTTTTATCTTTTTTTTTATTCGAATAGAATTACAATACAGTTTTGTCTCCTTCAATATAACTTCCTTGGGAAGCCACACAACGCTGGAGATGGTTCTTCCAATCCTCATTGCAGTGCTGGAACTCATACACTGGATAGCCTTCAGCTGGTCGGTTACAGCCGTTTGAATGTCTTCTATGGTCTCAAAATGACGTCCCTTGAGGTGATTTTTCAATTTCGGGAAGAGAAAATAATCACAAGAGCTCAGGTGAGATGAATAAGGAGGCTGAGGAGCCACAGGAATGTTTTTACTGGCTAAAAACTCGTTGATGTTTGGTCTCACACGCATGACACTTTTTCGAAGTTTTTCAAGAACCTCTCTGTAAAAGTGTTGATTTACTGTTTGGCCTGGAGGCACAAAATCTTTGTGGACAATTCCCTGGCTATCAAAAAAGCAATTCAGCATGCATTTGATCTTCGACTTGCTCATTCTTGCTTTTTCTGGTCTTGAAGAGCTTGAAGTGCCATTCCATGCTTTGGCGCTTGGTTTCCGGGTCAGATTCAAACACCCAAGTCTCATCACCAGTTCATTCACGTTCCATAACATGGGAATCATTTTCAATCGATTCCAAAAAGTTAAGATCCCTTTCTTTCCTGATGTGCTTTTATTCCTGCGAATATTTTTTTAGGAAACATTTTTGCGCAGATTTTTCTAATCCCCAATTCATTAGTCAAAATTTGATGAACAGTGGTGTGATTCAATTTAACTCTTCCCCGATCATTCTTGTCGTCAACCGACGATGTGAACGCACAAGATCCCGTATTCTATCGACATTTCCATCGGATCTTGAAGATGAAGGCCTTCCGCTGTGTGATTCATCTTCAATCGACTCTCTTCCTTCTGAGAATGCCTTAAACCACTGAAAAAAACCTGTGTTCTTGAAAAAACACTGTCTCCTTAGGCGTGTTGAAGTTTTGCAAAAATATCCGTTGCGATGTGTTCAAGTCTGAAGCAAAACCTGATAGCACATCGTTGCTCAAAATTAATGTCACTCATTTTTAAAACTCACTAGAAAAAAAAACGGTCAAAAAGAACAAATGACTCTAACAAGTTCAAACTTGTACTGAAAGTGCCTGTTAACCTACCGCCCTTTCAATTCCCGTGTCCGCAGTGTTGCTAAATCGGGCGCTACGTTGCCAGTCTCATTACTTAATTTACACACCTCGTGTGCATATTTAATTACGTGTTCGAGTTACATATTCACTTTGTGTTATAAACGATAAAATATATTATCTCTTTTGTCAAGTTTTTTGTGTTCAGGTGAACTGATTACGTTGAAAGGTCAGGCAGTCTCACAATATATTTGTTGTTTGAGCAAAATATAATAACTATAAACTATAAAATAGCAAAACTGGTTATATCCTAATTTTTCAAGCTAAACCAGTTAGATTCAAATTAAGAATCAGGATTTTACAAACATGAGTGAAGAAACCAGAATGCCCTTTCCTTTGTTATATAATATCGAGCCATCCAAAAAAAAAAAAAAAACGTCATCAAAGTTGATGAGTAAAAATACTTAGATTTATTGTAAAGGGTATCCCCCCATAAGTATGGTGAAATGCCCCCCCTTTTTTTTATTTTCTTCGCATGATGAAAGTGTTTCTTAGGGTTCTTAGGGTATAATTATGAAAGGTAGACCGAATTTTAGGTCCAAAAAATTTTCCTCTCAGCTAGGTATGGAAAAAACCCCGTTTTTTTACGTTTTATTTTTTTTTCTCGGTTTTTGACTGTCGAAAAAATCTGAAAAAATTCATGAGTACAGAAAGTATGATGACTTTTATGTAAACATTTTTTCAAGCTCATTCAAGGTCATTATGACCTCTAAAAAAATTATTCAAACTTTAAAAACCCCATATCTTTTAACCAAAAAAAATCTTCAGGCTCAGATTTTTAATATGTTATATTTTTAACTGTTTTTTACTACCTCAAATTTTTTCAGATTTTTTTGAGTGGTGGGTCATGCCCAAAAGTGCGAAAACCCATTTTTTTTGTCCGTGAAACGACTTAAAACGGCTTAAAATCATCATTTTATAGTGTCCTGATTTTTTTCTTGCACTAAAAGGACTCAAATGACTTCAAACAATTAAAAAATATAAAAACTACTAGTTTCGATAAGTGGAATTTTTTTTTCTTACTATTTTTAGTGGACATATATATATATTATACCCTTTATAACCTTATTTAATTGTCAAAGTTAACCGAAAAGCTTCGACGTGGCCACTATTTCTCTTTCGTTCATAGCCAGACTTGATGACGTTTTTTTTTATATCTATATTTCATCTCCAACTATTAGATCATAACATTCACGATATCAGTGTAGCAAGATTTTGTCGTTTTGTAGAAAATAATATATACAGTAATACCCCGAGTTACGTTACCCCGACTTACGTGAATTTGAAGTTACGTCATTCCTATTGTTCATCCCCTCCCTCGCCCACAAAGCACGCGTCGCGCAGTTCGAGCTTGCACGAGCCGATACGGACGTGTTTTACGCGTGCATGCGTCTGTTTATTCTATTTTTTTTTTTCAGATTTATTGTATTCGTTAATTTTTTGAAAAGTTTAATTCCAGAATATAACTCAATGTAACCCAAAATTAGATTTCAGAAGCTCTACCCCGACTTACGTAATTTTCGACTTACATTATCCTTCCCGGACCCACCTATGACGTAACTCCGGGGTATTACTGTACTGCATTTAACCCTTTTTGCACGCAAGCTCCTCATACCTATACAAATGTGGTTGTATTCAATACACAGCCACATGTATACATATAGTGTACAAAAAAAGAAACACTTTGCGAAAGTAATCCGTACAAATTTCGATTATTTACAATAGAACAGATTTATTAAAAAGGTCGCGAAATTAAAAACCAGCTTTTGCGTTTTCAATTAAACCGAAATTAATTTGATCATAACGCTGATGACGAAACATCGTACGTGTGTTTATTAGGATAGCTTAATGGAGTGACACCGGTGTTTCTTAAGCCCACTGAGAATCGAAACGAAGGGTTTTTTTGCGGCACCGCTGGTGCCAATTATTTGAGCAATATGTCATTTAGGCTTTTTACTTCGCCGCTATTAAAATCTAGATTGCGCTTAACGAAATTAAACGACTGCGACATACGTGTTAAAAAATTGATTATTCAGAGCTTATGTTATTTAAAAGTATGTGAAATCCGTTGGACAAATATTTATATACACGCGTGACAGAGCCTCAGTCTACCAAAACTTCATGGTACTGTGTAATAATGTTCGTACTAGAATTTGCGTGTCACCCCGTACACAGCATTACTCGTATATACTTGCTTTGAAAAAAAAACCTAAAGACTTATTTCTACGTGAAAATACTTCATGAATACACGGCTTTGATCCCCCAAAGATTTATTCCCCAAAGTACAAAATAAAATGAAGCTTATTTTAAAATATTAGTTTAGCTTCGTTTAAAAATTGGTGACAAATTGAATGATATCAAGTGCAGTAAATCAGGCATATGATAATAAATATTAATCGTATACACCTTATTGTATATTATCATATTGCATTGGAATGGAATTAAAAAAACACTTATTATTAATTATTTCCCATAAACGAACGTGTTCTTTATACCTTTTTTTCATTCTTTTGGCTTAAAAAATGGCTTATGCACTACAGCAAAGCTGACTTAACGACCAAAAACATACGTATTTCTATTCTTGATCTTAAATTCATAAAATACACTAAATTACTAGTTTTATCCAAAAACAACAGAGAAGTTTTTTTAATTATTTTTAAACAGACACAAACGTTTTATACTTCAAAAGGTTTATATTTCAAATGTCAAATTTTACATACAAGCAATGGATCTCTTTGAGCATCTCTTTCAGCAAAATAATAACAATATACTTAAAACATGTACTAACATATCCCAAAATTACATTAACAAAAATCTAATGATAACAATTTTTCCCATATGATGCAGACTTTCGTGGATACACTGTGTACTCGACAGGTGAGGAAATTTTATGGAATTTGAACATATAAATGAATGTATTAAAAAATCCGTGTAGTACATACAATATGAAGTAAACAGATAAATAAAATAAAATGAAGAGAAGAAATTTACGAGCGCAGAAGAAAGAAAAACAAATGACACAGATCGCGTAGGTAGAGTAGGAACTTAATTTATTAGTTTTAAAAAAATAATCCCCTTACCACTTATGCACAGAAGCTTTAGTGGAGATTCTTTGGTCGTCATTTTCTGATTGTCAAACACCTACATATTTTTTTTCTAACAAAGTTGACCTTCCTTATTCTACTTTACTGCGTCAGTCATTTCTGTACATGAATTATCACCCTGTAGATACGTATTGTTACACACCTCCGAATTTGACATACCCAAATAATAATTACCGTCGATTGTTATGGTATCTATTGATTTCACCTTGATTTACAGTTAACAAAATTACATAAACCGCGACAATACCTATAACATGTAAGGTTTTTGTCTTTAGTTAATTAAATATATTAATTACAGCACTTTCAGCGTAATTACACAATAATCCGTTAACATGGGCCACGATTAAAAAAATAATTTTAATAAGGTGCACACTCTAGTTATTAAAATTACCATTAACGAAATGTTAATTATCTGTGACTTTGTTACAAGGTATTTGTTATTTGTAAAAGTGGTAATATGTCGCTATCACTTGCCACGTTCATACAATTTTCTCCATTGTATGCCAAAGTAATGCAGCTCGATATTAAGAAAAAAACATCCGCATTTCGACGTATTGTACATTCTACTAGAGACTATTTGGTTAGTTATACTCTATTAAAGACTATTTGGTCTATACCACTAGACCCTGTAGACTGTAAGTCAATCAGTTAATTAAGATTATGTTCAATTTATTAACAAATAATTTAAAAAATATATGTTTTATTCCTACTTGCAAAAATTTTCAAACTGTTACACTTAAACATAGATTTTTGGTCTAATAAAACGTGATGTCGTTTAGTTGTCTTCAATATGTTTAAATTTTTATTCATTGACAACCGCTATTTAGTTCTCGTTTACTGACAATTCCCTCTGTCGATAAATTGACTTTCTCTGTCTGCCATTGCACTAAACTATACTTTTTTGGAGAAACAAAGTATAATCCAGAATGAGAAACTAGAATTCTTTACTATTAAAAGAAATTGTTATTATAATATAGAAATAAAAAAGTATGAATCATAACACTGTAATAAAATATCTGGAGAAATACATAGCTGCACAAAACACTGTAAATTGTTTTAAATTATTTTACTACTGTAAATATTTGTTAATTATAAGCTAAAGAAAATATATTGTTTATCACTAGTAACACCAGTTATAGAATACAGTTATCCGGAATTGTACAGATTGGTTATCCGGAATTTTGGCATTGAAATACAATTTATTCATCTTTTAATATTTAAAACTGTACCATACCAAAGTTTATTTTATAACTAGTATAGAGATTTTGCTGTTTCTGTCCATCTTTTTATCCATGGCTGCCCACTGTGGGACATAGGGATGACAACTGGAAAAAAATGTTGAAAATTCTGTGCTTGATATGCAGCATTGATGTTAGCAGATAGTAGAATAGCGAGTGGGTGTGGTTATAGTTAACAATAATCTTATTGGATAGTAGCTTCTATGACATAATATTGGGTCACGCCCACTATTGACAATTATTTATTAGAACGCATATATTACATGGATTTGATTTTGACAGGATTATTAGGAGTTTTAGCCAATCGGAGACCGAGATTATTTAAAAAGACAATTTATGATTGAAAATTGTTATTAATACCATATTAATACCATACACAGGACGCATTATCAGGCCCGATTATCGTCTTCCTTATTTTATTATTCTTTACTTCTACATTCTCTGACGGAAGCGCAAACAAATTTGTCTTATCTAAATCTGCTTCTATATGTACAGCGTCGTAATGTTCTTTATACTTTTCATATATCATTTTCATGTGCTGAATAAAGTTGTAGCATTATTATTAGCGAACAATTTTCCGTTTCGCTTTTGTCACGCGTATGTCACCGAATCGGGACAGCAAGTGGGTCAGAATTACCATATCAGCCGCGAACACATGGCAGATTTATACGAACCGTATGTGTAGTGTGTGTGTGTGTGTATCCGCCGACAAAAGAGGGTAAAACGTGAGGAAAGCCGAAAAGCGCATTGTGGGAGAGCGAGCGACGATACATTCAAAGCGGAAAAGGTGAAAGCACAAACGGGATAAACGTGAATAAGTCCCGTAGTTCTCGCAACTGGGATTTTGAACATTTCATGGTCAGATGAAATTCAGTGTACTTATTTACAGGCACGGATTGGTCGATTAAAATTTTGAATTGGTCTTATCTTAACCATAATGGTTTTATTTAACCGATTCTGCCGAAACAATTTTTCATCAAAAACAGCTCGTAAAAGTAGATGTCCCGTTTCATAATATGAAATTCTGTGGCATAACTGAAGTATCGTAGTCGTCTTTCATGTTCTCCATTTTTGTTCCTGAACCATCCTATTTCAAGTCATATTATGGACATGAGTTTAGAATGTTATTGTATTATTGACAAGGTGACTTGGATATTTAACCACCTTGGTATCCTAATCTTCTCGTACTTGATGAATCATTCTTTCCTGACTAACTTAGTTTGTAGTCAAGTATTTACTGTAATCAAGTGTTTTTTATTTACATACATAAATGCATTAAATGCGTCATTATTTGACATATAATACAGTGCTTTAATATGCGGTGAACTTTTTCTTAAAATAATTGATATATTTGTTGACATATGTATATAAACTGTCAAAAATGATGTACACTAGTAGTTAAAAATAACACGGAACTGACTTTTCTGGTCTAATATAAGATTTGTTAGAGTTCTGACAATAATACCATCTTTGAACTGTTCCGAACAGAAACATGATAGTCCTAGAACGGACTGTTCTAGGACTGAACAGTCCTGAAGTGAATTGTGTTAAAACACATTGAACTATGTGAAGACTATAAAACTAGAACCGGAGGATGAATTCATATCTAATTTTCATTCAAATCAATTAGGTCATGAGTCATGACTCAACGAAGAAAACCTCACTTTAACTAAACTTTGTGGTGACAACTAGTAACCTAATCAAAATTATCAAAAACTTCTAAAGGAGTACCTACTTCAAAGGGGGACAATTTTGACCCTTCTGTAACGGTTTCAAAACTGTCTTCAAAAAATCCCGAACATATAACTAGATGTCACCAGTGGCCCCAAAAACGTTTCTCAATAAACCCGAACGTTATATAAAAGATACAGATGCGTCTGGTAGTTCTAGAAATAATAAACGAACCGCACACAAACCGTTCAAGTTTCAACAATACTATTTTTTTATTTTTAGTAGCTTTATTCATCTTTTAAAATAATTTTGGCGCCCTTATCTTTAATATTCAACACAAGTAATAAAAATCAATATCTTCAGATGGTTGACAATATTGAAAACTGTACGTATTTCTACTAACGTTCGTGAGTCAGAAACATTAACTGAATATTAGACATGATTTGTCGTAATCTTTAAACCAGTCTTCTAATGAAATATGAGGTCTAGTCACAAGTTTATTAAGTAGTTTACAGAGTTAAAATGGGGGCTACTATTAGAAACTGTTTTCTATCTGAAAACATATTTTCTATGAATTACCATAATTTATTTGCATACTTAGATTTTTTATCAGACAAAGCACATTGCTATTAAGTATATATATTATGCGTTATCCTCTAGACAATAAAAAAAGAGACTTTAATTCCTTTATTTTACTGTACTAATATACTTTGTTGTTACACATGTATGTATAACAATTATTAAATGTCATATAAACAATAATACATTTTCAATTATATGTCAGTTCTTTTTTCCCTTTTCGATTTTTTTCATAAACAACGAACGCTATTTCCAAATATTCTGCTAGAGATGAAAACTTAAAAAAATAGAATGTCATGTCACAACAATATCATGATCCTTAGTTACATCTACATTATCGTTAATACAAAAGAGGTTTCGTGTTTGGACATCCCTTTTATATACTAATACTTGACCAACGACATAAGGGACGTCAATTGGAATAATTTAAGATAAGCAAAATAGTGCTCTATGTACTTCGTCGATGTGTAAATTAAGTAACGAGACTGGCAACGTAGCGTCCGAGCTAGCAACACTGCGGAGACGGAAATTGAAAGGGCGCCGGGCGGTACGTTAATATGTACCTAATGCACCTTCAGTACAAGTTTGAACCTGTTAGAGTCATTTGTTTGTTCTTTGTGACTTTGTACTTTGTGGCCGATTTTTTTCTAGTACGTTTTAAAAATGAGTGACATTAATTTTAAGCAACGGTGTGTTAACAGATTTTGGTTCAGACTTGGACACAACGCAATGGATACTTTTGCAAAACTTCAACACGCCAACGGAGACAGTGTTTTTTTCAAGAGCCCAGGTTTTTCGGTGGTTTAAATCATTCTCAGAAGAAATAGATTCGATTGAAGATGAACCACATAGCAGAAGGCCTTCATCTTCAAAAACCGATGAAAATGTCGATAGAATACGTTCAGATCATCGGTTGACGACAAAAATGATCGGGAAAGAGTTAAATTTGAATCGCACCAATATTCATCAGATTTTGACTAACGAATTGGGAATGAGAAAAATCTGCGCAAAAATGTCTCCAAAAAACTTTTCGCAGGAACAAAAGGACATAACGAGAGAAAGATGTCTTGACTTTTTGAAATCGATTGAAAATAACCTCCATTTATGGAACGTTTCATTACTGGTGAAGAGACTTAGGTGTTTAAGTACCACCCGGAAACCAAGCGCCAAAGCATGGACTGTCACATTTTAAGCTCGCCAAGACCCAAAAATGCAAGAATGAGCAAGTCAAAGATCAAATGCATGCTGATTTGCTTTTTTGATAGCCAGGAAATTGTCCACAAAGAGTTTATGCCGCCAAGTCGAACAGTAAATCAACACTTTTACAGAGAGGTTCTTTAAAAACTTCGAAATAGGGTCATGGGTGTGAGATCAAACATCAAGAACAGCTGGATGTTGCATCACGCATTGTCACACAGCCATATCAGTAAACGAGGTTTTAGCCAGTAAAAACATTGCTGTGGCTCCTCAGCCTCCTTATTCGCCTGACTTGAGTCCTTGTGACTTTTTTTCGCTTCCCGAGATTGAAAAATCACCTCAAGGGACGTCATTTTGGGACCACAGAAAACATTCAATCGGTTATAACCAACCAACTGAAGACTATTCCAGTATATGAGTTCCAGCACTGCTATGAGGAATGGAAGAAAAAGGAGACAATAGTGAATTGTAATTCGATTCGAATAAAAAAAATTAAAAAAATACAGTCTCATTCCTTAATTTACACACTTCGTATATATGTTTTGTTATATAGGACCTATTGTCAATAAGTGGTTGACAATTTGAGTTATGAATTTTAATGGTAAGTATAGTTAATTTTTAGTAATAATAAAAACTATGTTTGTCTCATCATTTTCATTTAGAAGTTTCACTGGTAAAATACCTCCATGGGAGATTATAAATAAAAAATAGGACGTCAATAATAGTCAAACGTCAATTTATTCTCGCGTCAAGATTTGCCAGGAAAATTTCCAGGGTAATTTCAAATAGGGTATCCGGCAGCATGAAAATTTCCGAAATTTTTTTTCGTTGCAAAATATAGATGTGAAATCTTCTCCAAAATTTTCTAATGTCGAAATACAAAACATCAAAAATAGGGAATTTCTATTTGAAGAAACATGAAGTTATTTCTCGAGAACTGCTGATAATCTATTGGTGATAAGGTACTAGTCAACTTGTTTGTTAGACTTTGTAAAATTTAAAGAAAATAGAATATATTTGCGCGTTAAGACTAGAGTCCGGAAGGTGTGCTACAACGCAGGGTCGTCACTATACAACTCAATGGTAGTTAAAGTGTAAACCGTATTTTTTAGGCGCCTTGTAAATTACGCGCACTGGAATTCTCCCGTGCGAGTTTGCGGGAAGCCTGTATGCAGTTTAGCCATATAGCGTAGCGAGCATTCCGTTGTTCAAATTAGCAGTAGCTCGACGCGTGACGGACGAACAGTAGAACGCCGAGTTTAAAATAATTTTATGTGTCGTGAGTGATTAACTAATAAACATGTGTACATATGTATTTTGCACCGTGTACGTATTTCTTTTAGAGTTCGTGTAGGGCATTTACATATGTATTATCTGATTTTGTGTGGATTTTTGCAATAATGGCACAGTGGTTACCATTTGTGAGTAGACTGAAAAAAGATTATTGAAAATTAGGAATACATAAAATATGCGATCCGTCTATTGTAATATCCTCATTACAATAGACGGATCGCATATTTTATGTATTCCTTGCAATCATCAATATACATATATTTCGTAGACGCCAAGAGTGAAAGATATTTATATTCGAATATACCTGTACATCAACAAAATATTACTGGCACTGTTATAAAAGACGAATTTCGTTCCAGGTTTGTTTTGTGCATAATATTTTACGCGTGTAGTCTTTCGTAGAACGTGTCGACAATATTTCCTTGAGACGTTTTTTTGCCAAATATATGGATATCTACGATTTTCAATTGCCTAGTCGCCATACATTGCGTAAGACATATTTGTAGAAGACATATCAACGCGTCATTCAGAAAAGACATACGCAATAAATTTCTGTGGCTGACAGTGGACGAAACAACAGATTTTTGCGGTAACAAATAATCATGGTCGTTAACGTTGTGATACGAATTTTAGGTGTTTCAAGATATTTCGCCCCCGATATTGATAGCTAATAAACGGGTTTTGCAAACAGCGGCTAAAAAGTGTAGAAATAGTAATGACACATGTATTGTCCTCTATAGATGTAAAAAATAATAATGTACTGTTGTTAATGACAACAAACAATTGTTAGTGATGAACAACTGTGCGGTGCGAAATTCGTGAAAATAATGTGCGCGGTGTGTCGTCCTCTGTCCGCTATTTTGAATTTACACCTTTAACTTCAACATATGTGGAACGATCATTGTCCTTCTACAACCATATGTGCAGGTCAAATCGCTCACGTTTAACGAGAAGAAATGCAGAAAGACTACTGGTTGTGCCAAAGTACGCTCAAGCAATGAAGACAGTCAGTATTTCTGAATGACGCAAGCGATAGGTATTGTACCTCATGTCCTTCCGTCAATGACATGACGGATTACGAGTCCGACCCTGCGTTTTAGCACACTTTCCGGACCCTAGTTATGACTTATGACTCGGGTACTTTGTTGTGTATTTTCCCGAGGCCACGACGAAGGCGCCCACCTCGCCCACGACCGCGACCCCCCCCTTCCCCGGATCGCGGCACAAATCATGGCAAACAATTAAACGATCAGGACTCGCAGGTACACGTATTCCGAGAATAAAACTCATATGGAGGAAGTCACGAAAGCGAACAACCCCCGACGACGACATGCAAAGGCGGGTCGCTTGCGTGCGTGTGTGACGTTCCGCGCTCACGTACAAAAACATTTATGTTTCTCGGGAATAATGCCCCTCCGCCGCCGCCGTCGGGGAGCTCTCGCGGGGGAGGCGAGGCGGCGGAGCGGCTCGGGGTGGCAGGCGGAAACGCGAATGCATCGGGGAAAATTAAAGCGGCCGAGAGAATCTGGTCGGCGCGTGTGTGTGTGTGCATGCACGCTCGGATAACGATCTAGGTACATGTTGCGAACTTGTAATTAAAATTTACCCGGAAATTCCTTGAGGGTCGCTGCGGGGAGCTTTTTGCCAGAAAGTTAATTCCTTCGTCGCGACTCGAAACATTTTTTCCCTAAAGAATAGTGTTCTTTCCTATAGTCAACAAACAAATAATGATATGAGTCACCGTAAAACGTTTGTAGAGGTCTTCTGAAAACCCCTAAATACAAACACTAAACATGTGATTCCAAAACCCGAGTGATATTTCTCCTCCCACTTATTTTCATACGAACCACTCAGTATCAAGTGATTGAAGGACAATCACGTTTCAGATACAAAAGCTACACATTTCTTAAATTAAAAAATATCTTTCTGCGTATAAATACTGAAAACATAAAATTAAAAAAAAATTGTTTGAAAAACTCTGTTTTCTTTGTCTATTTCCCAGATATGAGGAGCGCACGTATTTGAGAAAAAAATATCACAAAACATCATTCTATAAGACTATCTTGTTTATATTATTATACAAGTAGTTTGTGCTTGTGTGAAGAGTAAATATGTGCACAGTTAAGTTGCATACATCAGCTCTACTGTGTAATTTTGGGTTTAAAAGACAATATGGTTCTTTGATCTGATTAAAATAAAAAAAAATGGTTTTAATCAGAAAATATGGATATGTATCTTTAGAAACAAATTATTATTACTGCCTATTAGATTTAAATTAAATTAAAATATATTGTATAATACCAAAAAGGCACAGGACGCATTGAACATTTTTAAAACATTGGCTTTACTATTATTTTATTAGTTCTAAATGTACAACTTATTTGTGCCTAATTAATAATTAAAAACGTTACTCTTGTAACGCGTTTTTTAGTAATAATAACAATTTTAGTGCATGGTGCCGTTAAACTGAAATATTCTAAGTAGTTTACCATTAAACGAAGAATTACTGCCTGGAAGTTCCAAAGACAACTTGTCAAACGACTTAAATTATTATTATTTAATTTCCAAGAAAAGGATGACCGATTTAGGAATGAAAACTGGCAGTAATTATTCATTTAATGGTATTTTTCGACTCACCAAGAGCAACATAGACAATTCGCAAAGGTAACACGTAAAAAGTTTTGAAATTACGGTCACTGTATCCAATCCAATTAAAACTACTAGACAATATTACGATATATTCTAATATTGCGGTTTCCTTTCAGAAATTCAAAATTCAAAAGAAGAAAAAGAATGACACTAGTGTGACACCAGCGTCAAACAATCTTCAGAGCCGCAACCCAAGATGACCCAGTCGCACTACTCCCTGAGGTGGAACAACCATCAGACCCACATCTTGGCCGCCTTCGACGCCCTTCTGCAGGCCGAGACCCTCGTGGACGTGACGCTGGTATGTGCCGAGACGTCCGTGCGGGCACACAAGGTCGTCTTGAGCGCCTGTTCGCCGTTCTTCCAGCGGATATTCTCGGAGAACCCCTGCAAGCACCCCGTCATCGTCCTCAAGGACTTCAGCGGATGGGAGGTGCAGGCTATCGTCGACTTCATGTACAAGGGAGAGATCTCCGTCGTCCAGGAACAGCTCCAGAGCCTCATCAAGGCCGCCGAGAGCTTGCAGGTGAGGGGCCTCGCCAACCAGGACCCGTTTGGCGTCGACAAGGAGTCCACCTCGATCGTCAACCACACGCCTACCCCTTCCATTTCTCCCAACGACTACGACAGGAACTATTTCGCCGGGGGACGGTTTCCAACTCCCGGAGTGACCGTTAAGACCCCCGCCGAGAGGTCGTCCCCTTTTTTCCCCATACCCGGCCACAACAGTTACGAGTCTCCGGTGAAGCTTCCCCACATGCCTAGGCTGTCGTTCCCCGATTCCCTCATGCCCAGGCAGGACTGTCAGTCACCGCTGCCGAGGAGGAAACAGGCGCGACCCAGGCGTAGATCAGGGGGAGCTGTGCGGTGCCCAGGACCTGACCACCGGCCTGCCGAAGCCAAATTCCCCACCTGCCGAGGAAACGGCGGAGAATCTGTGCATCAAGAAGCAGACGAAGGAGGAGAAGAAGGAGATCAAAGAGGAGGAGAAGTCCAGGACGCCGGAGCCGAGCGCGGCCAGTCCGGAGATGGACCTGAGCGTGCAGGGCGGTAAGGAGTTCCGGTCCAGTCCGGTAGGCATCCACCCTGTGATGAACCTGAAGCAAGAGATCGAGAGCCACTCGCCGTTGCCGTTCCCACCAATGCCGTCGGTATCGGCGCTGGCTATGACGCCGCCGCACAGCAAATGTGAGTAAACTACTTATAGTTCAAGCGGAAACAAATGTGAGAAGAGAAAAATATTACTTACAAGACGTGTAAAAAGATTGCCTGCTAGGAGTTTAGGGTTCCGCCTCTACGTAGATATAGACCTTTATTCATTAGTAGGCAGACGGACGTTGCCCTAAAAATTTTTACGAACTTGTAATGTAATTGTCGCGAAATTGTGATTTCTATTCGCGTAAGCAACAACGCGTCTCTTGTTCAAATTTATGGTGAAAATCGGCTAGCAAGAACTCCAACTAACACTTGCAACTTCCGAAACCTCATCATTTGTGTACCGCCGATCCTTGTTGCTGTTTGTTCGAATTTTCTCAACATACTGGTTGAAGAACGACCAAAATGTGGATGACCTTCAATGTTCATGTCTTCTTTTTTTTAAAAAAACACAAATCTTAGGTTTCTGAATGACAATTTGAAGTATTGCGGGTGTCTTTCCAAGACGGAGTCAAAATCTCAAATAAATTCACTCCAGTATGATTAAATATCACAATTTTGCAAAAAGAGCATCAAAATTTTTGCGAAGAATTCCAATACACAAGCTCGTACAAACACCTAGTGAATCATCCTTCTAGAGATGAAATAAACCCTATTTTTCATTTGGTATTGTATTAACCAAAATTCAAAACATGCTAAAAAATAAAATAATTTTATTAGACTTAGCTTTTGTAAATAACGTTTTCATTAGTCATTCATTAGGTCAGAAATACACAGTTAATGCCAAAAAATTGGCAGAAATGAAACGTATACGTAATCAGAAGACTACAGCAGGTAGCGCATAGAAGGTACAAAAGTAATAAACAAAGACAAATATATTGCAAATGTTTGTTGACTTTTCCTACCTCTAATGAGGGGCTATCATCTGTATTTGCAACCATGGTATACCTGTAATTTTGGTTTCTTGAAACCAATTTTTGAAACTACTTGTTAGTTCGTTTATCGGGGCAATGAACACCGGCAGATATTTATTTTAATTTATACAGATATCACGTAACAATTTATCTTCATCGTGCTCCATTTCAGTACAGTTCAATTAATCACAGCGGTGCCAATTCTCACAATTCATATTAACCAGAAGATTGTTCCTTCTGCTCGTCTAATAATAACTACAGTATGACCAGAATATCTTTGCCCGCGAAGAACAACAAACATAGTACAACGTAGTACGATCATACCCCAGAGATACAAGAGATACCCACAAACAAACAATAACAGACTGTATTTCTCGAAACGTGCATGGCTGCAACTACAAAAGAAATAAGTACAATTTGAGGTTTTGTCTACTGCGGCCAAGGGCAAAGTTACTGTTGCTGCGTTGTAGTTCTATATTTTCATCTATATCGTTTATAATCTCTTTGGCATCTAGTTCCAGATATTCTTGTTTTTTTTTGCTGAACAGATTGTTGAAATTTAAAGTTTGTTGTGATTTTATTTCCAACCTAGTATTTGTTTTGTATGATATAAAAATAGATAAGAACTATAGAATTCCAAAAATTACACTTGTTAAGGGATCACAAAGCTCTGTTCAGAAAATCACTTGATTGTATCAAGCTCCATATATGAACTTCGCGCGGGAGCTTCAAATAATCTTAAATAAAATAACTATTTTGCTATACCTCTTTGCGCTGCCAGTCTTAGTTGCCCCACTCTCCCCTAGTAATGAATAACGTGAACTCGCACGCATTTCAACGAATGCATTTACAAGTTGGTTTCCGAACTGTTAATACAAACATATGGAGTATTCCACGTCAAGTCGGAAGGTCAAAAAATATATTTGCGCGAAACCTATCCTTGCAAAGGAATCTATGGCACTTCCTTCAAAAAGTACTCACCCAAAATTTGGGCCTCCTAGACCCACATGCCTAGCGTCAGTAGCAATTTGAAAATTACAATTTTCGTTTTAACGCCAGATTTTCAATCTTTCTAGGTAATATACGTGATAGAAAAAAAATAACCGAAGGCATAATTTTGTGTATTTTTTGACGCAGAATCGTTTAAAAATAAAATCAAAATTTTTCGGATTTTTTTAGCCACTTTTTTAAGGAATGAAAAGTTAAAAAAATCATCTCAAAGGAAGCCGCGATTTTTTTTAAATTTTTTGCTTCAATCTTACTTCATAATTTTTTCCAAGATGGGCCTTGCACAATAAACGACGCAAGATGGGTTTGATCGCCGGTATTTAACTCTACAAGAAGAATAAAATCATTAAAATTAAGCATTGTTTAATAGATTTACAAAATGGATTTGTGCGAGCGAAAACTCATTATGTATCTAATTATTTTGACGATTACAAGGTTTAGATTAGAAAATATATTGTGATATTAATCATGTCTAAGTTTTGTTGAAGTTCCTTATTTAAAAATATGAATTTAATAGAAAAACTAAAAAAGTTGTTCGACTCATTAGATCCCTCGTTTTAAACTTTTAAAAATATACTACAGATTTAGAATCAGAGACCCTGAAAACTCTTAAAAACGTTTTTTTTTTTAATTTTATACATTATATAAAAGAGAAAAACGATAATTATGGCGATACCGCCGATCAAACCCATCTTGCGTCGTTTATTGTGCAAGCCCATCTTAAAAAAATTATCAAGTAAGCTTGAAGCATAAACTTTTTTTTAAACCAAAAAAATTTAAAAAACAATAGCGGCGTTAAAAAAATAGCGGCGAAAATTATAAATATTGGATAATAATTTAATTACTTCGTAAAATAGATTTTTCAAGAGTCAAAAGTCAATTTTGAGCGAAGTATTACGGGAAGAGCGAAGTTCGGAAAATCTCAGCGTGGGTCACGTGCAGCTGCGCTTTCTTCCGATCGCTCGGGTTATAAATTATGCCGTGAGGTAAAGGTTGCAAGGCGGTTAAAATTTAAAATCGTGTCTCGTTATATGAAACGAATTTTCGAATGTAATCCAATATTCCTGGACGGCGTGTTTTCTCGTTTTATTTAAAATTGTACGTACACGGTTTATTTTCGATATCGCCAAATGTTTAATAGAATATATACGGTTTAAGGCTGGCACACGAAATGTTAGAATTAGAAAGGACGACGATCAATAAAACCATTTTTTTTGTTTATAGCCTATTTCATTAACGTTACGTCAAATTGATCCTATGCAATTTCCCGATTTATACGGGATTTTACGCATTATCACAGTCCTTGCCGAAATTAAATCTCTTTTAATATTCATGTAACATACTTCCGGGCGCGTATGTGTATATGGAACCATCTACGCAAAACCGTCCGACATGCGGCAGATTCAGTTCGGTATGTTTGGCCTTGAAACAACAGAAAGAGAGCTAATAAGATTTTGGCTGGTCTGCAACAGATTGTAAATAAATATAAAAATATAAAAAAGCATTAATGCGTTAAATAAACATATGTTTAATACATATTACAATACATGTATATAACGAGCCAATCAAAAAAAAACGTCATCAAATCTGGCTATAAGGAATATATTGGCTATATAATGGAAATAGGGGTTAGTCGAACCGAAACTTTGGTGTCAAAGGGTATCCCCCATAAGTATGGTGAAATGCCCCCCCTTTTTTTTATTTTCTTCGCATGATGAAAGTGTTTCTTAGGGCTAATTATGAAAAGTAGACCGAATTTTAGGTCCAAAAAAATTTTCCTCTCAGCTAGATATGGAAAAAACCATGTTTTTTACGTTTCATTTTTTTTCTCGGTTTTTAACTGTCGAAAAAATCTGAAAAAATTCATGATAACAGAAAATATGATTAATTTTATGTAAAAAATTTTTCAAGCTCATTCAAGGTCATTATGACCTCTAAAAATATTATTCAAACTTTAAAAATCCAATATATTTTAACCAAAAAAAAGCTTCAGGCTCAGATTTTTAATATGTTATATTTTTAATTGTTTTTTACTACCTCAAATTTTTTCAGATTTTTTTGAGTGGTGGGTGATGCCCAAAAGTGCGAAAAATAAATATTTTGACCATGAAACGACTTAAAACGGCTTAAAATCATCATTTTATAGTGTACTGATTTTTTTCTTGCACTAAAAGGACTCAAATGACTTCAAACAATTAAAAAATATGTTCACTAAAAATAGTAAGAAAAAAAATTCCACTTATCGAAACTAGTAGTTTTTATATTTATATTATATCATGAATTTTTTCAGATTTTTTCGACAGTTAAAAACCGAGAAAAAAAAATAAAACGTAAAAAAACAGGGTTTTTTCCATACCTAGCTGAGAGGAAAATTTTTTTGGACCTAAAATGCGGTCTACCTTTTATAATTAGCCCTAAGAAACACTTTCATCATGCGAATAAAATAACAGAAAGGGGGCATTTCACCATACTTAGGGGGGATACCCTTCGATGTGAATGAATTTAATGAACATGAAGTGGCGGTCACAAATCTAAAATAAATAATGGAATGCATTTTTAATGAAGAACAGAGGCGTGTTTCACTTGATATTTATTTGAGAAATGGCAGTAGAATCAATGTGAACTAGATATATTTGATGAGAGCTGCATATGAGGACAGGAAAGTTTTTCCAAGCGCAGTTATTCATTTCAGCCATTTTAGCCGGTCAGCAAGACGTTTCCTAAATTTGTACCGGCAAACTGGATGCGTCAATCGGAAACAAGGAAGTGGCAGACCCAGACTAAAGCCAGAAGAAAACGTTGAAATGGTTAGAAAGAACATCAATTAGCCATCTGACCCAATAAGTGAATCTACCTTATACAACGTGTCAACGAATTGTGCAAAATGATTTGAAGCCCCATCTATACCGTCTCCAATCCACACATGAAATTCTCAGAGCGCACGAACCTCTAAGGCTACAGTTCTGCTCTTGGTTAATTAACCATTTTAAGAATAACGATGCTGTCTTCGAAAAAGGTTCCATCTTTCGGACTATGTAACTCTTAGGATATGAGAATTTGGCGTGCAAGCCTTGCTTTTATATTAAAACTCCACTACACCCACAAAAAATTGGAGTGGACAACTGTGACCAGAAGAAGGATTGTTGGACCTATTTGAATTTGCCGCGGCGATAGCTCATTGGGTAAAGCGCCAGGTCAGAAGGTGGCGATTACTCCGAGAGCTATTATCTACGAGGGTGTGGCAATTGGCACCTGTCACAGGATTTGGTTGTGTGTTCTACGTTTTTTCCATCTGTATTTTCCCTCTGCACAGTCTTAATGACTCTTAGAGGGAGAATGTCAATTTCTGTGGTGTGATTTATTATTTATTATTATTTTTTAACGGAACACTAAATGCAGAAAGGTACCGTTTAGGAATCCTAACACATTTTGTACAAATGTTGCATGACGACGAATTGCAAGGTTATATTCAACAAGATGGAACTCAAGTGCATACTACTATGGAAACAATTAATTATATTGGTGAAATTTTCAAAGATCGTATAATTAGTTTAAACATGTATACTATATTCCCCCTAGATCTTGCAATTTGACCACCCATGACTTTTTCTCTCAGCTTATCTAAAAAACTCAATTTTTTAAACTCCCGTTGACGATATGGAAGACCTTCATCAAAGCACTGTCAATAAAATTGAAGTTAAAGTTAAGATAAGAGCTCAAGTGTATATAAATATTGGCGGTCGTCATTTTCATTAACAGTGTCTTATTTTTTCGAAAATAGAGTTTCTTTTATATAAGGTTGTAAACTTTTTTATCACTCGGCCAACTTTGATGACGTTTTTATATTTATACAGCGTTTGTCCTTTAAGCGCGCTTTACGTGCTGGGATTATGGTGGGGGGATCTGGCAACAAGATCCAACAAGCGTCAGTTGGCTACCGGTCGTTGTAGCGGTCGCATCACTCGTTCTTTGAAGGTCGTTACAGTGACCCGGTGCAAGAAAAAATGCAACGTTCGCTTGAGCAACAGATGACGATCAAGTTTTTTGTGAAAATGGAGAAGAGTGCTGCGGAAACCATTTCAATGTTGAAGAAGGCTTTCGGCGTCGATTGTCTTTCGGACAGGCAAATTTTCCGGTGGCACAAGGCCTTCGCAGAAGGTCGGGAAGATGTCAACGACGAGAACAGCGCTGGACGGCCATCAACCTCTAGTTCCGACGACAATGTGAAACGTGTGCGTGACTTGTTGAACACTGACCGTCGTCTAAGTGTCCGTTTAATTTCCGAAACATTAGACATTACGAAAACCATTGTTCACAAAATTGTGTCGGAGTCTTTAGGAATGAGGAAGGTGTGCGCGAAGCTCGTGCCAAAAGTGCTAACGGACGATCAAAAAGCGAGGCGCGTCGAAACCTGCCAAGAACTTTTTGACACCTGCGAAGACAACCCCCGATTTCCTTGATGACGTCATTACCGGGGACGAAAGTTGGGTCATTGAATACGATCCGGAGACGAAGAGGAAAAGTGCGGAATGGCACACGTCGAACTCCCCTCGCCCCAAGAAGGCCAGGATGTCCAGGTCAAAGATCAAGACAACAATGATCAAGATTGTCTTTTTTGATTGCCGGGGATTGGTCCATCATGAGTTCGTTCCGCAGGGGACAACCGTAACCGGAAAGTTTTACGTCGAGGTGCTGAAGCGGCTGAAACGCGCGTGAATCGCGTCCGCCCAGACATCTCAAAATCCTGGAAGCTTCACCACGACAATGCGCCTTCGCACACCTGCTTCCTCGTGGCCGATTACCTCGTCAAGGCAGGCATCACCGTTGTTCCCCAGCCTCCCTACAGCCCCGATGTGGCCCCCCCAGACTTTTTTTCTGTTTCCGCTCCTCAAAACTCCAATGAAAGGACAGCATTTTGGGTCGGTGAAAAACCCGAAAAATTTAAAGGCGATTCCGGAAAACGACTACCGTGCGGCTTTTGATGCGTGGAAGACCCACTGGAACCGATGTGTGGACGCAGGAGGAATGTATTTTGAAAGTTTCTAAAGATTTGTACACATAGAACCAATAAAAACCATTTTTCAAAGCTCACTGACATTACTTTCCGGACAAACCCTGTATATAAATTTTTAACTTCTATAATAGACACATATATTTTTTTTAATTTAAGGTATAATGTACATCTACATTATCAATATAAATAATTATACATTTTGGAAACTTTTATATTATACTCGTGTATTCTAGGCATTCTAGATATGGAAACACAAGTATTTTTACGTATACGGTATGTATCTTAAATTAGTAGCCAGCCAAGAGAAAGGAAACGAATTAACACCTAAGTAAGGATATAATAAGACAGATATAATTGCCACACATAACAGGCACGTCACATTCAGCGGGCATGTCATTGGTGACGTAGTGGGTCGATTATTTGTTGGCGATTTTGTACCCTCCATATTTCAATGAGAATTAAGCCCCCACACCACGGAAGCCAAGGACTACAGTGGGGGCAGTTCACTCTGATTTATGTAACGCCACGGAAACGTCTCCGTCTCTCTCACTTAATAAAATTCTCTCTTCACATTTGGAGACTAGAATTTAGTTCACATATGATATATAAAAGGCTAGTATTATAAAAACGTTAACAGTCGTTATATAAACCCTTTAAAAGTACGCATTTTATTCATATTTTAAAATTTGTCCGAATGTTCAGTTCTCAATATATTCGAGATGTTTTTATGCACAACTATTGCCATTTGAGAAACGTCAATGCTATATCCAAAAATATATTAACCTTCAATTTTTTGCTTTATATTATTTAATAATTTATTCAGAATTCCATCTTTAAAGATAACGTGATTCTAAGGTTTCCGACGGATTCCACTTATTGGCTTTTTGCGACGATTCTCTGTCGCCACAATCATGGATAATATCGCATAATTTTTAAATAAACGCTAAAGAATGCAATACAAAATGGTATCCGCAAAGCTTGAACTGCCACGCACGTGCAAAAACGATATTCATTATTTATTTATTTCTAATTTGTTACGATATCTTAACACTATTTGGTAAATTCGGTTTTTATAAAAAATCCTATTTATCAGTAACAATTATTGATTTGCATTTTTTGATCATTTATAGCCTGTCGGCAAATTCATGAAGGTTGAAAAAAAATTGATGTGATTGAATGGCTATGCAAATCGATTGTACAAAGGAATACATACCATTATTTTCGGATTTTAATAATAAAATTTCATTTGCCACGCCACATAAAAAAGAATGTTTGCTTAAACGAGTAATATTTTCTATAAATTCGAATGAAAAGAGCCATTTATACAGCGTGTGCATAGGTTCGTTTTTGTCTGAATCATTTATATTTTACAGTTGGTGGTTTGAGTTCGGTGGTTAGACGTTAAAAAAATTGTTAAGCAAATTAATAGAACCTACTAGCAATTGATTAAAAAAACCTTGGTGTAAAAATTGTTAAACTGCACTTTAGTTACTGTTCAATGATTAACAGGGTGAATGGGTATTCTAAGGGAATTTTTACATCACCTTACCTCCCCCTTCCCCACACGAGTTTTTCATGGTAAATGTGTCAGAGTATTAAATATATATGTTGAATAATTTATTGTCAAATTCAACTTTTTATTTTCAGCATAGCATTTTTTATTCCAGTTTAGTCTACTATATATATGTAATCAGAAAAAAAGAAACAATTCAGAAACGGCATAATATAATATACAAGTTGTTTCATAAAACAAATAATACTATATACTTATGTACAAATTGTAAGAAATCTTTTAAAGGTAAAAATCGTTAGGTCTGTAATTCCTAAACTACTCACTAGGGAGCCTTGCTATTATGGATTTTTGATTCAAGGGAAACCCAAAAATGTAATAATATATAGGGTGTTCTATTTAAAAAATATATAGTAAGTATATTTTATTGAACGCACCTTGTATACACAGTTGTAGTTCACGTAACGTTTTAAAAAAAATCTACCACAACACTGCACTTTTTATTATAAACTTTTTTTCATATTTGCCATAGTAAAACTGATAATGCCCCAGTCAAAATATAATGAAAACAAAATTATCGTGTGCGGGTTTTTCTTTATCTGATATTGTTGATTATTTGGACATTTTCTACAGTCTTATCTTTATCGTATTATATTAATTTTTCAAATCCAGTGACAAGGGATAATCCCCAGTTGGGTTGGTCCAAAAAAAAAACAATATTTGTTTTGTTGGATTTTCTTTAAGTACAACAACTCAACAATACATCTTCAAAATTTCAGAAGAATCGAAGTATACGAAAGTTATGTGCGTTTAAATTAATATAAATTTGCTTTTGCGACATGAATTTTTGAATGAACCATTTTATGTTAATCTTCTTTATATTATGTTTATCTTTATGGTATTCAATGGATGGTTTATTTAGAAGCCGTTGCTACGTTTTTGAAAGTCAAAATATTAATGGCATATTGATAGGATATAAAATATATACGAGGTGTGTAAATTAAGTAATGATACTGATTTTTATTTTTGTATTCGAATAGAATTGCAATTCAGTATTGTCTTCTCCAAAATAACTTCTTTGGGAAGTCACACAGCGCTGGAGACCGTTCTTCCATTCCTCATAGCAGTGCTGGAACTCATATACTGGAATAGCTTTCAGCTAGTGGGTTGCACCCGTTTGAATGTTTTCTATGGTTCGAAAATGACGTCCCTTGAGACGATTTTTCAATGACCCTTCTTTCCGAGAACATGACCTTCTTTTTTCAAGAACATCTCTGTGAAAGTATTGATTTACTGTTTGGAATGGAGGCACAAACTCTTTGTTGACAATTCCATGGCTATCAAAAGAGCAAATTAACATGCATTTTATCTTCGATTCTTGCTCATTCTTGATTTTTTAGACCTTGGAAAGCTTGAAGTGTGCCATTCCATGCGTTGACGCTTGGTTTCCTGGTCGTACTCAAACACCCAAGTTTCTTCACCAGTAATGACACGTTCCATAAAATGAGAATCAATTTCAATCGATTCCAAAAAGTCAAGACACATTTCTCTCCTGATATCCTTTTGTTCCTGCGTATGGTTTTTTGGAACCATTTTTGCGCAGATTTTTTTCATCCCCAATTCGTTAGTCTTCTAAGTTAACTCTTCCCCAATCATTTTTGTCGTCAACCGACGAACTGAACGCACAAGAGCACGTATTCCATCGACATTTTCATCGGTACTTGAAGATGAAGGATTTCCGCTGCGTGGTTTTCCAAGTCTCGCCTTCGCAGTGTTGCTAGATCGGGCGCTACGTTGCCAGTCTCATTACTTAATTTACACACCTCATATAAGAGGGTCCTCCAGTCGTACCATAAGTGTTTCTATCACAGAGAGCGAAGGAATTTTCTCTTGTTCGATCAGGTGCATCAGCTGGCCACCCAGAATTCATAATCGCTCATATTGGTGCAGCTCACTCATGGAATAACTCGTATCGATATCAGTAAATATTAAACACGTACACATTAATATTAATAATGAGAGAACGTTTCGTTTTACGACTTTTCCCCCTTATAATGTTCAACAACCCACCTTAACATACGTAATTTCCATAAATTACCTCGTGACGTCTCCTCCAACGTCGAAGACAATCATACGTCGTACGCCACGTATTTCGATAATTGATCGTTTGGATAGCATGTTAAATTATGTATAAATACAATATACTTGCTATCTCAATCAATAATTCATGCGTAGTATTAGAGGAACGTAAATCGTTAATAAACTTATAATAAATACGAGCGGACCTTTTAAGTAATTACTGATTCCAATTTATCTTCAAGGATCTCGTTGCGAGAGGCATTGAAAGTACGTATTGGGTTTTTATCCGGTGGAACAAGTGTTAAACACGACAGAAGTATGTAAATTGCAAAACTATAGTGCTATGAAACTGAGACGCGAATAAAACTCTTTTATTCTTACCTCATAACAAAAGTATTAGGCTTAGTTAAGGTTTTATCGCAAAATATTGAAATATATGATGCTGTGTATTTTCGCGTCCTCTGTAAATTTTTTAAATTGTATTCTCGAGGAATCATTGCAAGAAATCCGTAATTTTTAACTTTAAAGTAGGTACTACTAAACAGTACGAATAATTAGTAGAAATAATTAAAGTAATTAAGGAAAGTATATATATTAACAGAATATTTGCCGACAAGCAATTTATTTTAAGACCCCCATAATAAACTTCACTGGGTAATCTTCAGTTGTCATACGGCTGTGGAATATAATATTTTCAACAGCTTGGTTTTCGTTTCGTTGTACGAGGGGGTACCCAAAAATAACCGGAACAGCATTTCCGTGGGCGGAGCTTGTCTAGTACGCATTTCTGCCGCTCCGCGTGTATAGCGCAACTCATTGTCAGTTCAGTGCCGCCTGTGTTGTCGACCTGGCTTGTTCTGTTCATCTGCAGTGATTGTTTTTGCTAGCGCTGTTTTGTTCTTGTTTCGTTTTCTATGATGGCAAGTTTAAGTGAACAACGTGCAGCTGTGAAATTTTGTTTTCTACTCGGTAAAAATGCTGCTGAAACTGTTTGAATGTTGAAACCAGCTTACAAAGATAACGCTATGGGAAAAACTCAAGTGTACAAGTAGTTTGCTCGGTTTAAAAATGGCGACATGTCGATTGATGACAAACCTCGTTCTGGACGTCCATCAACTGCCCGGAACGACGAAAATGTTGAAAATGTTTTATTTGTTAAAAGTTTGAAGAAGATTGCGCAACAGTGTTCGTCAAAAAAGACCCGATTTGTGGCAGACAGGAGACTGGTTCTTCCACCACTACAATGCACCTGCACACAGCCATCTCTGTTCCACAGTTTTTGAATAAAAATTTCATGCTTCAGCTGCCCCACGCACCTTACTCGCCTGAGCTGGCTCCATGCGACTTTTTCTTATTTCCACGCATGAAAAGGGGCATGAAAAGACACCGATTTGACAACATTGAAGAGGTCAACAAAAAAAACAGGGAGGAGCTGTCCCTGGAATGTGAACCCTTAATATAACTTGTGATGCGATTTGTGTGCACAAAACATTTGAAATAAAGCATTTCTTGCTTTGAGAAAGTAAAAATGGATTTTAAACAATATTGTATAATGTCGAGAATTCCGATCCGTATACTTTCGTAATGCCTGGAATAGGCTTACACTTTATGTACACTCGTTCGCGTTGCTACTGAATAGCTGCAAAATTGTAAATACTTGTTAAATTAATATACCTACATAATTTAAAAAAAAGTTGAATACGCAACTCATTCTATTTCAAATAAATGTATACATTGGCTCATTTCAATAGATCAAATAAAGTCATTTTTTTATTTTCCTGAATGCGGCCCTGTTTAAGTAATCGGGGCTTGTGTTTTCTTCCACACGTCCCATTCCCGGAATTTGGCTTCATTTGTTCTCATACAGAAAATATAGCCGCCCTTGGACTATTTTTGTCTGATGTAAATAAATACGTCATGTTGGAAAATGTCAGTATAAATGGAAAAACTAGACCTAAACTTAGAGCTGGTAAAATAACATTTAAATTTTTACTACCTTATAGTTATTCACACAGATAAGTGATTGTACTCATGTCATTTAAAGCCGGCAGATCCGGGCGGCGGGCCATAACCATACGCGTCATACTACTTACTACTTGTATGTGCAAAAACAAAATTCATGAAAACAATAAACTGTTGCAATTTAGAAAGAGATGTGTTAAACGTACCCTGATATTTACGTTGAGATATGGCCCGTTGAGATCTGCCGGCTTTAGTCATTAGACGTTGTGTGAAAAAAGGATTTCAACTAATCCTTCATAACGGTCAGTCTTTTATCGTCAGGAGATTCATCTTTTTCTTTCATTACTAGTTTTTGGACTGGACGCTCACCTAGGACTATTCCAACCGGGATTAGATGGATGCAGAAATCCCTTGTTCGACATGACTGATCCAAGGACAACGCCTGAGTCGCAAATGTTCGTCAAAAAGAAGAGTAAGTTAAAAAAAAGGTCTACATATTCTAGCTATAAAACAATAAATAACAAAGACAGGGAAGTGCATGTTTAACAAATATCCTTTAAGAATGGATATTTTAATAATAGAATAGAAATTTTTTATTTCAAAATTGAAATAACCTATGTGTTGCGTTGCCATATGCCAACTTTAATTATTTACAATTACCTTCTTTGTTTCTTTGTTATTCTATTGGTACGGTATCTAAACTTTTTATCAATTCAAACGCACACATGAGTACCGTGCACCACAACTTTCAGCACCATTTTGATAAAATTTCGAAAACGGACACGATCTTTACGTCACCATTCATCATCGTGAAAGGTTTCTTTATTTTTATGTCTTATTATTTTGCAAGGATCCTAACAAAGTTTTAATCTGTCTTCACTTTATGTCAAATTTTAAATTCTCACTACCCATGTGATTTTCGTCTAGATCTAGTCTAAATGTAGATTAAATCTGTCTTTTTATCATTAAAGTATCTGAATTGTTTAATCCTCTTTTCAAAACTTTTTAATGGTTTGTTCAAAATACAATGTTAAATTTTCATCAATTAACGACCGAATCCATTCCCGGTGTCTAAGAAGATTATACTCAGAAGAGTATACTCAATAACTTTTTATCGGAAAGATATACGCGTTTCGGTTATTGTAAATGACTCGAAATTTGGAGTATTTTAGCATTCTAACTTTGGGAGACCTTGTATGTTTTTAATACGTTTAAGTTACAAGTTCTTCTGAATAAGAAGGCATCAAAATAATCGATGTTAATTAGAACATTTTCGCAACATTTCAGTTTTTATTGGTATACGAGTCCTGTGGATGGAGCAAAAAAATATCGAAGCATTTTAATTTCAGCAGATAAATATTCAAAATACTTCAATAATGCAACATTACTGAAATGTAACTAATTAAAAATAAATAACTAAACTTAGAGGTTATTAGAATGGTAATTTTTAATTAACAAATTAATTAGAATGGGAATTTAATTAAATAGAACCACCAAAATCCTTTTTTAGACATTCTGTTCTGAAAGGCGACAGCCCAAAGAAAGTATTTTCTCCAAATTTATCGGAAACTTTCTTGAGTTTGGAAGTTTCTCGTCGAAGACTTCAGTCGAAAGGCAATGCAAAATTTATGATTGAACATGTCGAAAATAAAATGATACTATGAGTTATAAAACATATTATAACTTTAAAATTTAAATGCACTGCACCCTTAAAGGAGGTCCATAACATGTTGAATAGTATGACAGTTACTTAGTCAGCACTTAATTTATAATTAATCTTAGCATATGCAACCTGGCTAACACTCGTACCTATTAACCGTCTTTTCAAAGTGTTATCAGAGCCGTGCTAGAAATATGTCAAAATTGGATTGAAAAAACGGTGGATATTTTGAACTAGGATATTATCTTATGTACAATGAACCTCCTTCAAGTGTAGTGTATTAAAATGTAATTTTTAAGTTATTATTAATCTATTTTATTACTCGAGGTATAATTTTATTTTTAGCCTTTCATAGCCTTTCGACCGAAGCGCCGCAAAGTAAGTAAAAGTTCAATGCAAGTATGGAGAAAATATTGTCTTTGGGTTGTCGCTTTTCAAAACATGTTTTAAAAAATATGTTGGCGGCCGTGTTTAATTAAATTCTTTTGATTTTTAATAATAACTTTCTAATGACCTCGAAGTATAGTTATTTATTTTTCATAAGATATACTTCAGTAATGTTATATTTTTTCCTTTTTCCTCAGAAGATAACCCGATGATTCACAAGTATAGCTACAATTTTTGTTAGTAGGAAATCATTTTTTGGTCAAGTATTAGATGTATCGATGTAACGAGAAAACTAAGAACTTTTGAAATAATAGGACATCCAATATAGCTGACATAAGAAAAAAAGTTGATGATGATCTTAGAAAATCGAAAGGTCGAAAGCTTCGACTGAAATTTCCTCAAAAAGATGCCTCATGGATTTTAAAAATTTATAAAAATAAATAAGTTCTCCCAATGTCTCCCAAAGTTGCTCCCAATTTTACAGTTTTAATGAAAATCGATTTGTATATACATACAAATATACTATATTTATTTCTCAGCTCTAGTTGGCTATGGAAAAACGTAAACAATACTAAAAAACTTCGAGCCATGTGATACAGTGAGAACGCGAAACACGTAAAAAATATTTATTTTCTCAGTGGGCCGACCGAAAGGCCAGCATTCCGCCCCCAGAGGCGGCCCGCCCCGCTCTTGGACTAACGCCGAGCTGACCGAGGCCCTCCAGCATGTCTGGAACAAGAAGATGACCACCAGCCAGGCGTCCAGGATCTTCGGCATCCCCTACAACTCCCTCCTGATGTACGTGCGTGGCAAATACGGCAAGAGCCTCAAGCTGGAGCAGCTGCGGAAGGACTGCATAGGGGGGCCCAACCCCCCGATGGACATCCTCAGCATGGGCGCCGCCGCCGCCGCCGGCGGCAACAATAACAACAACTGCAAACCGGAGCGGGACTCCTCGCAGGCCATGGAGGCGATGCAGCCCAACACGAGGCCGTCAAGTAGGGAGGAGCCGCCGCCGCAGCCGCCTGTCTTCAGCCACTTCGGCCACAACTACTACCCGGACTTCGGTACCGGCTTCCCGATCCCCGTCAGCATGATCCATCTGTTGCCGCAGAGCGAAAAGAGCAGGGAACACTACGGGCAGCAGGTCGGCATGGAAGATGACTGCAAGGACAGGGTAAAGGAGCTGGAGGACGAGCAGGACATGTTCCGGCCGCCGGCGCTCTCTGTCGAGGACAGGCGGGAGCTCGTCCAGCAGAACGGTCAGGATTAGGTATAGATGGCGCGCGTTGTCACTCGTCCAAAATGCCGCTCGCTCGGGACGACCTGATAAGTTTAACGAGGAATTTAGACGAAAAAGAAACACGAATTATTGTCCCACGATACTTTCTGTTCTGTTTTCGTTGTAGTAAAGTGTAAGAGTAAATTGTGCCCACGTGTGAGTCCTTAGTATGTAAGTTGAAGCCAAGAGCGTCCAAAATTACAAAAGGTATAAAAGACGAGATTCTGGTTGGTTATTTTTTGTGGAGGTAAACATTTTAGAAGCAAAATAATAGATGGCAATATTACCACCTCACCAAGGTGTTTTACTGAGTTTAAAAAAATGTATACTGGATTTTATAAAATTAGGGTGGTTTGGTCTAATCTAATGCACAATAATTTATAAACCATTTATATTCTAAATTTATATCACGTAGATTACATTGTAATGGCGCAAAAATGGATAACTATATATCTTAACAGTAACATAAGGGTCTCTTCTAATATTTACTAAATACTGATCTCAAAACTACATCTCTAATATATGACCACCAAACACCAGTACAAAACCAAACCAAAATTTTACACAAATAGATCATACGTATAAAAAAAATCAGGAATACTATACTTCCACTTCACAACATAGATATTAAAGTAAAAAAGATACAAAATGAAAACGTATTAACTAATCCCCTAACTCAGATAAACATTTTCGCATTTCTCTTTGCAACGAAATACATATTTCCAAATTTAATACGGGATTAATAGTTAGTCACTTTAATAGTTAATCAATTTAATCAAACTACTACTCTAGCTATTTTATTAGTTTACCGATAAATCTTGGTTTTTGCTCTAATTTTGCTTCTAAAATGCTTAGAAAATGTTCCCCGTTCAGACTTCAGAACTGAACAGATAATTGAGACCCTATTAGTTAAATCCGTTTTTGTGTAGGTACAAATACTATAATTTTACAAACTGATGAAAACAAGAATTGTCTATTTGTCAAACTAAGGAAAGAAAATAATAAGAGAACAAATACCAGTTGCACGATTAAAAGAAGTTTTGATGAGTGCAATTATTATGATGAATTCATTTATTATTTTGATGAGTAAAATTATTTTGATGAAAAGCGAAATAGTAAAATTATTATAACAAATACTGCTGGTTAATTATGTTAGGTCCTGTTACTCTATTTGCTATATTTTTTATGTATCTACTCTTCCACATTAATACAAACTCTTTTAGAGTACCATTGTAGTATTTTGGTTTTCATATTGTGTTTTTATATTTTTTAAACACACAATTTAAGATGAAAAACCAGCACTGTAAAAGCAATGAAATTGAGGTGAACAACCAATGTATTATAAACAGTACAATGAAATCTCCACCTAACTCCTAAGTTGCCTTTTGGACAGAAAATTTACTGTAACTGAAAAAACTTGAATGATCAATTTTAAAATCAATGAGCTGAAAGAGCTCATCCAATTTTGTTTAACTAATTATTGCAAAGTACTCTTTTTTGGACGTTACATAATAGCTTACATACATACAGTGTCAGACAAAAGTTAAGCAACTAACACAAGTTGTACATATTTAATGGTATAACACAATAAAATGTAAAAATCGGACAAAACATTTATCATATAACAGTAGGTCATATTCTTAAGCATGTTTCAACAGAATTATTTTATTTGCACACTAGTAAGATATAATATATAATACAGTATGATGGTGTGACTAAAGTTAAATTTAAATATATATTAATAGTCTATAATATGACTTTAAATTCGGGAAATAATCAATTCTAATAGTTGTGGTATTTTAAATCATAGTACTCGGTATCCAATTTCAAGGATGAGATCTGGGAAGCGAGGACATGAAAGTATGTAAGTTGTTGTCCACGAAAAATAAATTTTAAACAATGTTCGTGGAAAAAATATCTTTCAGCCCTAATACATCAACTATAGAATCTGTGGGAGAGTGTAACGTCGAATTCATAACAAAACCAATATTTAAGCTTATATTCAGAAGTTGAATGCCCCGAAGTGAAATCATTAAAATAAAGTCTATAGATGTATTATTGTATTTAAATATAACTTTGTCACTTTTTACTCGTTGATTTATATACTCTTACTAGTGTGCAAATAATTCTGTTGAAACATGACTTCTGTAAGACTATGGCGTATTGTTTATGATAAATGTTTTGTCAGTTTTTTACATTTTATTGTATTATACCATTAAATATGTAGAACTTGCCTTAGTTGCTTAACTTTTGTCTGACACTGTATATGACAGAATTCACTACCTGTGTCTACTATTGCTTTTGCATTAAATAATACAACTTTACACTAAATGTTGACATTATAGACAGTGGATAGTGGATACATTTTGTTGTGTTTTGACGACTTTTGACTTTGGTAACATAGAACGGTTGCAGAGAACACAAAGTATTTATAATAATGAATATTATGAATTCGTGATTTTCGTTAAACTTACCAAAGCGTCCAGAGTACGCAGCTAAATATAAAATGGCACAGTTGCAATATTAAAACTAGTTATAAGATAGAAAATTATGTATAAACGAGGCTAAATGGTCGTGGGACCGGTCTGTTATTATTTATGAATCGATTTTATTTGTGAGACCACAAGAGCTATGGTAATTTTGTGGTGATATTGTTGTTTAAATGTTTATATTGATTAGACTAAGCTGTCGTGCTTCCTCATTTTAAATTATTTTTTCCGGTATTATGGATGAAAGTTCGTCAAATTCTGAGGTGAAATCCGCAAGCGATGTACATAATAAACGTAAAGAGAGAAGGAATCATGAGATAAATAAATATCACTTCACTCGGAATTTGTCTATTATAAGACTGATATATCATATTGCCAACGTTCCAACATATATTAACTACAATTTATTATTTACTACTACCACTTTATATACAGTTCCTGATATATACAGATTTTTTACCAAATATTTACTGAATATTCTATATACAAAGGTTTTTTGTTCATTCCTCCCAGCCCGCTCTGACCCGTGGCCGCGGCCCCTTCAAATTTTTCATTACAGCGGGCGACGCCCACCGGGCAGGTCCGGGCCTGCATCACTTTTCAGCTGCGATATTAGTGATTTTTTATAAACGGTTTGTACAGTATACAGATTATATATAGCTACTACAGTATTTTGTTCGACAGATTATATTTTTGATCTCGCGAGATCCCCGGTTTTTCAGTATTTTTATATCCCCCCTCGATACAGCCTATACTTACAGATAAATATAAACTTTTTATAAGGATGCATTTTACAGAATAATAAATATATGATATATTGTAATACAGTTGGAACAGACTGAAACATGTTTCCGTTGTTTTATTAAATGCAACATTTTCAATATGTGATTAACGCGTTCTTTCGTTGTTGTTATCCGATGTTTTGGTTTAGAATATTTGGCAAAATGATTATGAGCGACGTTTCGCGTTCTGCCTGTCAATCACGGGGACGAATCGGGGATTATCACACCTACAGAGGAAGATGCAAAAGCGTGGAAGCGAAATTTATACTCCCTTGACCAATTTAGGATAACTTGACAGCTAGGATTACCGACTAAAAGTTAACAATTCATTTAACTCTGTTTTTATGTCCCTTGCTTTTGATCTTTAGATCCAAAGTAAATTTCAAAATTACATACTACCTCTTAATGGCTTGCTACCTACTTATTAAAACCCACTACTAACTACTAACTACTACTAACTTGATTACTATTAAAAAAATAACTACTTAGAATATAAACTAAACCAGATATGTTTTTTAACCCTAAATAATTTTCATATATGTAATTTGACACAATGAAAAGACACGTAGGCTTAACATATTCATATTTTTTTATCTACAAACATTTAATTGGCGGAATTCAAATTTTAGAATTTAGACATAATGTAGTTCTCTAACATGTTCTGATTCTTTGTTTGATTTTTAAAATCTTCATTTTATTTTACTCTTAGCTTAAGTGACGTTATAAATCAACCCCCCTAAGAACTTAAAATGGATCTGTTCTCAACTGATAATAATAGTAATAACAATAAAAAATAGGGATGGGCAAACGATCACTGTCTATAACAGGAATGTGTGAATATTTCCCTGCATTTACGCTGAAAAGTGGGACTATATGCATATCGATATTCACCCTGAAATTATTTCGAAGAATAAGCCCTCAGGTCATGCCCACCATTCCTGTGTGGATAAAGAATAATTATTATCATTTTTTTGAGTAAAAAGACTTAAGGCTATTCAGGTAACATATTTGCTTTTCACTCCCTAAGAAATCCAGAAACTTATTACCTTTGGAATGTTTGCGTGCCCGCGTGTAAAATTCCATAAGATTTTCTCGCGTTCCCACGACGACGCCAATGGGGATGGCGTACTACTGCGCATACGCGGGCTCTGGAGCGTTTTAGGGAAGGGGTCAATGCAGTGCGTAGCACGTGAATGAAAGACATGCGTATATTATATACAAGGCGCTTAAAAAAATACGGTTTATACTTTCACAGAGTTTTATAGTGCCGAGCCCTGCGTTGCCGGACATATTTCCGGACCCTACGTATTACAAATCTGGTGCATGCACTGTTAATTGGCATCTATGCATCCTCATGTTGAACCCACAGATGCACTGATGGTTGCATATATAATTCTGACGCGATAAGCGAGATATTGAATCATTTGTCTGCCTAGTGAGATTCGAACTCGCACAACGGTCATCAATGTCTTGTCTCTGTCCAAAGACTCAGTCCTTAATTTACTACAATTAACTAATTATCTTAATATAATAATAATAATAATAATAATAATAATAATAATAATAATAATAATAATAATAATAATAATAATAATAATAACTTAGTACACTCGAAGCGAAAATGTAGGTATAACGTATATATGAATCGTCAAGCTAAATTGGTCAAGACGTTAACATGTAAATGATTGTTCAAGAGATTAACCAAGCGCCTCCTTTGCCCAAATATCCTCGATTTGGCGAACTCGACTGACAGGTATAGCACAGAACGGCGCACAAAAAAGCGGTCTAGGTTATTGTAAAAATTTACCGGACAAAAGCCTTTAGGACTATCCAGTTAAAAAAAATGTTTGTACAAATTATGTGTTGACTATGTGTATGTACGGAAATTCTTTGGTCTTATACAGGTTACTCTAGATTCGGTGTAAGAGCAACAAATTTTACAGGTAATATCGTAACGTTTGTTAGGAAATTGTATAAAAAAATAACTTCTAGGCTAACATAGGTATACGGTCAACAATGTACAAATTATACTCTATATTTTGGCTGCAAGTTAAAGGATCAACCGCTTTTCGTAGTTTCATAGCTAATGGTAATATTATGTGATATAAAGTATATTTTTACAAGTATCTTTTGCAATAATTTTCATAATATCGAAATATATCGTAAGACAGGACACTTATTTTTCAACAATTAGAACATGCGAGGTATCTCTTGAAGCTCATCTCTGTCTTTATTGTCCGTAATGTTTCATTTCACGCTCACGAATTTCGTTATTATGATTTCCCAGTAAAGTTTTATAACACAAGATGTAGATAGATATAAGTATTTTTATTTTGTGGTATTTTTATAAGAAATTGATGGTAGAGGACTTTTAATGTGTTTTAGTCGAAATGTTTTATACTTTCTTTTTTTTACTTTCTTTTCCTTATATTAAGTTAATCGCAAAATTACAATTTAAAATTACCGATATAATAGAGAATCACATTTCAACTTGGGATATAGGGCCCAAACGAAGTTTTCAGGAAATTTTTAATGAATGTGCAGTCTTGAATTGAATATACAGAAATGGGTACAAAGACTCGAGAAAAAGTTCTTTAAATATATAAAATTCCATCGTATGTTTTTAGAGACGGGGTAAAATTGTTTAAATATCTTTTTTAATCCTTGGGTATCTTTGTTAACAGACATTAAAATTTCACCGAAGTTTATTTATCCATTGCACCACATTGTTATTGCTTTTTATATTTTATTTAATGTTGAAATTGATAAATGTATACCTCGCATTCTTAAACCTCGCATTTCAGCAATACGCAAATTTATTTCGGGAAAATTTGAGGTTTTTCTGCAAATTTACCTAGTATTTAGAAAAGACAGTTGAATAATGATATCCGGTCCTTATAAACATTGGACGAAATTCTATGGTTTTTGGAACTGTTTCTCGAATCTCTGTATTCAGCTTTGTATGTTAAGTGTAAGAATACACTTACATTTTAAATAGCTTGAAAATTTTGGTTGGATTCGATTTTCCAAGGTCATAATTGCGGGTCTAAATATAAGTATGTATAGAGCTACCCAAAAAAACGTCGTCAAAGTTGGCCAAGTAAAAAAAGACGTATTTCTATTCTATCTTAAATGTATAACCTTATTTAAATGTCAAAGCTGTCACCTTATATGATAGCCATTATTTATTTTGCAATTGTCACTTCACTTACACGTTCATAGCCAGGTTTGATTACTTTTTTATGTCTTTATTTTTATTCCGAACATAAAGAATAAGGTCTAAACATTTTAACTTAAATACTTAAATATTTGGACCTAGTTTATGTTGTTACTATCGCTCACAAAGTACCACTGGCAACTCAAAAAAATCAAATATTGATTAAATTGCATTTTACTGATTAGTTAAGGTAACTAGAATGCGTATTTGTTAGCTGCCCATTTGTAGAATGTAGTACCCTAAAATGAGGAGTTCGCTATTTGTCCCGATACCTCAAATGTCGCTAGGGATTTAAACTATATATTTAAGACAAGAACTTAAATAAACCAAGAACACTAACAGACAGCTGTAGTGGATAATGGAAAACGTAAAAAAAAAGTACGTATGATACGATATAAATCATGCCATACGTGAAAAAATCGGTTGACGATGTTTTTAGGTCCTGAATTTCCATATTATGAAGTAACATATTTACATATTCATTTTACGGTTAGTTATTAGTTATTATATGTTCTTATAAGGAGTACTTATTAAAAAGAATGTTTTTTTTTCCTTCGTATATAGTGATATACGAAAATAGGTTCGTATACCATACCTTCGTGAAAATAGGTCAAAATGTATTCCACCACACACAACTGTAACGTGTGTACCTAACATAAATGGAAATATGTAACTTCTATATTCTGAAATTCAGGATCTAAAACATCGCCAATGGACATTTTTCATGCTTGACACGAAATACACTACAAACCATATATTTCCGATTTTACAAAAACTTTTGTGGTGGGAGTAATTATCATTTTTTAAGTTATCCCATTATCCACTGCAGGCATATTTTGTGCTCTTAACGTTGTTAAATTTTTGTCTTAAACATTTTTATTTAATTTCGAACGGTTCTGGAGATATTAGGAAAATAGCGGAGAGTGGCTTTCGTTTTAGGAATGTTACAACCTAAAATGGGCAGCTAAAGAAACATGCATTCTTCTTGCCATAAGTAACTCTAATAATCTTCAGAGTTTCGTCAAAATCTGAATTTTCAAATTGCCGGCGTTCCCTTGTCATCTACTAACGTTAGTTTTTGTAAAATAAAGCATTATTGCATTCGATGAGCTTCACGAAATGCCTCGGAACCAACATACACGCAACCATTCGCACTTAGTGAACTTATAGGAGCGCACGAATAACCATGCATTTTTCTACATCTTATGCAGGGTAATGTAAGTTCAAACTTGCAGTTTCAAAATTTAATCAATAAAATAACAATACAAAGATTAAGACACATCACTAGGTTAATGGATTTTATTTTAAGTTCGCACGCAGAGCTGCTTCAGAACACGATGAAGGAGATGGTGCAGTTTTGGGGCCCTGTGAAGTTGGCACCCTTGAACTGGAAAATAAAGACTTTCGTTATCTATATCCTTTGCCCATCGTATGCCCATGTTTGCCCAGTAGACAATTTTTTTGCCCACCAACTGAAAACGGAAAAATAAAAAAAAAAACGAAAAGCAAACATTAAAACAACGTGGTTCGCTAGAACATTCGTTTGCTCAGGGTTTGCCCACGTATGCCCAGAGAGTAGTTTTATTTGCCCACCTTTCATTTGCCCTTATTTTTGTTTGCCCACCCTGTTTCGTTTGCCCAACCTTTATTTTTGTTTGCCCGCCCTGAATTTCGTTTGCCCAGCCCGAATTTTTGTTTGTTTTGCCTGAACTTCGTTAGCCCACCCTCAGTTTCGTTCGTTCAACCTGAATTTGAACAAGTATATTTCCTTGAGACGTTTTTTTCATTTTTTCATTGATGGATTTTGTGTTATTTTTTATTTATTTTTTTTTTTTTGAAAGGTTGTCAAATAAAACTACTCTCTGGGCATACGTGGGCAAACCCTGGGCAAATGGATGGTGTCAAGGAAATACGTTTCTTCTCATTTTTCATTGCTAATTTTTTTTTCTATATTTTTTTTTAAAGAAAGGCAAATAAAACTATTCACTGGGCATACGTGGGCAAACGAATGGTCTAGCGAAACCACTTTTTTTTTAATGTTTGTTTTTCAGATTTTTTTTTATTTTTTTATTTTTCCGTTTTCAGTTGGTGGGCAAAAAAAATGTGTACTGGACAAACATGGGCATACGATGGGCAAATGATATAGATAACGAAAGTCTTTATTTTCCATATCAGGGGTGCCACCTTCACAGGGCCCGGTTTTGGAATCATCGCTGGTACGCCAGTCCATGCTTAAAATTACCAACGAGCACCTATTACTTTATTTTTGTGGCGTTAAAACCATTGTTTCGCATTCAAACTCTCGAAGCAGTATTTTTTACAAATTAATATGTATAAATCTATTATATTAGAGTTTTTAAAATGTGATAATAGCTACCAATCCGACGGATTGGCTAGCCATTTGTTAGATATTAGAGATAGTTATTCCGGAACTGTCATATATTTATTGTATATTGTTTAATTCTAAGCGATATATGGCAATTCCATCTAGTAAGTGAGATATATATGTTACCACTTTTAATTCTTTTTCTAATTATATTTATTGTACTTATGTCGTATGTGTTTCCGTTGTTCTTATTTTAATCGTAGTTTTATTATTATTATTAATTAGTTGTAAGAATACTTTCCAAACTGAACAAATTAAAGGTTGTGCACATAGTATTATTTTTGTATCATGCTTTTATTTAATGAGGCTTTCGAAGTTCCTTTGATAATTTTAAAGGTTTATTATTCTTAGTACATTTTGCGTCGGAAAATCGCGAACCCAGCGGCGTTTCCCGCGCGGCTGAGACGGCGATTTCCCGACCTCTCACAGATAATATTACAGTTGACTTATGGTCATCAATGGTGCTGGTATAAACTAATGTTAAGTTGTACATATTAAATGCAACACACACGACATTCCTAAAGAAAGTATTATTAGTTTTAAAGTATTATTTGCAAACGTAGCGGTAGACTGTTGAGTTCCTCGGTTATTTTAATTTAGACGCACACCGTAACGTAAAGTGGCACGGTATTATTTATAATTTTGTTGTTTGTCGCACGGAGCACAAAATAGACAATATGTAAAATAATTTTTCGATCAGGGTATATAATTTTATGAACAGTATGGGAAATAGTACCAAAAAATACTCGATACCTTTAGTTGGGACGGTTGGATTGTTGCCGTTTTTTTTGTTTTCGTGCAATATTTTTGCTCCGATCAGTGAGAGAGCAGGTCTCAGGGGTCAAAAAACTGGCCACCCTACAGTTGATATACTTTTCAATTTTTTTGTATGATATAATTACATTTATTTTTAATTTAAAGACTATTGAAACAAGTACAAAATTAAGTTTCATAAGATTTTTTGAAAAACAGTGTCTTTATTGAAAAGTGTTCCGATCGATAAGTTTTTCATAATTTCAGTTTGGCGCCGTTATACTTAAAATTTCTGTCGTATATCATGTAACCACCAAGTTACAGTAAAATATAATATACATACATATACATCCGGATACACAAGATGCTACCATTTCCTCAAAACTTATAGTGTGTGATTAACTGATAGATGTATTAGATTTTATTTGTTTTGAATGTGAATGTTTTATTCTTTATTTTATATATGTAGCTTCAGTTTCAAGAATTTGCCATTTATATCTATGATTTATGTAAATTTAATTCCAATACATCATAAAGTATTAAAAAAAAAAACTTAATTCGACCTTGTTGAAATTATGATAAAATAATATACAAAAATTAAATATAATAAACAGTTTTACAAATAAATGTCGCCTGATGAACTGAATTGTTTTTGCATATTTTTGTTTAAAGTAAGATAGGCAAAATATAAGTCAGTAACAGTTTTTTTTTATTTACAAAAGCAGCAGTTATTTAACATTTCAATCAAAAGTGCCTTTTATATTTTCAAAATATTATATATAAAATTCTTATCATGGAATATTTATTCATAAGACCATATTTAAACTATTAAATATGTATAAAAAAAATAGTTACTAATAGGATAGAATAATTCAGAAGTTTTTTTTTAAGTGTAAGGGATTTCGTAGAGTCTTGGCACAAGTTTCACCCCGAAATTATCGAAGTTTCTCCCTCACTGGTTGGACGAGTCTCGTGTTCTTTTTTTGTTACTTCTATGCATTGGGCATTAAACAAAATGTAAAATATACTCTGAGAATTGTCAAAATTCTTGAAAAAAAGGAACGTAACCCCTGGCATTATTATGTATAAAAATAAATGTTGCAATCTTGTATATGGTGCAATCACTGTAAAAAAAAAAAACAATAGCTAATGGTTAAGTAAATAAGGACAGATACCAAGAGATTGGCACCTCGTACTGCGCGTTTACGTTTTCGTTCCAGTTTGAATTTTTTATTTAAAAGAAAAAAAAGAGAAAAGACAGGGTAAAAATTAACAATATCCATATAGATTTATTTAAAAATATAATACAATATATAAATGTATACCATTACAGAAATGATACAGTATACAAGATATATAAACGATACAAATAAATACAAGGTAACTTATGGTTGACCCGCATAGCTAGCCGACAATAAATTATCTTGTTGCATGTGTGTACGAGGTGTTATAAAACAAGTGCAAGTGACACTTAAATAACAATAAAACATTGTATTATAAATATGTAGGTACATACATTATACAAAATAGATATTTGATATTTAGGTAGGCTTAGTTTTTGAAGATGTTAAATAAAATTAATAAAGCTTCGTGAAGAAAAATATTGTTTTATTTAGTTGGTTTACTTTTTGGGCATTTTGTCTACAAAATATACTTAACAGATACATACCCATAGATTAACGAAAAATATATTTCTTCATTATGGGACATATGTATGTACATACAATGAAGGCGTAAAGTTCGATTAAAATTAAAGGATTTTTTTTAGAAAACCGTTCGGACACGTCAATTAAATTTTCCATTTGCCGACATTTTGACGTACTTCATTTGGTTTTTTTTTATTAACAGCTGTCAAAGATATGACGTCTTTTTTTTTAAATGACAACATATGACTTGTGATTCATCATTTGAAATCTCTTATTTCACGCAATATGCTCTTAAATTTTGGCGCGATGTCATCAAGCCATTTTAAAATGGCGACCGTTCAAAAGTTGAAATTCGATAAAAAACGAAACAAAGTTTATTTAAAAAATCACTCGGACACAACTGTTCGCACACATTTCTAGAATTCTGAATAACTTTTTAAAGTGTGTTGTGTTCAATAACCGAGCAAATATTTGTAGAACCTCTTGTGTCCGAATGATTTTTTAAATAAGCCTTTCTTTGTTTTTGATCAAATTTTAACTTTTGATTGGTAGCCATTTTCAAATAGCTTGATAGAATCGCGCCAAAATTTAGGAGCATACTGCATAAAATAAGAGCTTTCAAATGATGTATCACAAGCCATATGTTGTCACTAAAAAAAATGTCGGTGACGTCATATATTTGACAGCTGTCAATGAATAAACAAATGAAGTACGTTAAAATGTCGGCAAATGAGAAATTTAATTGATGTGTCAGAGCTTTTTTTCTGAAAAATAAAAAAATGTCCTTATAAAATTTTATGGAATTTATTTTATTTATGCGAATTTATCTTTGCGCCCTCACTGTATAACATATAATAAATCTTTTAGGTCACAAAACATCTGAAAAATTGCAGGTGTTTTTTTTTTAGAGTTAAGTGTCGGTTTTGTAGCAAAAGCGCCATATCTACATTTTAAATGAGGTTATGGGTATGTAAACAAGAAATATATGTTTTTTAACAATTTTTTGAAAATGTCAAGAAGTCTTGCCGTTTACATTAAATGCTGAATTATGGTTGAGCCTAATTATATCACGAAGGTAGGCTTTGTTTCTGGAGCCGTTAAATAAAATGAACAAAACTTCTTGAAAAAACATTTTGTTTATTGTGTTCGTTTTTAAAATATTTCATCTCATCCAGGACCATTTTTGCAACATTATTTGTCTAGCAATATTTCCATTCACTAAATTTATTCAAAAAATGGTGGATGCGCCATTACCATACCAAAAATAAATTTTTCTCGAGAACATTTGACTGCTTCCCAATGAAACAAGAGTCCTTATGTGTTTTTAAGAAAAATATTTTGCGAATCTAGTTACTCGTACCTAATGTTGAAGAATCGCATTTTTATCAAAATTTTGAGTGTCAAATGTCAGCCCCGAGGCTCGTTCCTCCTTTATCATATTTTTTTTGGATTATAAATAAAGTTCAAAGAAAAATAAAAAACAAGAAAGTTATGCCCTTAAATACATATTTATAAGTAAAATATTAATCAAACACTTTTTACAGTTTGGAAACTACTTATGGGATAATTCCGTAATTCCAAAAGTATAGTTACTAGGGTAACAGTTATAGTAACGTTTTCTTACAGTCCAACAAACAAATAATGTGATCGGAGATATAAAAGACAATAACAGTTTGAGTGGATCTTATCAGTGTCAATGGTGGAGATCACAAACGATGAAGTATACTGTAATACTCAGCTGACAATATACAATATAGATTTATGAAAATAGAAACGGTTTGTTTAAGTAAAACATTTAAAAAGGAGCATTTATTAATTTTTTTTGGTATTAGTGAACCTTTGAGAGTTAATGTCACTGAATTTGACAAATGGGCCAGACTTTGTTATCGCTGAAACGAAAAGTCTTATTATATCTACTCGTATAATTAGTATTAGGATAATAATAATAAAAAAATCCTACGTCACCACTGAACATCTCAAATATAGTTGAAGGACACGTTGTCCGTGAGGGATAATTCCCACATGATTCCCAATATCTTCGCCAGTTTATGGCAAGGATGGTTCATTTAATTTTCTGTAGACTTTCTGTATTTAATTAGACTATAGGTGGTAGCTTGTGTATACGAGGTATGTAAATTAAACAATGAGACTGATGTTTTTTTTTATTCGAATAGAATTACAATTCCGTATTGTATTCTTCAAAAATCACTTCCTTGGGAAGCCACACAGCGCTGGAGACGGTTCTTCCATTCCTCATAGCAGTGCTGGAAGTCATATACTGGAATGGTCTTCAGCTGGTCGGTTACAGCCGTTTGAATGTTTTCTATGGTTCCAAAATGACATCCCGTGAGGTGTGTTTTCAATCTCGGAAAGAGAAAAAAGTAAAAGGACTCAAGTCAGGCGAATAAGGAGGCTGAGGGGCCACAGGAATGTTTTTACTGGGTAAAAACTCGTTTACTGAAATGACTGTGTGACAATGCGCATTGTCGTGACGCAACATCCAGTTATTCTTGATGTTTTTTCTCACACGCATGATTTTTCGAAGTTTCAAGAATCTCTCTGTAAAAGTGTTGATTTACTGTTTGGCCTGAAGGCACAAACTCTGACTTCCCTGACTATCAAAAAAAAAAAAACAAATCAGCATTGCTTTTTTGTGTCTTGCATAGCTTGAGGTGTGCCATTCCATGCTTTGACGCTTGGTTTCCGGGTGGTACTCAAACACCCAAGGCTCATCACCAGTAATGACACGTTCCATAAAATGGGGAATTGTTCCAAAAGGTTTTTTTTTGGAACAATTTTTGCGCAGATTTTTCTCATCTCCAATTCGTTGGTCAAAATCTGATGAACAGTGGTGTGATTCAAATTTAACCCTTCCCCGATCATTCTTGTCGTCAAACGACAATTGACCGCACAAGACCCCGTATTCTATCAACATTTTTCATCGATTCTTGAAGATGAAGGCCTTCCACTGCGTGGTTCATCTTGAATCGACTCTCTGCCTTCTGAGAATGCCTTAAACACCAAAAACCTGGGCTCTTGAAAAAACACTCCGTAGGCATGTTAAAGTTTTGCAAAAGTATCCGTTGCGCTGTGTCCAAGTCTGAAGCAAAGCCTGATAGCACACCGTTGCTCAAAATTTCACTCATTTTTAAAACGCACTAGATAAAAACCGGTTTACGAAAACAGTCACAAAGAACAAACAAATGACTCTAACGAGTTCAAACTTGTACTGAAGGTGCATTGCATGTTAACCTACCGCCTCTTCTAAGTCCCGTCTCCGCAGTATTGCTCGATCGGGCGCTGCGTTGCCAGTCTCATTATTAGGCTTCAGAATGTTTGCGTGCCCGCGGGTAAAACTCCATAAGAGTCTCCTGCATTCCCGCGCTGACTTGAATGGGGATATCGTTCTACTGCGCATACGCGGCATTATGCGAGCTCTGAGGAGTGTTAGGGAAGGGGTCGATGCCGTACGTAGTACGGGAACGAAATGCATGCGTATATAATGCAAAAGGCGCTTAAAAAATACGGTTTATAATTTCATTATCATAGAGTTGTATGGTGCCGAGGCCTGCGTTGCCGGACACATTTCTGGACCCTACCGTTTACTTGATTTACACACCTCGTATGTTGCAAGTGCGAATTGAGATATTTTGACGTACGTACGACACCGTCAAGTCGCTGCGCGATGCCATAAAAAGATACCAGACACCGTTTCGTTTTGCGTTTTCGTTTAGCCAGCTGCCAATTTCCAGCGGCTGCCGCGCCGATCCGAGCGCTCCGACTTTTCGACCGGCACCGTCGCAAAAAGCCGACTCGCATAAATCCACCGAAGAACGTGACCGACAAGCGAACTCTTTCGCCTGATAATTTAACGTCGCTCATATAAATATGCTACGTATCAATCAAAGAAAGGGAGTTTTCGATAAATAAAACATCGGCCTGCCCATGAGAAACGAAATATTCAACGGGATCCGGCTCTCGAAGGACCACACACGCGACTTGCCCTGCACGACGCGGAGGACGCGCTTCGCATCGCGTTTAATTACCGGCAGGCGGTGAGTTATTAATTGACGCTTATCGCTAGTTTAATGTTGACATGCTTTCTAAGTAGTCAAATTATACAGAGAGCGGCAAAATTACTGCACAAACTCCATAAAACCGAAACAAGTTTTCACAAAAAAAAATGAAACTGGTCAAATTTGCATTACAATATTACAAATTTTGACTGCCATATCACTTTTCGATCATCACCTATTTTCGAAAGATGATGTCTTCCTCAATTAATATTCTGCAATTGTAAATAATCATAAGTAATAACTAGGGTTCGGAACGTGCGCTGTAACGCAAGACCGGACTCGTAATCCGTCACGTTATTGCCGCAAGACGACATGTGAGCAACCAAAAAGACAAGAGTAAAAATGTGTTAAGTATGTACATTAGGGTGATTCGTTTCGAACTCCTATTTTTTTTGTTCGCTCCCACAGCAAAATATTGTTCTACATACCGAAAAAAATCCCTGTTTTTTAAAAAAATTTTTTTTTTTAAAAATTTTTTTAAATAACAAATTCAAAATATTACAATTTTTTTGTCCTAGTTACCCCCTTAATTTACTTCCTTCAACCCTGCCAAGCCTACAATAAACTAATCTATGCCAAAACAACTAATCTAATGACTAATCTATTAATTTTTTATTCATGGACCTCAAAGTTAAGCTAAAAAACCGTTCTTCGATAATAATAAATTTTGGCTGGTATATTTAGATTTTTTGGATGTGTAATTTCACAAAATATCGAATAAATTAGTAAGTAGATAATGTGAACTTTTTATGATCAAATTGCTTTTTAGCATGCAAATCTTTTAAATCTATAGCCTAGGTCCTATATAGACTATAGCCTAGGACAGCAAATTTGTAGGAGTGGCAAATATTTCTTCATATGTGCAAACATGTGACGAAATGCTAACGATGGGGGCAACCACACTTGCTTTCCACTTGTGTGTACAACCAACCACATGTGCTTTCCAATTACCGACACAAGTCGACACGAGTCGACTCGTGTCTCCGAAAGTGCTTTCCATTTGATTTATGTCGCCGTGAGTCGATACAAGTCACCTCAAACAGACTCCGCTAGACAGCTGAGTTCACGCTGAGTGTGAGTGTAAAAGAAGTGAAAATCTAAACGAACGCGGTAAAGCAGAATATATAGTGGAGAGTTAAGGCGAAATCTGATTGAAGAAAATGAAGGTAGGTGACAAATGTAATTATTTGCAGTACTACTTTCAACAACTTTTGTAAGAAACTACTAGCCTAGCGAGTGTTCCATTTACCCATTTGATGAGAGTCAACACTAGTTGACACGAGTCGACACAGGAGTCCCTGGGAGTCGGGTAAATGGAAAGCACCCATTAAGTAGTTATTATTGAACTTGCCAACGTATTAAATATGCCAACGTAGGTGACAGTCTCGTTATATCCATGGATACGGTATAAACGAACAACATAGTAGTATAGTTTGAGAATAGTTTGAGATGCGAATGAGACACAGCAGTCGCCGATTGTACTTTATAACAGAGTCCATTAAAAGCAGAGTACACTGTACGAGTATATGTGCCAATCAAACAAATGTATAATTTAGCAAATACCAAGCTGACTCAGTTACTCAGTTACTCAGCAAATTAATTTCTGAAATGGATTATGAAATCATGAAATGCCGCATAATTCGGTGGTTTGGAAAGGTACTTGGTCCTTTTCAAATGGCGAGCAGTTTATATTGCAACTACTTAAGCGTTCAGAGCGGGAAAAATTATAATAACCAGATAATAATCGCTTAGATATATGGTTATTGCAATCTGCTTTTGTGATCTTAATACAAAATTGCAATGAATTACAGATCTAGAATTTCACTATATTATAAAGAATGCCTTACTATAAATTGTAACGCTGCCGCTGTACTTCTGTACACAGGGCCGTAACTAAGGTGACTCCAGAGGTCGTCTAAGCCTCACCTAGCAAATTTACCTGTACTTCTAAACAAAAGTGTTTATATCAACGTCAGAACATCGCTTGAAGCTTTTCACTGACCTGATGAACATTCATTTAAAAATCTCATCGAACGAACCTTTTCTAATATACAAGTTCCGAAATAGAGATTCGTATTTTTTGTTAGTGTATATTTTTGTTTTTTTTTTATATAAAAGTTTCTTACATACAACGTCCGCCAAGAGGTTTGTACATTTAAGAATTCTGGTATTAAGCATTTTTATTTTAAGAATCTTAGCCAAGATTGGCAACCCGTCGATCTTGCGGCAAATCAGAATCTCAGCAAAAAAGAAATAACACATTGGTTCTATGAAATTGGCAACCCCGTCAATATGTCCATAATATGCCATTATCTGATTACCTTACAAAATATAAAAAAATTACATATAGTTAAAGTTTCATATACATAAAGTATGAATTGGAATAATTAAGTTCAGTTATAATGGCAGCCAATTTATAAAATTCTTTTGAAGACTTATTTACTGTAGGTACATGGTGCGGCAGTTCAAAAGTCTTCGCTAAAATCATGACAAGACGTCGCCTGAAATAGAGAAATTAACCCTTGTGTATTGTTCTTTAAGGAATGTGAGATACACACTAATTGCGTACTTGAAGAAAACATTAATTCCCTAAAGATAATGTCAGAAAGATAAAGTCCTTGTTTTTGTACACATTTTGTTTCAAATAAAATGTAATGACAATAATGGCTTCTTGTCGAATTCGTCTTTTTTTTCGCCTCATTAAATCATGGTTCTCGGGGATGTGGCTTTAGAACAAACAAAAAAGGCAGGAGCTGTCAAATCTGGTGAACAAGCAGGTCACAATGCGGGTCAGTTCTTGCTAATGAGATGACGAGACTGACCTCATCAAATGCGGGTCTTATCAAACCCATATAACTCTATGTTACGGATGGTTGTGCCATCCTGCTGAAAAGTATGTTTTCATCAGTTCCATAGTCTTCAGGTCTATGCAGGGAAAAATGTTGTTGTTTTTTTTTAATGAGATGTCATGGAAATTCACTATCGCAATTCAACACTTTTCTGTCTATTTGAACCATTCCAGCAATATTCCCACCACTTCCAGGGCAAACAATTTATATTTTCTGCTATTTGGGGACCTGTATAACATTTTTTTAAGATTCATTGACTTTCCGGAAGCCGGAAGAGGGCCAAAATTCACAGTTATTTACATATATAATGTCGGAAACTAACAAAATCCTTGTGCAGTTTACATTGTAGCAAGTCGCAGACGTAGCAAATGGCTTAATAGGCTCCGACTCTAAATATCTGAAAACAATGTTCGCCAATCCATCGTTCTGATTGTTTACAAAGCACACCACTCTCGCTCGACGGTTCGGAACGGCAGAGGCAGAGGTCAGGTTTGAGGCGACCCCGCGACATTTTTCATGGGAAAAAAAGTGGAACGGCGATTTCGCGTCGTAAACAACGCGGGTCCCGATGCTGGAGAAAATAGTAAGTATTACCTTACTTAACAAATGTCGTGGTCCGCCAGTATATTTAAGGCGATTCATTATTTCGTGTAATATGAAACTGGCCGTATCAGCAAAGGTCAAGAGGTGCCATCAGCTCTTACGTAATTTATTTTGCGGGTGGCATCAGCGGCGGTCCGCAAACCACGATCATGGGCTCCTCGAAAATATCCATTTTATTTCTGCAACTACGTGGTATACTTTGTAAGTTCGACAAAAATGTGTTTCAAAATGTTTGTCACATCACTTGAGTTTAGTTAATCACGTAGTTTAGATAATTTTGTTGCTAAATTAAATAACCGTTTCCCTACCATAAAATTTACGTGTGAAATGGAGCACAATGAACAGCTACAATTTTTAGATGTATTAGTTATTAGAAATAGTGAAAATAAGTTAGAGTGTGATGTATATAGGAAAGAAACCGCGACTCCGATATATTCCCAACGATTCACACCACCCTTTTCAACATAAAATGGCAAGTTTTAATTTTCTAATTCACCGTTTGTTAAATTTCCCCCCTCAGTAAAGAGAGGTTTGAACATGAGAAACAATTAATTCAGAATATAGCTAAGAATAACGGTTACTCAGTCCAGTTAATAGATAAGTTAATAAGGAATAAATTTAAGAGAACCCTGTATAATTCCACAACTTTTCGTAGAGATACTGACAATTCGAAATTTGCTTCGTTACCATATGAACCTAAATTCACCCGCGGACTAGATAAAATTTTTAAAAATATTAATATCAATTTGGTTTATAATTCTAAAAATAAACAACAGACGCTTTTGGGTAACCCCAAAGACAAAATCGACAATAACGAAAAGTCAGGTATATACGAAATAAGTTGTAAAGATCAAAAGTATATTGGGCAAACAAAAAAGATCTATTTTGACTAGATTTAAAGAACACATGGCTCATTTGAAATATGACAGAACAGAAAAATCTCGTGTTGCCCATCACGCTTTTGACAACAACCATAGGATAGACATAAATAATTTAAAATTAATTAGAAATGTAACAAACACTAGACAGTTGGATGCTTTTGAAAGTTTAGAAATCATTAAGTGTAGCAGTAGTATGAATAAGGACAATGGTCCGATACCCACCAGTCCACTGTTTGCTCCGATTAACAAAGACAGTTACGGTTCAGTGAACCGTGGCAACAAATTTAGTATAAATAGTGCAAGTATGTAGGCTAGAATTTAGTTTTAATCTTCTCCTGAAGATGCCAACTTGGTTGGCGAAACGCGCGTCGAGAAAAGTATAGTAGTTCGGTGTTTCGTGGAAAACGTTCGGTTTTTTGTTTCTACGCCGAAGGTTCCAGTACCCACTCCAATATCACTTGACATAAAGATAATTCTGGAACGTCGAAGTTTTAATTTCAATAAAAAAAATTGTGTGTGTTTATTAACTTTTATTTCTAGACGAAAAAGAATGCTTCAACATGTTAAGAACTACAAATTTGATACACTTATATCTGGTGCGTCACATAACTTGAGATCCTTATTCTTAAAAAAGATGCATTTTGTAAAAACTTATTTTAATGTAGCAACAAAATGGTCGTACGACATTTGATCTTGACAACATTTTCAATGTCATTTGATTGTCAACTTTATTGTTTTTAGTGGTAATCAATATTTCCCTACAAAAAAATTACAGAAAAATTAAAGTATTTTTTATCTAAAACATTTTTTCCTATCCGATGTGAACTTAATAAATATCCAGTCTAATTGACAACATTTCGCCCAAGTTATTAAAAAGGGCGATATTTGTGAAGGTTTAAAATCCTCAAAATACTAGTCGAAGATTTCACAGTCGTAAGAGAAAATCCTCGAGAATTTATGTAGTGTAAACTAGTAGGTCTATTGTTACCGCCGCTAGATCTGTAATTTCATTATTTTCACCAGTTACAGTTCTAGCGGCAGTAGCAGTATATCCACACTATATACATATCTTCTAGAAGACTTTCTCTCATGATTGTGGAATATGTTCGACCAGTATTTTGAGTATTTTAAAACGTTCCAAATATCACTATTTCTGCTAATTGAATGAAATTTTATCAATTGGTTTGGATATTTTTCTGTAAATTAAGATTATCTATAGAGAAATGTTAGTTTTCATTTACAAAAAATAGAATTAACTTTGAAATGGCCTTGAAAACGTTGTCAAGGCCAAAAAAGTCGTATGAACATTTTGTTGGTCCTTTTAAGATCAAACAACGTTTATTGGAAACATTTTGCTAAAAATGCACCGTTTTCAATATATGGCGGTCTCAAATTAAATGACACCTCTGATATTATAGTAAGATCTTAAACTGTATATGACTTGTATATGACTTAATTAGGAAACAAAGTATTCTAATATTGATGACTGATTTTTAAAATACTACCTTTGCAAGTTCTTTTGTTTCGGAAAAAAAGTATAGTAGATATTTATGAAAGCAAAATTTTCTAAATTCAGTATTTTCTTACATGGAGCTAGCACACGCAACTCGACTTTCTGGTTTCAAAGAAAATTTGTTTTATAGTGACTATGATTCTAGTAGGTATTTGTAGTTCTGAAACCAAACATTTTTTTTAATTACTCAAATATATACATATAAATTAAGACACAGTATAAATAGTACTTCCCGGTCCCAAATTATGTAGTTTCGTGAAGTCAAACGGCTTATATTATTTTGTGGATACATGTTTTTTGTTGGCTAAATGTTTGGTCAAAATTTCGGTTACAATATTAGTCAACCTAAGAACATCGGTAAATCGTCGTTTGTTTATGTACTGGATCTTGCTTTTTAATGCCATACAATCTTTACAACAGCAAATGGCGGCAAAAACATTGATAAAACAATGGATGCTATTCTAATTTTTTTAAATATCGAAGGCATATTGCAAATTTACAAGTCGTAGTGTGTTCAACTTTTCATATTTAGGTCACAGAGTTATGACGCCACATCGATCCTGTGTAACTGCTTCCCTGCAATGAACACGGCACGGAACTAACAATAAGATGAGATTACCTACTCTGTTAGTAACAGCATTTTACTAACTTAAATCTCACGCTTACTATAACTGCTGATCCGAAAGATGCAATTCAGTTGGATGATGGCTCCTAATAAGCACGTTGATATACCGTTTAAAGGTGAGAGTAACATTGCCTCCCAGGTTGCCGGACGAGACGCCGCTGAACAGCATCGTCCAGGTGTTCGTCAGTTTTGTATAACATTCGATAATCTCCCGACTCTCAGATGTTTGGTAACCGATGTGTCTTGATTTTGTTGTAACGTATGCCTTTTTTCTGATGTGCTTCACGATACCTTGATTTTTTATAATCGTCTTAAGACGGACGATCATCGGCTGAAGATATTTTAAGAAACTATTAAACTAACGAGTTACGGTGACTTCTGTAATTTATAGTCGTCGCACTTTAAATATATGTCGCAGTAGTTCGAATTATACATTTTGGGGGGGCGGAATTTTCAAGGTAAGAACTTACAAGGGCCCAAAAGTGTCAAAAGTAAAACTACAAGATATGAGTTAGTATCTTGATTTTGAGAAATTAAAATTGTATTACATAAATTGTATTAAGTGAATAATGATTTTCTAATGATGTAATGATGTGTGTGGCTCATATATATTTTCTTAATATTTTTACTATTAGCTTTTTACTATTAATTATTCGGAGCTCCATCCGTATCGTCTGCAATCCACACATGAAATTCTTAGAGCGGATGAACCTCTAAGACTACAATTCTGCCAAAAGGTTTATTAACTATTTTAACAATAACGATGCTGTCATCGAAAAAGTTTTTTTACTAATGAGGCTTGGTTTCATCTTTGAACTATATTAACTCTCAGAATATGAGACTTTGGAGTGCAGACAACCCTCACTTTTATATTGAAACTCCACTACACTCACTCCACTACTCCACTCACACAATAAATGGAGTGTGGGCAGCTGTAAGCAAGAGGATTGTTGAATCTATTTTTAATAACGACATACTGAAAGGAGAGAGATAGGTACTGTTTAGAAATCTTAACACCTTTTGTGCAAATGGTGCATGGCGACGAATTGCAAGAAGGTTATATTCAACAAGATGGAGCTAGTGCTCATACTACTAGGGAAACAATTAATTATATAGGCGAATATTTCAAAGATCGTATAATTAATTTGAACATGCAGACCATATTCCCCCATATATCTTGCGATTTGACCCCCTTTGATTTTTTTCTCTGGCATTATCTAAAAAAATAAATTTATGAAACCCCCATTGGCAATATGGAAAACATTAGTAATGCATTGTCAATACAATTGAATAAATTAATGGAACACCGTGGATACTGAAGCACATTATTGACTCAGTTAATATAAGACCTCCAGTGTGTACTTATAAATATGGGCGGTCGTCATTTTCTTTAGTAGTGTCTTATTTTTTGGAGAATATAGTTTCTTCTCAATGGAGTTCTTTGTTTCTGTTCTTTTATATATCCGGTAAAAGTACCCATCACATAATGTGACAGTCTTGACAATTCGATAAGATTATAAACTTAAGATTAAGAATAGAATTACCTATTTTTTTGCTAGGCCAGCTTTGATGACTTTTCGTTTGAATGAGGACGTCGCAGAGACGTATAATATTTAGAACTAGGACAAGGAAAAACTCCTTGAATCCCTGTCAGGATGCCTGTGTTCCTGACAGGACACTCTCAACTACCGAAGCACTTATACCATATGAGGCTAAGTGAAACACCACTTTCAGACGGTGTGAACAGGAAGAGGAGACAGTCGAGCATCTACTTTGTGTTTCCATTTTAGAAGAGTGCCTTCCATTCCATGAGTTCCCGTTGTGTGATGTTACCATCTTTTTCGAAAGATTTGGATAGTTGGAATCATAACTCGAGCAGCTGCCTCGGATAGGATGCACAAGGTGCCCAATGGGGCATAAATGCTGTGACTGAATCAAAAGTACGGACCAAATGGATTTGTTTTCACCTACAAATACTATAAAAAAAACTGGACGTTTTCCACGAAACACCGAACTACTATACTTTTCTCGACGCGCGTTTCGCCAACTAAGTTAGCATCTTCAGGAGAAAATTAAAACCTGAAACACGCGTCGAGAAGAGTATAGTAGTTCGGTGTTTCGTGGAAATCGTCCAGTTTCTTGTTTCTACGCCGAAGGTTCCAGTACCTACTCCAGGATATAAATACTATATAACGATAATATGATTTAAAGATACGATTCTTTATTTATTTACAAAATGTATCTATACTATTTTTGCTGTACTTGGAAATCTTTGGGATTCTGTAAATCTTTTGTATGGGTTTGTCAAGTGAGACGCAACATTGGACTAAAGTAGGTGGTTCCATCTTTTTACTCTGACCTCTTTCTGATTATTAATTACTACTATAATTTATACATTATGATTCTTCATTCGGAAACACCCTGTATACCATTTTCTGTTGTCTTCGCTGAGTATTCGCCGTAAATCTGAAAATAGACTCAAGGAATAATTATTATGCAAGTGACAATACTTACTGCTACCATATCGCTAACGGTCACCTATTTCCGCAAAATGTGGCTCGTTTTTGCTCCAAAAAATCGTACTGGCCGTTTGTTTTATTCATGTCCAGGCTGACATTCTCCTCGGCGTATTTATACTTTACTACTACAGATACATGCCAACGAATGTTTTGTTCTGGAACACGCCTAGCTCGTTTCGGAATTCAGAAGTAAATAAAGCGCATAATATATATGCATATGCGCGAAAGGCACATATTCTTTGCTAGGAATGTCAGCTGCGGGGTTCCATCAAATGATGGAAAGCGACACTTTTTATTGCTCTATTTCTAGCCCTGAAAATTAATGACAATTGGCTAATGCTGACCAGTTCCTTTTTGGATAGTTAAATCTCTTCGAATTGTGAGACATCTTTTTGGAAATTAGAAATACGAATTACGTAGTTATCCCAGAGATCTCAAAAATGCTCAAATTATTGTACTAAATCGTTTAAAAGACATGTCACAATGGAACACGTATTAAAAAAAAGTGGAGGAGCAAAAAACGGTGTAACTTCTTATTAAATAAATCACCCATATTTCTAAAATGAGTTTTTCAAATTATACAATACAAAATTTGCAATGATACAATTTAAAAATATATACATATAGGTATATACTTTGAGTTAAAAAACACAGGACTACAAAAGGAAAGGCTGCTTGGAGCGAGACGTATTAGTATGATTTTAAGACTCAAATTGACCTCCTGAACACGAAGCTGAACTTGGTTTAACAGTATCACCTTTGGTTTTTCCCTAGAGGAGAGAAGCCCATAGAAAACACCATAGCATACAGATATGTGTAGTGTTTGAGAAAATTCGTGGCCAGTCAACCCCAAACCCTAATTCGTTAAGACGAAGATCTGCGGAGGGACGTATTCAGACTCTATAACCCCATAACTCCATAAACTCAAACCCAATAACCCAATACCCCAAGGGTCTGTAAAACTGAGCACTAAAAACATTGATGAAAAAGCTCTAGAAACCTTGCAATCTTGAAGATTAGTTACCGAATCAAATTCAAATAACCATAGAACTCCATACCCTATAACCTGGGATGTGCGAGTATAAGGAAACATACAATAAGTTTATGAATCAGACGTTCAGAACCATACGAATCAGTGTCAGCTGGTTCATGTAACCCCATAACCCAGTCACTCTATAACCTCAAAACCTACACTGTATGAGTATATGTAACCACAAAAGAGTAAGGGAACATAGATCTTATGCATCAAACCAAAGCTATATATCTTTGAGTTAGCAGGCTTCCATACCCCATAAGTCCACAACCTCACAGCCACAAAACCCCATAATCCATAAACCGAGGCATGCGAGTTAGTATAACCCACAAAACTCGAATGATTCTGGACACATGATTCATAAAATCCATGTTTCCTCAGAGTTCTATGGGTTACACTTACTAGAAGGCCCCGGATTACGGAGTTTTGTGGCTGAGGTTGTTGGGTTTTGAGTTATGGTTATTTGAGTTTGAGGTCATTTGATCGACAATCTTTAAGATACGTAGTTTCTAGTGTTCAGATTTATAGATCCCGGAATATGAAAATATTGAGTTTAAATAAAATATTATAAAACATAAATATAGTATAGAGGCTAAATGTATCCTGAGGCGTCCTCCACTTGCAATGTCAACTTCGACTTGCTAGTGTCTGTGAGGGCCGATTTTATGCATGATAGTGTTTCCTATGAAATGTTGTTGATTGATATATTATGATACTGTGAACATGAGAAACTAAAAATTGTCTATGTAAAAAACTATAAAAAGGAGAGGGTTCTATATAATAATTTGAGGTTGCTTGGTTACTAATTTTCCCGTCCACTACACATATCTACCTATTATAAGGTTTTCTAGTGATTCTTCTCACCTATGGGTAAAACCAGAGACGATAGTATTAAATCAAGCTCATAGTCGAGTTTACGATGTTCATTTTAATCGGAAAATCTATTCACACCTCTCTCTCAACCAATATTTTTTGTGATCCTGCGTAATTAATAATTATATCTAAGTATTAAATTTACATGAGAATAGCATGAACAATTCTGCATTTATGGATCCATAAAAAAATATTGGGCAATCCTTCTCTATTTATAAGCTACTTACATTTTTTTTGCGGGTATAGTTTCAATTTAATAGAGTGTTAGTAATAATAATATAACTAATAAACTTACCATCTGAGTGGACAAATGCCAATTATATCTAAGTATTAAATGCCAATTTTATATAAGTATTAAATTCGCATGAGAATAGCATGAACGATTCTGCATTTATGGATCCACCAAAAAAATATTGGGCCAACAATCCCTTCTCTATTTATAAGCTACTTACACTTGTTTTTTTTTGCGGGTATAGAATTTCAATTTAATAGTGTTAGTAATAATATGACTAATAAATTTACCATCTGAGTGGACAGATGGAGATAGCGACTATATTTATCTATTTTGGTGAAAAAGAATTTGAGACAAGAGAGCCTCGTCTGATCAATAGTACCTCTGGAACGGTAGATGGACTGCGTGACTGCTCTAGCACTACTAATTTTCATGATCAGCTTTGGTTCAGATGAGGTTTTAAATGATTCCGCAGCAATTCACCAAACTAATAAAAAATGTAAGTCAAACTTATTATTCGTAAGACAAAGTATCCGCACTCTGCATTTTTATTATTTATCAATAGCAAGGGGGGGCGAGTGACCTTTCTCCCTTGACGACGACTATGCATTTGAGTGTTCGTGGAAAACTTCTCTGATTTTTTTTTACCACGTTATCAGGTTTTATGAATAAAATAAAACATTTAAACTGGACCTGCGTCGATTGGCTGTTTAAGAGCTCTCGTGAAAAAATTTGGGCCAGCCGTCAAAACGCCGCCCCGTATACGAAGTGGTCCCGGTAAACGAGGATAATAATAGGGTCGGTGATTCGTCGGAGCAGCCTTTCTGGCAATAGAACTGCTCGTGTTCGACATTAAAGAGGCACACCGCCCATCTTCGAAATAGCCGCTTTTCACGTGTCATTAAGCCAGAACACAGCCTCATTCTGACACCTTGACCAGAAATAACTAGTTGTTAAACGAAATTACACCTTTTCGGAGGAATACGCGCACCGAAAGGTGCGTCGGATATCGTTTTTTGCGCCGGAATCGGCTAAGTTTAACAATTGCTGATTATAGAGTTCGGTATCCAACTTCGCCTGCATGCGCTACTTTACTTGACAACGTCTTAGTTTTCGTTGGCCACTTTTGTTTTACCTGCAACTATATATGTAGGGTTCTATGATGAATACTTAAAAAAATATAAAAAGACATTAAAAAAAAAAACACTTTTGTATGCATTAAACGGATAAGATAAGTATCGATTTTCAACACAGACCAACTAGCCCAAGCAAAACAAACAAACTGATAAAGCTAAGCGGAAGCCCACAACGGAACGGAACAATAATTTTAAAATATTGAATTACTGTCGAAGATTGTTAGTAAGTGTGCTGTCAAACTGACAGGGCAATCAGAAACGGGTGAAAATTGAAGTTTGAAATGCAAGATTGTTTACGTACAGACTATGTACAGGTCAATCTAATATAAGTGTATTGATAAAAAAACAACAATAAGACTTTATGGTATCATCAGTATCCTCTACAATTGCTATACTCACTACATATGTGTCTATACTTGAAATAAGTCATTTGTATACATACGTATGTGTAATATTTAAATAGAAGTGGTCCCAAAACCAATCCTTGTGTAACTCTACATGTGACTAGTGGAGTCATTTATTCAAACGCATTGCTGTCTCCCAGCACAATTTTCACTGTTATATACAATGTAGGCACCCTAGAGGGCAATCCCTATATGTAACCGTCTCCTACAGAGGTAAGTTTAACATACACACTAATAATCAGATTATCTAGTCATTACATCTGATATCCATCAACATTACTTGCTTCCTTAATTTTTAGAGAATGTACCTAATTCAACCTTATCGTCAACGTACCTTCTTCATCAACGCCAATAAGTCGCATAAATAAATTTTTACTATCCCCAGTTATTATCCTATTTTCCTCACTGTTTTCATATTTTGGTATGGTAGACATAGAGGTATTTTTCTTTCGACTTCTGCGAAACAACAGTTAAACTCATTAGGGATTTCAGTATCGTCATCCATTTACCTCTCCATTTATTCTCCTCTTTGTTGCTAGATTTGCGAGAGTCCGTAGATGTTCAGATTCAACAGTATATTTATCCATTTGCCTCCAATAAAAGTTTGTCTCTCCTCTTTTAAAGTTCCATCATCTATTCCTGGTTCAGATTCTATTTTTCTAGACACTAGCAACTTTTTTAATTTCATTTCTTTATCTGTTGAGTAACTAAGCCTTGAACAATACATTCGTTACTTTTCCTGCATATGTTGTTGCTTTTTATTTTTGTGGTAGGTACATCTTTATATTTCCTAGACAGGTTATTTTGTTGTTGATATAAACTGCCTAATCGATAGCACTGTAAATCGCTGAATAAGATATCAGGTGACCAAAATTTTTAGCAGTATTTTTCCATCAATTAATATGAATGTTCTTCAAGTCCCCGATATCGTAATAATTATTCTTCAATTCACTCTACATCTGACACAAAACGAACGACTAAAAATACTGTTTAATATGGAAATTAAAGGCAGCACCGTAGCTGTCACATGAGTTGGTCAAGGAGGGAATACAAAATTAAACAGTACCCTGGTCCCATCACGAGAACCGTCAAAGAATTAATTCTAAGCCAAAAAAACGACGAAACGCAGGCAATAAACTTTTATGGGGTGTATTTATTTTCAATTACCACATGTAAAGGCAGAAATTAAAAGTGATTGTGGTTTAATAACGACCCAGATCGGTGTTTAAGATAAATTACTTTGGGACCGTGCTCACCAGATTACTGTGTTTAGTCAAATTGACCAAATTGAAGGTAATTTGGGGTAATGTCAAGTTCGGACGGTCATATATCATGATGTGTCTTTATTATAAGGCAGAGAATTTAGACGGGGTCGGTTTTGCGAAGGACCGTCGGCTGCTGGCGTGAAAAACGGGCCGAGATTACAGTAATCGATATCGTAAAAAGTAATGTTTCCGAAAAATAATTGAACGTCGTAAGTAATGTCCAGACTTAGATTTTTAATGTAACGATTTATAAACTGAAGTTTTTGCAAACAAATCGGTCGTAATTAAAACTTTATAGAAATGAAGTATTAAAACGAAATTATTATTGCTGTTGTCTCCCACGTGCCTGTATATACACCGTGGCGAAAAAGTATGGAAACACCTAGAAATTCCGCGAAATTGGTTACCAAACGAAAAATCAAGATCGTACCCTATGGTAGCTTTCAACGAGAAGTCCAATGGTGACCTTGGATTTTACCTTGAACCTCAATACCAAGGTCATTTGAAGGTCAACTTTGTTTTTTGACGTCTATGGGTTGGACAGAGGTTAAACTACAGTAGCATAGGACATCAAGTAATAGGACATCAAGGTCACCTTGAACTCAGATCTGAATACATATCTGAACGCGAAATTTCCCGCTCTTTTCGATTGTAGCATCAAAAATGTTGCCATTGCAAAAAAACAAAGTTGACCTTCAAATGACCTTGATATTAAGGTTCAAGGTCAAATCCAAGGTCATCATCGGACTCCTCGTTGAAAATTACCATAGCGTACGACCTTGATTTTTCATTTTGTTACCAATTTCGCGGAGTTTCTGGGTATTTCCATACTTTTTCCCCACCCTATATGTATCTGAAATTGATTTTTAAAAACCACAGTAGAGACGTTACCAAACGCTACATTCAAATGCAACAAAAATTAAATATTTGTGCGTTGATTATTGAGTATTAACCCTGTATTTACCCTGTATCAGTGGCGGTTGGTGATATTTCAGTTAGCCATATCTTGAAAACGACGCATGGGACCCACTTCACCTTTTAGGTGATGACTATATACCTCTTACAGAAAGGATTTATTATGAAAAAAACCGTCAACAAAGTTTGCGAAAAAAATTAAAAAAAAAAAACTGGAGCACTCCCTGGATCTGTGAAACGCTCTGTGGAATAGTTGCAGTAAATTTTTTTCATAATCTAGAAACAAATATAAGGAGAGGTTTTTCGATGTGTTACAAAATATTTTTTTTCAAAAAGTTATGGTCATTTTAATTTTGGGAAACAAAATGTTCCTATAAAATTAAAATTAAAATGGCCATAAACTTACCCGATACACCTACACTAACAGTTTATTTTTTTGTTTTCCTTAACAGAGTTGCCAAATCCGTTAGGTGGAACTCAAACCTGCTAGCAAAAGTTCATGGCTCACACTAGCATATTTTGCTAGTTTGCATATGGTCAATTACTTGAAAGTATTGTCTAAAGAATTTTCAGATATTTCATAAAATAACCGGTGCTTTGTATGGACATGTATGGACATTTTAATACTAATATCATTTTAAACTTATGCGCATTTTAAATTTTAAAACGGATTTAAAATATATTTGAAATCTTATGCACAAAATTTAAAAACTTTTTTCATGAAGTGAAAGAAACAAATAGCCATTTTTCTTTATATCCAATGTCTTTATATGACTAGCTATATAAAACTAACCTATCTTATCTGGTAGCTATATAATACTAACCAAACTCACGAAAAAAAAAATGTAGTTTAGTGTGGTTTAGTGGTTTAAAAATACATCATACGTCGAGCTCTTTATTGCACGAACAGGTAAATTTTCCCACATACAATTAATTCTAATTCTAGGTTTAAGGGATAATCTAGGATAAGGGATCTAATATCTCACCATTACGGCCGATACAATTAAAAACAATAAACGAGCAATATCTGTCATCTAAAAATTATAATCATATATACGCATGTAGATACGTGAACAATTACGTGGATTGTAAGGTTTGGAACAGAATATATATCCCATTATTAACGTAATTCATATACTTGTAACGTCAGACTGACGTCACCCGTAATGGTATTTAGTTGAATAGAGTGGGGCAGTACGCATTTAACATGTGTATGTATGTCTATTTACAAGTTTTTCCACATAAAACATTTTTTCAGATTCACTATTTCACCAAACAGAAATTATACCGGGTGTCCCACCACAATGGGCATACATCTAGGTATATCGTAAAAACTATGGATATTAAAATTGTGAAAACTTATCGGATTTAAAGTAATATCGTTGGTTACATGAAAAGTTTGGTGTATAAGAGTCGTGGATACGCTGAGCGACAGTTTGTATGAACGATTCCAATTATTACAAATTCGAACAATTTCTTTAGGCAGGCCGGGGCTCACAAATTAAAAGGTTAGATTTGAATTAAGATTTTGCATTTCCGTTATCTTTGAGATTTCGAAAAAATGTTATTTGAAAAATGTACTTACTTTGTTGAGTTCTTGGTCGTGTTAAAAGGAAAACTTAACAACTTAAAAACATCCTATATATCATGTGTACATCAGACATCGACCGGTTATAAAAAAGGAAAAGTTATACACTTCTAGTTCTAACAGGTAGCGTAGAGTGGTGAGAGGGCCGGTCTTATTCCCTCACTACCTTCGATGTATATACTGTTGCTTCTTATCTGACGTCTCACTTCTATTTGTCCTTTTTCATAACTGGCCGATGTCTAACAGTTTTCTAAACACTTACAATTTTATTTACAATATTGAATTGTTTTAACCAGAAGAACAAGCAGAAATCAATAAATAAACCATATAAGGTATTCCATTAAAACAATAATACTAATTATACGGCTCCTACGGTTTTCTCTTCAATTGTTCTTCTTTTAGCATATTCTAAAATGTCAGAAAAGAATATTAAACGTAAAAAAATATTTTCGTAACTAAAAATGACAGAAAAAGTGAAGGTGGGAATTCCCATGAATCCACCCTGTACATTACCTGTTGGAAATATTCCAATATATTAGCAAATTAACAACAAAATTGCACAATATATTAATATTATAATTTAAATTAAATTAGTAAAAATAGTTTTGTGTCAATTCAAATAATTAAAATACAGTCCAATTTTTAGGAGTTTTTCTTATGTAGTTCTGCTCCAATATTCTACTGCTAATAAAAGTTCGCCATATATATAGTATGTTTTTTATGAGATTTATTCAAAATTTAAGCAGTGCGTACTTTTTACAGACGTAAGCTTTTACTCTACTCTATTCTACTGCCTGCTCTACTTTCCCTCCGACATTGTCGTAGGTTATACAGTTGTTTTACTACTACTTTAAACTGGAATGTATTCAGTTTGAAAAAATACTTTCAATTTATTCATATCATTACACGAGTTCAAACAGATTTCTAATAATTATATTATCCTTGATTAATAGATACATAATTATGTGGAATATAATCTGTATGTACGATTTTATAAATTGTGTACAATTTAATAGCAGAGAGACGCAACTTAGGCTGGGCACTGACATGCAACTTTTAGGTACGTAAGGTACGCATCAGTTTGATTGCAAAAGTGACTGATGTATAAGTTAATTAAAGAGATTAGCAACGTAGCGACCGATCTAGCAACACTGCGGAGACTGTATTTGGAAGGGGGGTAGGTTAACATGTAATGTCCCTTCAGTACATGTTTGAACTTCAGTACATTTGTTTGTTCTTTGTGACTGTTTTCGTAAACCGGCTTTTTCTAGTGCGTTTTAAAAATGAGTGACATAATTTTGAACAACGGTGTGCTCTCAAGTTTTGCCTCAGACTTGGGCACAACGCAACGGATACTTTTGCAAAACTTCAACACGCCTACGGAGACACTGTTTTTTCAAAAGTCCAGATTCTTCGGTGGTTCAAGGCATTCTCAGAAGAAAGAGAGTCGATTGAAGATGAACCACGCAGCGGGAGACCTTCAAGAACCGATGAAAATGTCGATAGAATACGGGATCATGTGAGTTCAGATCGTCGGTTGACAACAAGTATGATCGGGGAGTAGTTAAATTTGAATCACACCACTTTAATTAGTTCGACTAACTAATTGGGGATGAGAAAAAACAAAATAACATTAGGAGAAAAAGGTGTCTACGGAGTACGATCCGTAGTTTTTAGCCAGTAAAACCATTCATATGGCTCCTCAACCTCCATATTCGCCTGACTTGAGTCCTTGTGACTTTTGGGACCATAGAAAACATTCAAACGGCTGTAACTGACCAGCTGAAAGCTATTCCATTATATGAGTTCCAGCACTGCCATGATGGAAGGACCGTCTCCAGCGTTATGTGGCTTCCCATGGAAGTTATTTTGAAGGACACAGTACTGACTTGTAATTCTATTCAAATAAAAAAAATTAAAAAAGCAGTCTCATTACTTAATTTACACACCTCGTGTGTACATATGTACGAGTATAAGGAGTATGCATCCGCATCCACATCCAATTAACAAGTTGTGTTGAGAAATAATAACTAATAACTAATATAAACTATATCATATAAATACAGCGTTGCAAAAAAAGTCGCGCATAATGTCTGTAACTTTTAATAACTTTGTATATGAAAAAATATCCTGAAAAATAGTATTTGCCATGTTTATGAAATAATTCCGAAAACTTGTAGCGGAGCAAATTGTAGTGGAATTCGACTAAGAAAATGTTTGTTCTTATGTTTTTCTTCGCGTGCTGCAAAATCAGTACAAGTTTTATTTAATTTTTGAATAATGCATGTTTTAATTTTGGCGTTTCCTTTGTATTGATTTTAACATACATTTGTAACTGTGACCAAAAGAACATTAACAAATATTTGTTTGTAAAATAGAATGTTTGTAGAAAGAAAAAACGTTTGTAACTTTATTACACATATGAAAAATCAAATTTTCTACTAATAAACTTTCAGGGTCATAAAAAAGGATTACCTATAAGCATGAAACAATAGAATATTATTGTTTATTGTTGCAACAATTAATATTAATTCTATTCGAATAAAAAAATTTAAAAAATCAGTCTCATTACTTAATTTACACACCTCGTATGTACATATGTACGAGTATAAGAAGTATGCACCCACAGCCAACTAACAAGTTGTGTTGATAAATAATAACTAATAACTAATATAAACTATATCATATAAATACAGCGTTGCAAAAAAGTCGCGCATAATGTCTGTAACTTTTAATAACCTTATATATGAAAAAATATCCTGAAAAATAGTATTTGCCATGTTTATGAAATAATTTTGTCTTTTCGAGTTTGGTTGTTATGGAGACCAACTTTATTTTTGTAAATGACAAGCCGTCGGTTTTCTCTCAATATCTGAAAGAGCCAGCCTTTTCTCTTTACTATACACTAAAAATTTGATATGGTTACTTAAGGAAATTGTCGAAAAACACGCGTTTTCGATCGAAATAGCCTACTTGTCAAGTCAGAACCCTCATTGATTCCAAAAAGCACATATCCAAAATCTCCAAAATATTAATGTTGGACATTGTTGGACCTTTCTTCATAAATGGAAATTTAAAATAAAACCTGAAAAATATTTATATCTGCTAAGAAATCATTTCTTCCATCTTGCAGACTGTTGTCTCCTGGTGAAAATAATGTTAATAACTGTAGTTCCAACAGGATGGAGGAACTCCAAATGAAATTGGAGATGCAAGTTGCCGCCTACAAGAGGTGTAACTGAACATTGACTTCGTAGGAGCTACGAAAGCTTACTTTTACTACCCTGGTCAGTGCAGGAATTCTACAAATATCTTCTATAAGGCTCAAGAACTTGCTAAGTATGTCATCACCAAAATATGTATGTTTCACGACCAGAAGTCTTGTTTTCTAACCAACCACAAATAGCTGTATCATTCTAACGAAACTCATCATCGTAATAACAGCCACAAAGCGAAAGCAAAAAAGGCAGTACGTGACCAACCCATACTCCACATGAAATTGTATCATCAGGACGGAACAGCTGTCCATGGTTAATTGAAAAGCGAAATGTCTGGTGTGAAAATTAATAAGCAATATTTAGAACTAAATTCACGTGTTGCTTAAACACTTAATAAGTTCTAGAGCCCATGAAAGTTATTTATAGAACTATTTATTTCCCGGCATTGATCAGGATAATAAACGTAAACCTTCAATACAATCCTTGTACTGACAATGCCTTTCCTCAATCTCTAAATTTGGTTATTTGCTTAATATTTATTATTTTTTTTTCCAAAATTTACCATGCCATACGCTATAGTTAGCGTACAGGTAAATTCTGCTCTGCTTCCATCATTAAAATCCTTCAGGGGTAAAAAAAATTACAAAAACACTTAAAAGACAAAAAACTACAACCAAATTGAAATAAGTATCGTGCGATAATACCAGTAGGTAATCATCCCCCACCCCAATCGCGGCGCCGATTTTGTGCATCCAGCACGCTCTTACGCGAATTTGAATGAAGTTGTGAGCCGGAGGGGGTATCGTAAGGCTCTTGGAGCGGGGAGAGGGGGGAGGCAGCCAGGACTCGCTGTGAGCCAAGGCGAAGGAAAGCCTGAAAGAAACCGCGCCACTAACGGTTCTGAAACGAGCGGCGGTCCTCCAAGCTCTGTGTCTTGCGGTGCGGTGAACACGGTGCGGAGTGTCTGAAAATTCGGAAGTAACGGTGGCAGTAAAAAGATGTATTTTGTGAAGGAGTGACGGCTGGAAGGTGAATGCGATATGGTAAAATATACTATTATCTTTATCGTTAAAATATAGAGGTTCCTTTCCGAATAATTAACAAAAGAAGAGGGATCGATAAGCTATGGAAATCGGCCCCATTTTCGAAAAAAATGTGCATATTTATAAATGTCTGTTATTTATCTAATTTGTAATACTTATATTTTAATGTGACTAATGAATACCAGAGATATAGATTTCAAACAATGAATATGCGCCGAAATAGGGTTCTAACAACGATTTTACCGACAAATGTAACTGTTTGGATATTCATTACCACTGTTCTCAGGCGCACATTGTTTAACAGATGAACTGAAACTTAAGTTTAAGTACAACATATATAAAAATTGAATTGTTAAAAAATACACGAAAAATATTGCAATGAATATACAAACAATCGCATTGTTCTGGAAATTGTTGTCGGGATTCTATTTCGTGGAATATTTATTGTGTGAAATCTAGAGCTCTGGTATTCATTTCGTTCATCACATTAAAATATAAGTATTATAAATTAATCAGCAGAAATGTTTAAAAAGGGCATATGTACATTTTGCTTAAATAAGGAGCCGATTTTCATACCCTCCTTTACGATTTTAATTTTCAGAGAAACATACCGCCAAGAAATATTTCATAAATACGTAACGATTATACAGGGTTGCTAAATATTATCTAACGGTGTTGTTACATAAAAACGACTGAAACGGTTTAATCCAATTTTGGTATCTTGCAAATAAACGGCTTCTTTGTACTATGTGTTATTGCAACTGGTAGATACATCCTACTTTTTTTTACTGGAATTATATAATATAATTTTTAGTTAAATAACTTAAATAAAATATTTTAATGTGATTATATACAGGGTGTCTGATTTTTTATTCTACAGCTAATATTTCTTGGGGTGATAAAAAAATATGGGGCAAGCGAAAAAGTTATATAATAAAAACGTTTCATTACTTAATCTACTTACATATTGCCAATTACAGAAAAACAATCTACTAATTACAAATTACAAATTGCCATTTTCAGAAAATCTACTAATTACTAATTACAATTACTAATTATAAATTGCCATTTTCAAAAAAACAATCGAATGTCAGGATATATTCGAACAATAAAAAAATCTGTTATGCGAAATTGATTTTTTCTCGTAATTATCATGTTTTGACATCAGATTCAGAATTTTCGGAAAAATTAGGCCTCAGAATGCCAAGAAGGATTTTGTTTTAATAACGAGTACCTTATATATTGGAGGCTGTTTTATTTGTAGGTTTTTTTTTTTTTTGTTAAGATTAGTACATATTTGATTGTGTTTCCGAAAACTTGTAGCGGAGCAAATTGTAGTGGAAATCGACTAAGAAAATGTTTGTTCTTATGTTTTTCTTCGCATGCTGCAAAATCATTACAAGTTTTATTTAATTTTTGAATAATGCATGTTTTAATTTTGGCGTTTCGTTTGTATTGATTTTATCATACATTTGTAACTGTGGCCAAAGGAACATTAACAAATATTTCTTTGTAAAATAGAATGTTTGTAGAAAGAAAAAACGTTTGTAATTTTATTACACATACGAAAAATCAAATTTTCTACTAATAAACTTTCAGGGTCATAAAAAAGGATTACATATATGCATGCAACAATAGAATATTATTTTTTTACTGTACATATGATATGTTTTACTCAACACTGTTCTGTAGCAAAGAAAATAGATAAAGTAGATTAGAGTTGTGCACGGAGAATTGCATATAGTACTTTCTTTTGTTTCGATCTAAAACGATAATATCTTACGTAACAAGTAAGACTCATAACATTTTCATGTCGGTTATAGAGTCATCCTCAGAATGGCGGTGTTCATATATAATCACTAATATTATATATGCATATACAATAACACTTTTTCTAAGTTAACTGCTGTACAATTTCGACGTCTATCACTTAATATTAATTTATGTAATGAAAATGAGCGTTATGTAATGAAAATGAGAATATTATGAATAATATTTTATTGCAAGAGCACAACACTACCCATTTCGGGCCTCTCGTATGTCAGACGCAAACAGTGTATAATTCGCTGTGTTGCGCGAGCCGTTACATTTACATTTACCGTTACATTTACTCGAAATTGCCTATTTTAAATTATTAATTACATGGTTTGTGTAGACTAGTTCAATCAACAATGCCGTGTTCCCCCTGATGCGGTCCTGTTACGCTCCGCGACTTAGAGTCTTTAGCAATAAGGAAAGAAACAAATGATGCAGAAGTTTGTTCTATTTTTTATGATTTGCAGCTACGAGTGTCACTCTTTATTAGTTATCCTTCGTCTTTCTTTGTACATTTCTCTTGTGTACATTTTTCCTATTATAACAATTTAAAAAAACTAATATCTACGTGGAACTAAATTCATAATATTTTGGTAATACTTTTCAAATTCAAATGACCTGTTATTTCATTAGAAAATACACATCACTGACAATGTATATTATGTACATATTTCTGGACATTTTCGTAATTCAGAATCAACTTATGGGCATATAATTTACATTTACCCTATTATTGAGTTAAAGTACTACTTATCATCATATTGGTCATTGACTTAAATAATTTTACCCGACCATCTGGCAGACTCTAGCATTATTATTAGTGTGTTCGAGGTGTTTATGTCGTCAGTGTCGGTATCACATTACATTAATAACAAAATGTCACACATGCAAACGCCTCTAAAACTACCAAAAGGAATTATTGTAGCCGGAATAAAGAGTGTGGAAAAAAAAAAAAAGAGAGTATGCTTTGAGAATCAAGTTATGTTCGACTTACTTTTAATGATAAGTGCCTGTTATCTACCCCTGCACATATTCGATAAACACCATTTTGTGATACCAGGTTCCTCAATGTTATGTAACTCTACCAATTGTACACAGTGACTTATATGAAAATGGATTAAAAGTGCATTACAAATATACGGCTGTGGTTATTTGTTAACGAGACATTTCCAATAAATAAAAATTGATATTTTACAATTCAATCCTGCCGAATCTGCAGCTATTAAGAAAAGCCAGACCAAGTTTCAAGATGTCTCCATTGAAACAGCTTTAAAAGCTATTCATAGTAACTATAAAGGTTTCTATGAAGCCATACAGTGCGTTATTGTTAGAAGTCACTACAAATAGTGGACGAATTCCCAGCTACAATATATGTGTCGGAATAAATAAGCCAGTTAAAAATAAGTTCGACGAAAATAAGTTCAAAGACACCGGTTTTACCAAAGTAAGACAAATTTATGATGGTGCATCTACAGATCCGTTGAGTTAGTTCAAAGTAGATGTCGAACGGTCGTTCTCAAAATATAAACATTATATA